>FN649730.1:1266700-1323158 GCA_000310025.1 Ectocarpus siliculosus | reverse complement strand
GCCAAAGGGTTGGTTTTCCCCCCCCCCTTTTGCCCCCCGAAGGGGGGGGCCCGCGGGGTCCCCCCCCCCCCCCCCCCCCCCCCCCTTTTTTTTCAGCTCTTGTTCCGTCGTTTTGTTGTCGGTGATAGAGATGTGTGGAGGGAAATTTTGATGCTAGGGCGGCACGCGATGACGATTTCGCGCAGCTTCCGTAGCCAACGATGTTGCGTACCTACGTCGGAAACCACCCCGTCCCGTCCTCGTTGGCGGCCCCGTGAAGTCGATACCGGTGGTATGCCCCCCCGCACCTTGTTCCTTTGGCTTGTGCCCCTCCCCCGTTCGGACGTGATCTTACCTGGGCGGTGAAGACGTTTTTTTTTGGTAGTATGAATGTATGTTACAGAATTGTATTTTTTCTTTTTGTGGTGGTCAAGGTTTGCTGGGCTCTTCGTGCGCGTCAACTGCGTGAGCTGCTCGAGCTTATGGCAGCTGGCCGTTGATCCGCACCAACACATGCTTTGCTTGCAACTTGCATCACGCTTCGAGGACTACGGTGCTCTGATGTGCCAGCCCACTCCGGAAGCGCGCCTTGTGGCGTAGTCGTTGATCGCCAATCTAAAGTTCGTTGTACCTCCCACCGACATCGGTGCTCCCCCGTCTCCCGTCCGTTCTTCCCGAACTCGCAGCTTTCCCTGCAATCCGATGCCGCGAACAAGGCGAAGAAGACAAGTGGACACGGAGGTTCTTCCTCTGCAGCAGCCGCGGTGACTTCGCACGTGACGGAAGGATCAGGAGGCGACCCCCTGTCGCTTCCACAAATACAGGTGCGAAGACTGCAGGGGGGGAGGGGGGGCTGCTCTCATTTTATCGCATGCCATATTGTAGACCTCGCATGCCGGGACGGAGCGACACGTCCGGGTTTTCGCCGGCCGAGAGAGGGGGGCCTGTACTCATGTGAACGCATGCCGTAGTCGTTGGACCATTGGTCTCTTTGCATCCCTGCAAATGCCGGGACGGAGCGATGTGCCGGGGTTTACGCCGGCGCCCCAGGCTATGTTTCACAAAGGATGAGATTACCTAGTCATCATTCCTGCTTTTGCTGTGCCAAACCAGGTATACCTTGGGTTGATTTGCCGAGGGCGGGTAAATTGGCGAGTCGGTTCGAAGGAAGCGCAACAACTACAGTCACCCCGCCGCCTCTGCCGATGTTTTGTCGCGAACTGAACTAGTGATGTGTTCACTTCGGAAACGGGGGCTACAACCCCCCCCCCCCCCCGCCGCCATCCTTGGGGTCGCCGTCATCCCCCAGGTGTGCCTCCTAGACATTCGGTGCCTGACCTGGTGGCTCGACAACAACTTTAGGGGTGGACGACGGGGAGCAGGCGCTAGGGCCGGCCGCAGCAGCGGCCGGTGGAAATCACAGCTCTCGCGGCGGCCTGCGTTCCCGCCTGCGGTAAACCTCGTGCAGGGTGGGGGTCTTCCAAACGCCGAGCGAGGATGAATCGCAATGTAGCCTCTCGGTGTTTTCAGTAGACAAAACTGTTGGGGTGTAGCTGTATGGGGGCTTGGCTTTGGCGATACCTTCCTAGACGCACGTGTTGCTGCTTGGGATGGACGGAGAAGAGGTTTGCTGTCGAAGGTCGTTGATTTCGGGGTACACCGCCGTCTCGGACCGTGTGCGGAGGGCAGGCAACGAGAAGGCCGTGTTTCTAGCTTGGGTGCGGGGGAGGAGATAAGTCCCTGTCCAAGATAGGCTGCGAGCAACGAGTGGACCCTCTGTGACATGTAACAGAGGATATGGCACCGAACCAACGCGACAACAGAAAACATAGACTTGTTTTCGAAACCAGAGAACGCTTTTATTTGAAACTATTCAACACGCCTTACTGTATTTTGTGCAAGACCCCGAAAGGAACGGGAGTGAAATTGTCAGGGACGCCTTGTTTGGCGTTTGGGGGACGAACTTTCCACGAAGTTTTTCATCATGGGAATGAAATTTCCACCAAGTTTCTCATCTGGGGAATGAATTTGTGGGGAATGAAAGTTCCACGAAATTTCTCAAGTGTTGGAGCCGTCTGTCCCGTGTATAAGTTGCGCAGCTCACGGCGGTAATATTTATTTCCAAACGGTCGTAGGAAAAGGTTTGGCGGCACATGACGGCGTTCTTACTGTGTCTTTTTCTGGTGTCTCCGTACAGAGGATCGTTTGCCTACTGCGCTGCCGGACTGAGGTCCACCCCATCCTTGGGTGCATCCGTTTGATTTTTTTTTGCTGGACCACTTAGGAGTGGAACGGTCTCAAGCAACCTTCCCTCAAGACGTCCTCGTACGCATAGTTGGTGGTACCACACAACCAGCACCCACCTTTCTTTGGGACGCGCGGCGACAATGGTAGCTTCTACGTAAGTGTGATGGTGAGACGCAACAACGCAAGAAAAATCACTTTTTCTCCGACGATGCGTGCGCACTAGAACGCTCGATCGTTTGTATCAAAACCTGACACCACATGGCAAGCAGCCGGAATGACCCGGATCCCAATAGTTCATTCACCGCCTACGGCCAGAAAGCCTCAGCACCCTGCTGTCTAGTGCATGGATGCTCCACGGCAGGATGAAAATGCAAACGGGGGGGTTCGGGAATGAAGTGGGTGGGGCCGCCTCAGCATCGGGTCGTGTGCTCTCGGCGACATGACGGCCTGCATGTCGCCCGGGCCATCGAATTCCTACCGTCTGTGATACCCAATAAACTCCTAGCCTGTTTCGGTATGTCACAGCTGAAGCGTTGTAAACATGAAAGCGAGCAAGCTTGTTGTGGATACTCAACCACCAGTGGTGCTTCAAACGTTCTTGCACCCCCCGACTACACGCTTTTCACTGAAATTGGTACACGATTACCTACCGTGATTCATTCAATTTCATCCTCCCGTTCCCCGGACTACTATGTACGACAATCCCCCCTGCTATGAACAAGCAACCCTCGTGCCAACAGAAACAAACCCAACCACATGTCGTCCAATAAATTACCCCCAATACTCCACGTCATCCCCACATCCATGCGAATCACGCAGGCCCCAACGAACGGCAAGACTTACGGAAACCCATAGAGTACTACCGGACTGACCGCTCCCCCGTCAAAAAACAGAGTAGCAGACATTTCACAACATGCGCCGGCATCAAGCCAGGCGCGCAGATTCAGGCATTGTCCGTGCCCACTCTCTCGAGTCTGCACGTGACACTTTGCAACACGCACGCGAAGCGGGGGGCTGAGAGAATACGACGCTCCTCCTTCCCGCGAGTCAATGAAGGCACAAAATGCAGACGAAACTGCATTATGGCTGAAAAAGAGAAAGGCCGGGGCGAAACGATAATAAAACGCCCATGAAACGCTTCCGAATTCTCCGGAAGGGCACTGGAACCCCGTGCTCACATCGGAGACAACCAGTTAACTCGGACTACATATGTCAAAATACTGGTTGGTAAATCATATTTTATATCCGGGCAACGCTCAAATGGCGGAAGCACCGGCATAGACCGAGCAAAATGGGCGACACAAGCCACCAAGACTCCTGATATTCGAATGAAACCACAACCCGGCCGCAGTTTTGACTCGCTCAATATTTCCTCAACAGTATCACTGGGTGTTGTGTCATGTTAATGTCGCCGGCGGCGGCCTTAAAGTGTCTCGACAATGGACAGACGGCAGAGATATATTGTACCACATCGTAAAGTGTGTGTCATCCCCCCAACCCCACCCCACCCCTCCAAAGTACACAAAGAACAAGACTAATGTAACCAAGACGACCCTCTTCTGTACATGCTGATACGACGAAGCATACAGCCTTTCCTACTCGTGTGCCGGTAGAAAGCATGAGCCGCCCCTCCAAGAGCCAGCGGCACGGCGAATGATAACGCCACGTTAAGCAAAACATGCGCCTCGAAGGAGCCATTTGCTGGACGCTACACACCACCCTGCCTCTCGAGGAAGCGTCCTCTGAACGCAAAGGCATGCCCAAAACATGCGCCCCTCCAGCCAAATCTTTCGGTGCCAATCCTCGACGCGTGGTCGAACCGCTAAGGCATGCCAAAACATGAGTCCGCCCCACCAGCGCCAATGGTTCGGTGTCCACCTTATTTCATGCCGTAGATGCAATCGGCGCTTGGTGGAGACGTCCGTCACCGCGGCGACTACTACCCCCGTCTGAGCTAAGGCCTAGCCGCGTGAGTGACCCCAACACCCCAGGCCGGCCGCACTCACATCACGGAGGCCTCTACACAGCGCGTCATTCCGCTTGAGTTAGAATCAGGGCAACACCTGACCCCGCAACGGTTCTCGGTTAATCACGCCGCCGCCTCGCCGAGTTCCAGCAAACCATTCGCCAAGAAAAGTCACTGTGATGGTCCTACCGTACAACTCTACCGTTCACCCTAACCCCAATTAAATCCAGCCTTACCGGTTTTGGAAAATCGTTCCAAAAGTCCATTGAACTACGAAGCACGCCGCCCCGATGCCCTCCGATTTTTCGCACCATCTCTCCTCTTCCACACCAACATCAGCCCAGTAACACACCCCTACTAAAAACGTCCATTCTCACAAGAATGAAATCCAGCCTCACTAGAAACAAATCAAGCCTCACCAACAAACGAGATCCATCGTCAAGAAACAACACGCCAAAAAAAAAAAAAGAAGAGCCTCAACAAAGGATAGATCAAATCGTCATCAGCCACAAAAATCGTCCACGCCCTCCACCTTCTCGTTCTTCCCCCGTCTCCTCCTCCACACCACCGCGCCGTAGGCCATCATCCCCGCAAGCACCGCTACCGCTATCGCGGTCACGATCACCCACGTGGGGGTCCCTTCTCCCCCCTCCCCGCCGTCGCCGGTGCCGGCCGCGGAGCCCTCTCCGGAGGTGTAAGAAGTTGTTCCCCCGCTCGTGCTGCTGCTGCTGCTCGACGACGCGTGCGCCGCGAGGACCTCGTCGCACTCGAAGTTTGTCTCCGGGAAGCCGCAGCTACATCGCTGCTCGTCCAGCTCATAACTCTGGAAGGATTAATTCCATCACGCGGGCGGAGGGGGGGGTCACAACTCTGGACGGATTTGATCACACGAGGGGGCGGGAGGTACACGTACAACAGTGGGAACCTCTAGAGGCGCGGGCGTTCTGAAACATCATCGCCTTCCACCGCCGACCAAGAAAACAACCACAACAACCAAAGTCAGGCCATAAGCAGCACGAGAAGCAGCAGCAACAACAGCGACAACCAAAGCCAGGCCATCATCAGTAGGAGCTGCGGCAATAATAACCAAAGCCAGGCCGTAAGCAGCACGAGAAGCAGCAGCAACAACAGCGACAACCAAAGCCAGGCCATCATCAGTAGGAGCTGCGGCAATAATAACCAAAGCCAGGCCGTAAGCAGCACGAGAAGCAGCAGCAACAACAGCGACAACCAAAGCCAGGCCATCATCAGTAGGAGCTGCGGCAACAATACCCATAGCCAGGCCATCAGCAGCAGGAGGAAAGAGCAACATCAACCACCAACACAGCCGGCCATCAGCAGCAGCAGCAACAACAACCACCACCACCACCAACACAGCCAGACCATCAGCAGGAGCAGCAGCATCAAGAAGAACAAACGACGTCAACGACAAAAAGGGCAACAATCATCCACCGTTCCCCTTCACACGCACTCACCTTGACGATGAAGTCGATCGGATGCCACAGCGTGTCGTTGCATAGGCCCAAGTCTTGTACCGCGAACTCAGCGTCAAGAACAGCCTTTCCCGCCGTAACGAAAGGCCCATATGACTGCCACCACACACACCCCAAACAAGCAAAACACACAAACAAGCTGATGCCGTCAGTTGCGGCTGGGATTTAAAGAGGCAACTGTTTATGGGAGCGTGTGGATCTAAGGGCGGAAATAAGGCGCGTACGACTGCCACCACCCACAACCACACAATCAAACTAGTCGGTAGCGGCGGCGGCGGTTTCTTGAAGAGAACGTACATATTTAAGGCGCGTGCGACATTGCACCAACCATTCTTTTTGTCTTCCTTGGTTTGTTTGTTGTTCGTCACAGCAGTAGTGGTTCTGGCGTGTGCCATTCTCTTTTCCTTCTTCGGTTCTTCTTCGTTATCTTCTCTGTGATTTTACTTCTAGCTGGCCTTCTCTCTTTTTCTGTGACGTACCAAGATTGAACCAGGGAACATACCTACCCCCCCGTGATGTTGACTACCAGACTATGTTCACCTCGCATAGCGGGTAGAGGCGAGCTGAGGGTTCTAGTCTTTCTTTCTTGACTTCTGTTGACTTGTGGACCCTCCGGGTCCGATGTATTTTAGTATACCCTTTAGGGTAAGTTAACCTGACCACGGAATCGACCGCGTCAAGTGTTAGATCAGTATGGACAGATAAATGCACTGGATAGAGAGGTCGGAACGGTTTTTCATGTCAGGACAACGACAACAACAACGACTACCATCATACATACACACGCAAGCAAACGAGCACACACAGTAGTCAGCAGAGGCTGTGGGTTTTACGATATGGTTTCAGAGACAGTACGTAGAAAAGAGAGCGAAAGATGTTTCTCTTCGGGTTTATATTTTTACGAGAGCTTGTTCCAGAGAGCGTCCGGATGTACGGGAATAAAACGTGGTTGTCCAGGTTATGAGAAACGAGCTGTAAGAGAAAATCGGATGTAGGAGAGTGTCTTGAGTTGGTAGGTACGGCTTGGGAAAAAAACTGATGCACGGGGGGTGTTTTGGGTTTGGTCTCGACCTTCGTCGCAAACGCCGCTGTCTAGACTCGAAACCGGGTTTATCGTCTGTGTTGCGATTCATGAAAAGTCCTTGTCCAGCCGGCCCGCATGTCAAGTCGCAGCTCCGGCTGGAATACAGGTTTGTTGACCGCGCCATCATTCACCATTAACGATGGGAAGATGACAGACAAACCTGTACGCCAGCGGAAGCTGCGGCTTGACATGAGTACCGGCGGGTCACGGGGCTTCCATGAAACGCAGAGGGCAGACAGGAAACCTGTGTTCGAGTCGAAGCCAATGAGGCTTGCCAGGAGGGCCGGAAGGTCGGTTGTTCGTGAAATGCCGACGCAGACAACGAGGGTGTGTTCGAGTCCAAGCTGGTGCGGCTTACCAGGAATGACAGGACGGACAAGGACTCTTCCCGTCCGGCTTTTCAACCGGTCCTCAGCGGCTACAGCGTGTTTCCGCGAAATAAAGCGTTACAGATGCACAGCATATCCACCAAGCCTACAAGCCAGCGCTGCCTTCTAGTCTATAGCGGATACGCTGTGCATCCAACAGCAAGGCGCAAGGGGCATCCCGACCCCCCAAAGGAGAAAAGGAACGGATCCCCCGGGGGTTCTTGTGTAAGCCGACCGCGTCCGTACTGGCCCACATCCATCCGCCTCGCCGGCAAGGGTCTTGCGCAATGGCCTCCTTCAAAGCCCAGACCCACGCGTCCGATTCTGGGCGGCTTCTGGTACTCGGCGATCCTTCGGGAGGGCGTGGCAAATGTTCTCCGTCTGCGGCATGCTCCCGAGGAAGACTAAACGCTGGATGCCGCTCGTAGTTGGACGCCTGGGTCTCGACCAAAAGGCCGCCACCGCGAAGACGGCATATGGCAGTGACGAGGTATCGAACGATTTACGACGACGCTCCGCTAGCCTCATAACCCCCCGGGGAATTCGTTCCACTTCTTCTGCTGTCGAAGCTGGGGCTGGGCACCTCGCCTCGCGGCACCGTCCTGTTGAGGCTTTCCGAACATCGGCCTAGCGTTCTCGGTTGGTTTTCCATCGGCATTATAGTTCAACTGTTTATTGTGCTTTTCCTGGAGGTATTGGGTGTTGGAACTACAAATAGTTTGCATTTTACCCGTTGGGCAAGCTGTGAAGAGGCTCCGGGGTCTGTATGACACAAGGAGCCTCTGGGTGGTTTTGGGAAGTGTTGTGATTTTCATTAATGGGTGATGGAGTCCCCTTGGGCTCTCTTGCCGCTCACCTTTGCACGGTGTCCGTGCATCTCAACATGACCGATGCTTAGAAAACGGAAGCACGTCTACATATCATTTCATGGGTCGGCTGCTAGATAGCGTGCTACCAGCTGGTCACCAGCCTAAACACAAAGAGCACAAACCCACCCCAACGCAACAAACGCAACGCACTGCACAAGCAGGAACAACAAAACCCAGCCCTTCTCAATTTGTGGTCTCCACCATATATCTAACTTCTAAACCACAAAGACGGCGCGTCGGAGGGAAGAAGGGTGGAAGGCAGGGAAGCCCCAAGACCAAAAACAAAAAAAAAACGAAAGCAACGACATAAAACAAAAAAAAACTCACGCCGCAGTCTTCCTCAACGTAGCAGTCCGTGGACAGCGCCCAGTCGAACCATGGCTCCAACTCCTCCATCTGGAGCCTGTCATTCTTCAACCCCACCGATAAATTTCGCGCGTGCGCCTGGCAGAGATCCCAGACAATCAAGGGGGAGGGGGGCGTACTCTAATGCTTTGCATTCCTTGGCTGGTAGACGATTGACCCACGCGTCCCTCGAGAGGACGGAGCATTGCTCCCACAGGACCGATCGTCGAGATATTTTCACGTGTGTTTATTGTCCCCCCGACTCGCCGAATACCTCACGGTTCTTCGCGCTTGGGTGATGTGAGAGAGCCTGGTCCGGTGAGAACCCGGTGTGCTCCGTCCCGGTTTCGTGGGGATGAGAGGTCAATGGTCTAACGACTTCGGCATACACGACTATGAGTACCCCCCCCCCCCCCCTCTTTCTTCTTCTTCCTCTCACCTGGTCCGCTATCCACTTGTTGTACCCCAGCTGCTCGTCAGCGGTGATGTTCCACCCGGTTTCGTTCGCCGCGAAGCTGAACGACTGGGTTTCATCCGCGACAGAAACAGCGCGAAAAAAAAAAAAGGCTCAGGGTAAACTTGGACCAAGAGGTCCGCGAGGCACAAAATCTGTTGGTTGTGTCCTTTCTCGTCGCTGATCAAGAGCACACACCCGATGTATGTCCCGATACTGAGGCTCGGGTTGAGATATACATCTGCGGTGCCGCCGTGCATGGGTGGGAGAGCGAACTCGAGCAGATGGGGTCTAAAGGGAGAGGGGCGTAAGGACACCGAAATAACCATCGTGTGGGAGGGCCCGCGGTATGGGAGTTTGCCACCGCATTGGGGCGATTGCAATAATCTCGCGACAAAGGTTAGAACGCTTCCATACCAACGACACGACAGGGGTGACAGACAAACACACCAAGGGCAACAACAGCGGTGACAAACTCCAAACATCAATCGCACCACAGAGGTGAACACACTCCCACGCCAAACGCACCACAGGGGTGACAAACTCTCACACCAATCGCACGAAAGAGGTAAGAAACTCCCCCGTATTTCCCCCATCTCATCGCTGTAGTGCTCTGGGTGCGTGAGTGAGTGTTCTCATCTCTGTAGTGCTTCGGATGTGTGAGCTTGTCACCCCTGTAGTGCGATTAGGATGCGAGTTTCTCATCTCTGTATGTGGGAACGTTCTAGCCTCTGTCGCGCGATGATTCGTGTGGGCGTGTCCCCGATGATTGGTGTGGGCGTGTCGCGCGATGATTGGTGTGGGCGTGTTCCCATCTCTGCAAGTGCTCTGGGTGTGTGAGCTTGTCACCCCCTGTAGTGCGAATGGCGTGTGAGTGTTCTCACCTCCATGAAGTCCGGATCCACCGCGTCACACCCCTTCTCGGAAGCCAGGTCTAGCCGGCCCTCCATAACGGGCTTGATGTCCTGCCGTTCATTGTTGTTGTTGTTGTTGTTAGGAAAGTGTACATACAATCACAGAAGAGATTACGTACCCGTATCGGATAATACCACAGTCAAATTATGTCGATGTTATTGTTGATGGTGGTGTTGGTGTTGATAAAAAAAACGAGTAAAGGTACAATAACAGGAAGACTGCCAGTTCGAGATAAAGAGATAATACCACAGTCGAAGGGGATGTGTTGTCAATGTTTTTGTTGAAGGCTACTGGACGAACAGGCAGCAGTCTCGCCGCCGCCGCACCACGACGTTGATGTTGACCCGCGAAAATAAATCCAATCACCCACCAACCAAAGTCCCTCCACCGCACCTCGCCGTTGATGCCAATAATCCACCGCGTCCCAGCACACCACAGAGAAAAAAAAAACGCCCTTGAGAGAGAAATCGCCCGCAACTCGAAGAAAAGCAACATCCTCCATTTTTTTCCACAAAGACTTCCATGTCGAGCGCTGGGCGTTAGGGAGGGCGACGCTGAATCCAACCAACCAACCATCCGCCAAGTGGAACGAGCAACACTCCAATAGTAGTCCCTCCGCCGCACCTCGTCATTGATGTTGATCCACCACGAGCCGGAGTAATACTCAACACGGTTACCTAGCGCGGACCGCGGGAAGTCGGCCTCGTCGTCGCGGTATTCCTCGTAGGTACCGGCGGAGAAGTAGCAGATCACCACGATGCCGCTGTCGGAGAGGGACAACATGTCGGCGGACTCCACGTCTGCGGTGGAAAGTAGGACCGCCCCCGCCCCGCCGAACGTACGTACGCCGCAACCCGCAAGGGCGTGAGAATCGTTCGTACGGTAGGTAGCGAAACGGAATAACGGCGATAGGGGAGCGTGGCAGGGCACGACAGGTTTGTGTCGGTGCTTCAAGGGACAGCGTCGTCACGGTTCGCGTCACGGTTCGGCAGCCTCCGTCTTGAAGTGCATTTGATAGCGCAAAAAAGGACAAGACACCACTGACAAGATGAACACAAACAAACATGAGGCACATCAGCGCCGACAAAAAGGTGAAAGCATGCATCGCCACCTTTTTGTTTTGGTGTGACGCAGATTAGAAGTATCTCTTCTTGGCAGGGGGGGGGGGGTAGCGGCACGGACGCAGGAACGCGAGCAGGATATACAAAAAGAAAAAATGGGTCGAGATTGTCTACACAGGCAGAATCGACAGAGACAAGGCATTGTCGAATCATAAAAGGTTGATGCCGCGGTGGACGGCATCCACAGAACCTCAAAAAAACGTTTTTCAGCCGCAAACGAATAGAGCGATATACTCTTGGGAACAGGTGGGATACTTGCCGAACAGATCGAGGTCGAAAACGTCCACTCCCGCGCTAGCCCTTGGAGTACTACCAGAAAGTCTCCACTGCGACAACAGACGAAAGGACGTGCGAGCGGGCGGAGGGGAGGGCGTAGTCATGTATTGTGTATTGCATGCCTCAGCTGCTAACCCATCGACTACGCGTCATCAAAGGAGGGTACACGCAAACGAAAATGACAAGAGTGTGGACGGGAGCAAGGGTCCGTCTCTTCTCGCTTGGTGTCCCGCAAATGGTTGTTGTGGTCGCATCTGTGTCGTGCGTTTTTGTTCTCTCTCACGCGCCCACGGGCGGGCAGCTACGCCTTCCAGAGAAACCAATCCCGACGGAACAAAGAGAGGGGGTTTGTTCGATGCGATGCAATCATGATTGTGTTCCAACGTTTGGCTTTTGGGGGGCAGGGACGCATGGATGAACGGACACGACTTTAAGAAGAGATCGCACGAATGCTTGCTGGGTGCCGCCAACCCTTCGATGTTCACACCCAGCGGTTGGGTCACTTCCGGAGCCAAGCACAGCCAATCAAACAGCTCTGTACTTGCGGACAAGCCGCCCTCCTGTCACCAATAGAGTGCACCATGCCATCCCCCCCCACCCACCCCACCTGGTATCGCCAGATGACACTCCCGTCAGAAACGTCTAGCTTGACCGGCGTTCTCGCCGAACGACACAATCTGACGCTTTTGTTGATGCCAAGCGTCTAATTTGGCAGGCCGTCGTTTATTGGCAGCGTGTTGTCATCTTTCATGACCGCGCGAAAAGGGAGGGCGCGAGAAGAGCGAGCCCTCGTCCTTTTCTTTTCCAATAACGACGAAGAAAAGACAACTATTCTCTTCGTCTGCAATTTTAGGAATTACGTTAACGATGCCAATATACCTCTGTCGGGTCTTGCCCCAGAGGGTGGAGCTCTTGGATCCCGCTGCAAAAATGCACGTACACATATGTATCCTAGGTGGTACGAAGTATTTTTTAGATCGTGAGATAAGGGTTGCTTGGCGGATCTACCTGAAACCACACACACTTCCCTTACAAATTCCCCCCCACGCACATAACCCGCCAGTGTTTGCCATCAGGGTTTGGGTTTTCGTCGCTTAGCCACGACGTTGTAAAACAGGCCGATCACTTCGTGAGCTCGGCAACCAGGATACCGCTTTTTTCCCCCCTATATTTGTTTTTTGCGGTAACCATAATGAATGGTGGTCGAGTAGATTATGTTGTGCGGGATCGAGAATCCTCACTCCGCGCGAAGGGGATGATCGCACCACGTTGTGTGTTAAATTGGCCAAGCACCCTCGAGGCAGGTACACAGTGCTTATAACTGTCTCTGGAAGTGAAAGCACCAGAAATCAAAGTAAGAAATTCGCAGCTGTAATCCGTACGCAAGGAAGTAAGCACAAGATGCCGAACACCCTTAGCAGGATGCAGCGCACCCTTCATGCGACTCGCCCAAAACCTCACGGCGCTTCGCGTTTGGTGATGTGAGAGCCTGGTCCGGTGAGAACCCGGCGTGCTCCGTCCCGGCTTTGCAGGGATGTGAGGTAAATGGTCTAACGACTACGGCATGCACGACTATGGGTACCCCCTCCCCGATCGGGAGATCTGTGATGGGCCAACCAACGCACCGCGGCAAGCCATCTTCTACATGCGTGCGTGCGCCAACACGGTGTATAAGCTGATGCCTGTGAGAATCGTCGTATGCCAACATGCGGACCACAATCGATTCCCATCAAAATCCCCGCTAAAAACTCTTGCCTTGTGGTTATGACGAGGATTTGCACACGAGTATGGCACCACAGCGACAACCTTCGACGGCAGGCGATGGTTCTAAGCGAGTGTGCGGCTAGTCCTCTTTTCACGCTGGCTCTTGAGAGCTAAACTATCTTTCGTTTGCCCGTCGGCCAACTAGACTAGTGTTGGACCCCAAATGTGCGGTGGAGAGTCATTTTGTTGAGACACACGGCTGCACCGGCGTTTCGTCACGGAGAAAACTCGCCGCGAGTGAGGAGAAGACGAGAAAAGGAGAAATAATACATGTTTTTCTCTGGTGACATATCTGGTACGAGCACGACCAGAACTCCCACACACAAAGCCTTGCCGAAACCTATGAAACTCCACGGGTTACTCGGGGCAGACGTGCGGCATTGTATTGCCCTTCTCGGGAGCTATGAATCTACTTCCCTCGTCCGATGTTTGCGTTACGATATATATCGTGGGTATGTTTTGCGAGTCAAGGGATGGCATCGGGCGAGAATGACCAACTTGAGGTTTGTGCACTACAAAACAAGAGTGCAGCAGACCCACAGATGCATTGAGTGACGAGATACGGCCCATCGATGCACGCGCCCCTGAATGGTGCTCGGCCGCCGCATGCTTACCAAACCTCCTGACTCGGCATCCACTTTTTCTTCCCCATCTCGTGACGCTTGTGGCATACGATACGTTGGCGTATGATCACGTTTTCGTCCTGAACAACTCGATGATTTCCTGACTAGTTTCGGTACCGGCATGGGCTTGGGTACCCTTTTCTTGCTTGTTTACGTGCTCTATATATCTTCTGAAGGCTCTAAATAGCATTTTTGTGACCACGGACCGAGTCTTCGCTAGATTTTGGGATTAGCAACCGACACCATCTTAAATGAAGACAACAGCAACAACAACATTTGTAGCGGAAATTTCGGAACCTGAATAACGCCGGAACTGGCACTATCCGGGCCGAACTTGGATACAATGCCGATGGCCCGCTACAATGCCGGTGAAGTCGGCTGGACCGCACGGGCATTATACCGGGACTGCTACCGTAAATAGAACAGGGAGTGGGTACGCAGACCCTTGTCTCGTGATTCTTCGGAGTTGCCTTGGTTGTGGAGTAATCGAGCTACGAAATTTGGTCGAGGGGGGGGGTGTCATTTCTCTGCCTCTTTCTGTCATGACTTTGGTTGTCCGGGAGGGCGGGTGCCAAAATCTAGGATCAGGCGAAGAAAATAATAACCGAAAGAGGAGTGTTCTCAAGATCGTTTCCGCGAGTGGTACACAGCAGTGATGGTGATCTGTTTCAGTTTTTGCATGGTCGCAACAGATCTGAACACCTAAAGGAAGTGCTGCAGACAACCATCCTTATCCTTGTTGGCATCCCCCCCCCCGCCCGAACGTGGGCCAGTCGTGCATTGGAAGCGTTCAACCAAGCGGGGTGGGTATGTTATTTCAACCTTTACGGGGAAGAGACGGAAGAACGGCTATGTAACAAAAGGGGTCTGTGCGTAAGAAAGTTTACCTGCACGTCGGCGTGTGCATGTACAGCAGTACGCATTGAAATACCCATGGGCACTGAACATGCAGCAGTCGATACATAATCACCAGTCACTGCAGTACTATTCTTTTTGCGGCAGGCACTAGAATTCATGGTTCAATCCGCAGTAACAACGGCGGTTCTCAGAGAAATTCATTGGGTGTATGTAGAACGAACAAAAAAAAAAGCTGCACGCTGCTCGGGAAATTGGAAAGGCAGGTACTGCTGCTGTAGCTTCCGTTGAGTTGACGTTTCGATTCATTGCCCATGTATCTAGGAGATGGATGAAGACAGAAAAAATACAAGCATTCCCTGGACCGGAAGGGACATCACCAGACAGAGGCGATGAGACCAGGGGCTGCTCATTTCTAAGCTGTTCTATAAGCCGGGGTCTCGCACATTCCTGCGTGACTCGGGGTGGTTCGTCCAGAATTAACCGAAAGGCGAAAGGCCCGCCGGCAAGAACAAACATAAACGGGATGCCTAGAAAAAAAATGGTGCTGTTCTTGTGTATGCAATATACGATAATGGAATCGTACTTGGTTTTTTGTGGTTTTCGGGAAAGACGTGTGACATGCAGATATATATGAGGGACCGACTTTCATGAAGTACTTACGTTGTACCCCATGTGTGAGGCGGGCTGCGTCCATTGCCTACTACTGTAGCTGCGGTGACACACATACCTGCCACAAGGCACGCCGCAACGACGACAAAAATCTTAATCTTTGGTACACCACAACAACGGTGTGTGCCGCACTAAAACTTCGGGATGTTGTTGGTTGCGGACACTTTTTGACGGTTGACGGCAAAACCACCGGGATATTGCTGCGTGCACCGCGGTATACCACCTGTTTTTAGAGCCTTGAAGGGGGGTGGTTCAACAAAGTCTGGCCTTACTCTGCAACGAACATGTCTCGTAATTCTTCGGAGTTGCCTTGTTGGTTTCGCCGCAAAGTCCACCGTCATCACTGCTGTGTGACGCAAACATATGGCCCGTATGATGTTTTTTTTTTTTTTGCACGGAAACGGACGGGCTCATTTTACTGTAACTCTTGTCCCAGGGAGTCCAGGGGAAAGAGTAGCAACGACGAAGCCATGTTGAGATGGGCTGCCTGTGCTTCTAAAGCTTTCGCCGAGCAGCAAACAATGGCGTATGTCCCGTGGGTAACAGGCTCAGCTTCAGACAGCAGTTTGCTGGCCAACTTGTTTGAGTTCAAAAAATAAAAGACAGGATTCCACGGACGGTACGATACAGTGCTTTAGAAGAGGAGTGTGTACAGGGAGGAGTTCGACCATCAAGAGAGCGAGTCAAGCCGAGGCGCAGCGAACCCCTGTCTTGTCTCCCGTCTGTGCCCTAACTCTGCTGGTTCTACATAATAATTGCCGCTCAGATGCCCTTGGTAGGGAGCACACTACCTACGGAAGTTATGTGTTGCTCAAACAAGGGAACAGAGCCAGACAACCATGTTAGGTAATCAAGCTTCGTACCACAACATGCGGCTCTGCTGCTGCTGGCGCACTCACGTCCCAGTTGACCCCTGGTCCTGGCCTCCACCAAGCGTAAGAAGGCAGGAGAAGCAGCAGCAGCTCTCCTAGCCGCCAGACACACCATCGTCGCATTATCTCCCCCTCCCTACAATATCGCTCTCCTTCCCGCGTGTGTGTGCACTGCTGTACCACAAAGATGAAGACGGCGGCGGGGGGCGTCAGAGTTTTTTTTTATATCAGCTCGTAATACTCCGCCGCTCCGCTAACCCGCCCCCTCTATGGCAAAGATAAACTTTACATTCCATCAAACGCGCCACCCTCGTCGTCGCCGAACAACTACAGCGTGGGTGGTGGGGTACATACCTGTACACACACACAGCAAGCAGCACCGGAGGGAGAGGGAAAAAAACAACCCAACCAATCGCCGTCCCTTCTTTTTGAAAGTCTCTCCGCCTTCTTCAAGATCTACGAAAATTCCGAATCGCGTTGAAGATCCGAAAAAACTCCATCTGTATGTACATCACATCTCCCACATGTGTCATTTCGTTCGTGAGCACCGCCCCTCACCCTCCCGCGCGCGAGAGCGAGGGTTTCTAGGAACCGTGATCTTCCTTGGTGATCAAGAACCTGCTGCGGCTTGTTGACAGCTCGGGGCAGCAGCCGCGGCGGCAGCAGCACCACCAGCAGCAGCAGCGGAGCTCTGAGCTCCCACATCAAAGCTGCAGCAAAGGGTGGGTGCAGACCACCACAGCCATCAGGCCTGCATTTTTGTTCGGGGGAACCTATTGGGTGGAAACCGCACCGCATATCTGCAGGGCCGCGATCACCACACACACCATCGCTGCCGTTCAGGTGACGATGGATAGTGGGAGGAGTGCTTCCGTGTTCCCCTGGTAGTCAGGATGTGTGTTCCCCTGGGTGCAGTCAGGATGTGTACAACAGTACTTGTAGTTGGATTTGTACGAAACCAACCATCGTCGGATTTTATCCCTCGATGGATTGATCCCTTAGATGA
The DNA here is from genome assembly GCA_000310025.1 of Ectocarpus siliculosus. NCBI lineage: Eukaryota > Phaeophyceae > Ectocarpales > Ectocarpaceae > Ectocarpus > Ectocarpus siliculosus. The sequence continues at coordinate 1,306,249 of FN649730.1, read as the reverse complement.
CCGAACTGTGTCTTATGCATACCAGTAAGCATACAACGGTCGTGCCTCTGCCTCTGCCGATGTACTGTAGTTGCCTTTTTGCCACCCTTTCCTGGAGAGAAATCTTGCTATCTGAACGCCGTGTACAGTAGTTCCTCTTCGACAGCACGTGTCAGGCCAGACGCATGTCGTCTGGTCTGATCTGGTACATGCCATCCGTGTTGACTCATCCAAACCTAAAAGTTGCACTATGCACTGTATGCTGCCGTAGATTGTCTGCAAACAGGAAGACCAACTCTCAATTACCGCACGACCCATTAGCGGTAGCAAAACGTGTGCACGCGGTCAGCAGACGACCCCAGGGCCGTCGCCAAACGATCAAAGCTCCTGGTCCTAACTGGCGGTTGACCAATCTTGTCCGACATCTTCACGGTTTTTCGACCCGTGGGTCCTCCCTCAAAAGTGATTATTGATGGTGCTGCTGCGACACCGTTCCGGCAGCATCGAGGCGAGAGTCCATCGCGGACACCCTCGCTGGATGCATCCTCTCCTCTTGCACGTCCTTCTCTTCTTTCTTCTGGTGGCGCCACCGGGTACGTACAGCCAACGAGGGAGCAGAAGCAGCGGCGGCCTCATTGACAGCACCGCCACAAATGGCGTCAACGACACCACAGGCAGCAGCAGCAGCAACACCACAACTAGCAGCAACGACACGACGACCAGCAGCAATGACACCACGGTGGTCACAATCGACCCCGTTTGCGTAGTATGGCGGGTGGTCTCGAACACCGACGAAGCTACCCTCCTCGGGGAAGATATTCTGGACTGCCCAGGGGCGAGCTTCGAGGTCGAGTGGATGGGCCATGTCCGGATCACGCAGCCGCTGGACGTTGTGGCCGGCACGTCACTCAAGATCACGGTATGTCAAGATTGAACGTCGTCTCCCAAGAGGGTTGTAGGGTTGTGCATATACCTACAACGTGATCCCGGGGTGGAGTACAACTCGAACAAGCTGACATTGACACGTGGAGTCTTGCCTTGTGCTAGGGGATAAGGCTCAAATGCCGAAGTTGGAATCTGAGTGTGTGCTGTTGTGCTTGAAGAACAACCTCATCATTCTGCGAATAGTTGGAGATGAGAAGAACATGTCGAGCCTTACGATTAAAAAGTTGCGTAGGCCATGTCGACCAGGCGTTATAGTGTTCGGCGACCGGATCGCACGGCAGATCACCACATCGTCGAGTAAGCCTATCTTTACCCGTTGGTTGGTGTTGACGGATGATGTTTGCCGCTCTGGAAAGCGTCAATGAAAACTACGTCAGGATATCATATTGGCGGCGGTTCCTTCGGTTACGGTGTGCATCGATAACAACCATCACGCGGCACTGGCTTCGTTCAGAGTTTGGGCTTAACCTTCACGTGTGGGGTTACTGGTAATTGGGATGGGGTCTTCGAGAGATCTCAGAGAGGGTTACTTCTGTGGCGGATTCCGAAGAAAACACTGCACCGATATCCTTCCCTAAGCGAACGGTCGTTCTGAAGGCCAGCTCCGAAAGCGTGACGCCCTCTCTACACAACTCGCCACTGTCCTGTTGCCGACAGGGCTCGGCTACCTTTGATGGCGCGAACGTCGTGGATGGGGACGGGTCCTTGTCTACCCCGATGTTCTTCGTGGAAGATTCCCAGTCGTCGCTGTGGTTAGAAGGCGTGTCTCTGACGGGTGGAGGGGGGCTGCGCGGGGGGGTCGTGGCAGCTTACCAGAACGCTTCGGTTACGCTGATCGACTGCGAGGTGTATGGGAATGCCGTGTCCAACGTGGGAGGTGAGAGGGGTTGAGCGAGAGACTTTTGTACCCGCAAAGCGCAAAGCATGCATCGCCGTAGCCGCCAACTACCTTCTCGTGCCTACCAGACGGAAGGAAGCGGGAGTTTATCGTGTCGGAATCGGTCCGGTTGATGAGCGGGTTGGGGGTGTGGCCAATTATTCACGTCTTGCACGAGTTCCGAAGGTCCTTGAGCGTCTCTCTTTGCACGTAGAGAACGCGCGGCCTACATTCAGGCGTTCATAAGAAAATTAAGATGCGCCAGACAATTATGTACAAACTATTTCTCTTGACCCGAACGGAAGGCACCAATGCACAGCAGCTTGCTTTGAAGCGAAACAGCAAACAATTCTCCGGAGGTATGCATTACCGTCGCTACATTCGCATCCACCTACACGCTGTACTTCCGGAACACGATTTTGGACCGTTTTTCCGCGAACATGGTTTAGAACAAATGGGCTGACGTGGAAAGCGGTCGAGCAGGGGGGGGGGGGGGGGGGGCGAGTCTCTACTTCTGTAGGGCGCGTGCCCATTCGCCTTTCATATCAGTCCGTCCACGCGAGCTTCCCCGCATTTAAGGACTCCCGTTTGAGCATGTGCACAGTCGAAGCACCAGCAGCACCAGCACCAGCACCAGCACCAGCACTAGCAGTCGGAATCGTCGGCTGGCGCAGGAGGACCCGCAGGAAGATCATCACGACCGAAAACATTCCTCATTTTTACCACGTGCGTTTCTCGCTGCGAAACAAACTTCAGGTGCGATTTTCCTTCAAGAGTCTCGGCTCGTCACTGGCGGGACCGGCTTCGTAGACAACAGCGCGGACAAGTATGGAGGCAAGTTTTCGTGCCTTAGAACAATCGCGTAGGAGGAAGAGCGGGACTGCGGTACTTCGATTCATTCTTGTGTGAAACGCGTTGCTGCAGTGCGCAACGGTGGAGAACAACACCTCTAAGGATAGCCCCCATGAACCCGAGAATAATACTCCACCCTTCCTCTTCTTCGCGGCGGATTGTAATTTGTGCTCGTGCCGCACCGGGCAGGCGCGGTGTTCGTCTCCGTTAACTCTACGGTGACAACAGAAGAGGGCAGCTTCGACAACGTTTTTCGGGAAAACGCAGCAAAATCTGGAGGTGAGTGAGTGCGTGGGCAAGACGGTCACCATTTCCCTTCGCTTCGGCCGCCGAATGTTGATTTCTGATCGGGGCGCAAAGTCAGCGCGCGCACGAAAACCGAGAGGCTTTGAAGTCCTGACGGAACCACCTGTTGTTGGTAGGATTTCGGCGATTTCGTCAAAAACAACAAAAATAACGAAAACAACTGCAACTGCGACAACAATAAGAACAACAACGACAACAACAACAACAACAACACCAACAACAACACCACCACCACCACCACCACCAACAACAACAACAACAACAACAACAACACTACAACAACTACAACAACAACAAAAACGACGACCACGACCACGATGACGACGACCACGACAAACACAATTACAGGTGCCATCTTTGTCGAGGACAGCAGCCAAGTCGACATCAACGGATCTGTGACGTTCGCCGGCAACAAGGCCAAAGCCGACGGAGGTGTGCTGTCAGTGTTGTTGATTCCATTGCTTGTGAGCGTGTTTTTCTGTGCAGCTTGTGTGTCACGTGCGCTAAGCCAGCAGAGGGCCAACCAAAGCAGCTGCAGTGGCCGCCGAGTATCAAATTATGAGTTTGTTGTCTACTGTAGGTTGTGCCGTGGATCGAAATGCTACGATCTACGTAGCCCCCCCCCCCCGCTGTTTCTGGCGTAGTTCATATGTTGTCTCGGCCTGTGGAATATCCTATCCCACCACCTGCAGTCCACACACGCCAGGAGCCTTCTCAAGCCTGTTCGTCTTCTCTGTCCTTTTTTTTTCCAATCCAGGTGCGATCTACGCCCGACGGGGTTCAACGGTAACGACCAACGATGGATTCACTTCGTTCGTCGACAACGAATCCAAACACCACGGCGGTAAGAGTCTCGTCGTTTGAGACGTGCTGAAAAATACGTCTAAGGTGCCAGTTCGGACGGTGACGCTGACTACAATCGAAAGTATGGTCATTTGAAAGTTTGGTCATTTCGGCCGCACTCTTTTCCAAACACAAGGTATGCGCTTACCGCGGATAGCGGCGGTTCGCCTTGTACCACCCACCACCCGTGCCGCCGTTCCCCGATAAATAGTACGAACCACATGGTTCACGGGATGCTTTGCCTCGTGGTAATTATCACACGGGCTGGGCAGTTCCACAAGAACCTTTCCGAAATATCACAATAAAGAAACAGGGGTATCAACGATGATCGTGCTGGATTCTGAACCCCCCGATGGAAATATTCTACACCCAGGGGGCACCTCCCTTTTGTTTCTTGATTTCGGTACTGCTTCGCGATGTAGTCATTAACGCCCGTCTTCAGCCGGCAACGCTTCCTGCCCCCCTCGCGGCAGCAATAGCTAGGGACGCCAACATACCCAGACGCCGAGTAGGGTACGGTGACCCAAGCTATAAGAGATTTCGGAGTTAGGTGGCCGGTCACGGGCGTACCTCAACGTCGAGTAGGGGGCCAGCACACAATCAACGAAACGATTCCGGAAAATTGCCAGCAGTGTACCCAAACATAGCGTTGAAGCTCGCCCCCGGCCTTCGGACAGCAGGCGCTATCATGGTGTGCGAGAGGTCAGGCCTTCGGGTGGCGGGAAACACGACGTTTTCGAGGAACACTGCCGAGCACCACGGAGGTAGGTGCTCGGATCCTGCTGTGCGCCGATTGGTGGTGGTGAAGGTGTGACACGCGTTGATGGTGGTTACTTGTGCATGTTTTTTCTCTAGTTTCACCGTGTAGACTGCAGGTACACGGTTCGCTAAAGGTTTCGAGTGAGAGCTGTCGCAGCGGTTTCGGGGGTTTCTTGTTGCGACGCTTCCAACGACTTTGAGCCTAACCTAAATTTATACGTCGTTAAAGGACGAAACTACGTAGAACATGCGCAGATTTTTTGTCGCTTCAGGCAGTGCTGACAGTAGTAAATGTCCGCGCCGAGGATTTTGCCCTTTGGTTGCGAGTAATTGTCCAGTTCAGTCTGAAAGGTCCAAGAGTCACCACAGGTCTATATTCATTACAATATAGTTTCGGATGGAGGACCTAACAGGAGCAATGGAGACGAATAGAACATCGATATTAAGCGGGCAGACACTTAGAATCGAGAGGAGCAACATTAAGGACACCCTGAGGAGTTTTCGGGTTTGGTTTTGGTCACTTGGCAACGGCGTTGAACAAAAACGCCGGTCGCTTTGTGAGCCCGACAACCAGGTTACCGCTATTTTTTCGTTTGTTCTCTTTTCGGTAGCCATTATGTTGGTCGGGAACACCATGTTGTGCGGGGTCGAGAACGCTCACTGCGCGGAAAGGGGATGCCTGTACAACGTTGCGTTAAGTCGGTCAAGCACCCTTGAAGCAGTTACACAGTGCTTACACTAACTGTCTCTGGAAGTGAAAGCACCAGAAAATAAATTAAGTCATGCGCAGCTGTCATCCGTATGCAAGGAAGTAAGCACAAGATGCCGGACATCCTTAGCAGGATGCAGCGCACCGTTCGTGCGGCTCGTCGAATACCTCACGACTCTTCCCGCCTTGTTATGTGAGAACCTGGTCCGGTGAGATCCCGGCGAGCTCCGTCCCGGCGTTGTAGGGATGGGAGTCCAATGATCTAATGACTACGGCATGGACGATCATGAGGACACGCACACACTCAATTCCATTGCCATGACAGCGGCGGGTAATCCACAGAAGGGGGCAAGACTTCGGCCTGGGGGGCGTTTTCTCGAGCAATCTCATGGCACTATCTCGATGTTACACAGCTCCATGTATTATGTCCATACCGCGTCGACCCTCTGATAATAGTGTGTACCAATAGCCCAACGTATCACAAGGAAAGGATGAATGCCCCCCCATTATCTCTTAACCCCGGGGTTTGTCTCCCCCATCGGCGACAAACGGCCTTCTTCGACGCATGATGGGAGAGAAACTTGAGGGCAGTCCCCGACAAGGAACACGCTGCCGAGGCGTGGACCTTGCTCCAGAAGCGTGAGCCGACTGACTCGGCGTTTCGTTTCAATCACAATGGCATCATTCGCGAAACGCTGCCCCCGGAATGTCCGATCGCCGTAATAATAAGTATGTGAAATACGTTAACGCCTTGCAGGTGTCCTGTGAATTTGTGGAAGTACCAACAACAACGTGCTTTTTATTATCACGAAGTGATTTCACTCGAAACCTTTTTTCGGCGCTCGTGCTTGCGCCTGCAGGGGGCATTCAGGCGATGGAAGAAAGCTACGTGTATCTCATGGACGACGTGGTCTTCGATGAGAACGTGGCAGGAAGTAACGGAGGTGAAGCAAGAACAATTTCACTCGGAAATCACCATGCAAGACACCACCACCACCACCACTACCACCACCACTACCAAACAACAACAACAACAACAACAACAACAACAACAACAACCGACTAACAACGAAGACAACGACAACGACCGCTGCGGCACCACTTACGCGAAACAATCAAGACGTACAGTATGAATTGAACCACAAACGCAGATGAGTCAGACCAACCTCCGAAGAGGGCCTTCGAATCAAATCGCGTTTTTTCCCTTGGACGGAACATAGCCGTGGTGTAAAGCCCACGCCAGGGATATGGGTTGGGGGAAAATGCTGCGGGACTTCCACCCGGATGCGTTCAAGAATGACTTGCGGTCGTTCGCTCATTTCCACAGCGCGTGGCGTCGTTTGAACAGGAGCAATACACGCGTCCGACAGAGCCAAACTCAAGACGACAGGGAACTCTCGCTTCGTCGGTAACAGGGCACAGTTCGGCGGTGAGTCCCGTTGAGAATACTCTTGTTGAGGTTAGTACCGCTAGTGAACGCTCACTCTAGCTCCGTCTGTAACGTACCTACGCATGTGGCGCGCACACGAATCCATTGCGAGCAAACCGATCCCACGACGTTCTTGAGGATCTTCGTACCAACGGCAGGGCTTCAGTAGAGCCGCGCGTGCTTCTTTTAAGGTGCCACACGCCACGAATCCCTTGAAGGGTTGAAGCCTGCCTTGGTATTTCACAACAACGGTGTGTCACGGTGAGAATATAGTGAATATTGTTGGTAAAGCATTGGTCGCAGACACCTAGAACAGCTGACAGTATACCATTGGCATAAAAAAACTTCGGTGTAGGCGCTTCACGGGCGAGAGCGCCCGAAATGACCACCCTGGCCGCCTTCCCACGTTCAAAACGCTTTCCTTTTGGGTAAACCCTGGACCTCCTTCGAGAGGACTTTACTGTTAACCAATGAGATTCGACAGAGGGCATTTCGTATCCCTATCCCTAACCCTAACCCCCAACCCAATCCCGTACCCCCTACGGAACCCAAGCATAACATGCTCGCAAAAGCTACTGACAATCCTTCCCGTACTCGGTGAACACGCCAGGGGCCATTCACGGACGGCAAGAGGCATCCGCATCGCTGGGCGGGGACCTGATCCTCACCAACAACACCGCTTCTTATGACGGAGGTCAGGCACCAACCTTTCGCTTGCCGTCCAATCCACTAACAGAACTTCTTCGTTTTTTTTGTGCCTCTAGTTTTCTGTACGCACCCGATGGGGTCACACAGATGGGATGGGTCACGTAGATGGGACCTCGTCTGCGGTCATGTCTTGGTTGCTTTTCGACAGTAGAGGGGTCATCAATCCTTTAGTTGTAACAAGGTCGTGGCTCGTGGTATTTTACGTTCCGACCATTCAGAGTCAATTCTCTTTGATGAATGTCCCGGTGGGTTTACAGTAACTTTCCTGGCTGACTCCAAGAGAGGCACGCATGAATGAATGTTCACCGAGACCGCGTGAGGTCGCCAACAATGACGGTGACAAAAACAGGAGCATGCGAGGCTGAATGCCGATTCCTGCTTGCGGCTGGGTCTTTTGCCAGAGGGTGGATGAGTGCTTCCAGGCAGCAAGCAGTCTATTGTTTTTTACTCCCTAGTTTTTTCTACTGGAAATCGATGCCATTCCCGGAACCATTCTTTGATGAAAGCAGAACAATCGCTCTTCATTGGTTTCTCAAACCCCTTCCGACATTCACACAATCAGCCGGCAAGGCGCAATCAAGGGATCCACAATAACTTGGAACAGTTTGTCCGGTTTGGGCTATGTATTATGTACAATCGGTATATTTTCAAGCCGTATCTATTTGTCCCCCCCCCCGGCCCCCCCTCGTCTCCTCCATTCTTACATCCTCCGTGCTTCCTTCACATTCTCTCAGGTGCTGTCTACTTGGTTAACGCCATGGTCAAGTTCAAAGGGAAGAATTTTGATTTTTGGTACAACAATGCCTTGGAAGGTTCGGGTGGCGCCATTTACGTCGGGAGCGTCTCCCGGCTGAGGATAAAGGATGTGGTCTTCTTCCGGAATGTGAGAATGAAGACACGCTATACTTCACAAGCAGTACAAAATACTGTAGACAACATTAATCTCTTCAACGCGAAGTTATTCCCCATCAAAGACTCCGCGTTCATAGACTCCGCGTTCATTTCAAGTCTCATTTCATAGACTCCGCGTTCATTTCAAGTCTCATCGCGTTTCTGTGTCTGATGTACTGCAATACATTTGGGCTCAATATTCATTTGGGTATATTCGTGCTCACATACTGTCAACGGTGGCGATACTATTTTCCGAACCTACTTTCTGTGTGGGGGGGCAAGTCGATTTTCTGCAGTTTGTTCGGAATCACACTTCAACACTAACTGTTGCTGGCTGGCTGGCTGTTTTTCACTCATAATCTGTCTCGTATCTGCCGTGTTTTGCGGCTATGAACACCTAAGGTCGCCATGCTGGGTGGAGCAGTTGCGACGTTTTCTTCAGGCACAGCGCCGGTGTCTAGCAGCGAAAGTGACCCCGCAGCAATCGATGAGATCACCTCCAGGTAAAATCAGCTTAACATCAGGCAGGGGACCCTCGAGCCATACCAGTACGCCCCGACCGCATGTCCTTGAGGACTGTATCAGGAAGGCACACACTGACCCGAAAACACAAATGCCACCGCGACGTGGGGAAGGTACCGCGCCAGATCTGCAACATCTTGCAGAGTCGGCAATATCTAGAGGGCATTTGAGGCCGTGTGTAAACGGCAAGGGTGGACCCACGGTCTGAGTTTTACCGACAGATTTTTCCTCGGCAAGTTTGCAAGTGTGGACACATACGTTCTGAATACATGAATTTAAAATTGTCACAGTTGAACAAATATTGCTTATATGATGCCGCGAAAGCTGTAGGAACAAAACGTCGAACCACCTGTAACCAAGAGCACTAAATCAAACAAGCTCAGCAGGAATTGTGTGCCCTATTCGACGCTCTCCAGAGTGTTAGGTATCCCCTCCCAACGCACCGTTGTTGATGGGGTGTTCTCGGAGTGAAATGCTCCAGCATGTCAAACACACAAGCCTTGGAAGGAGATCATCGCTGCGTGCTGCTCTTCCACCTCATAGTTCTGTGCCCCTTTCGACATGCGTCAGATGTGCCGTGTGTGTAACCTATCATTGCGCTGCCCGAGCTATTTTTGGCGCAGAAGGTTTGTTTCAAAAATCATTCGTGCGATGTATCTAGCATCCGCGAATGACTACTCGGCGTGCTCACGCACGTTCCTCCTTCACCGCGCGGTGGACAAACGCCAGACGTACTCCAAGATACAACTGGTTTGAGTTAATCAATCCAATGCACACCATCCCGTAAACACAACGCAAACACCCCCTCCCATTCACTCCGCCGCATCCATATCACAACTCGACCCACCTCCATACTCAAACTGGATCCCCCGTTTCTGCTCTCTCCACGGCACATTTTGCTCGCTCGACGACGCCGTTTTTTGTCGTTAAGCTCGTCATCTACGACATCTACCACAGAGGTCGTGGCAACTCCCGTGGAGTTCTTGGGTTGCCATTTCGAGGACAACTTAGCCTTGGAAGACGGGGGAGCAATGTGTGAGTGCACCCGGCCGGTTAGAGTAAATGATGTATGCACAGGTGAGGCTGCCCGGTGGTTTCATGAGCTTCTGGAGAACAGGGTTCATCCATTTGTGACCCCAATGCAAGAAGATACATGAAAATTCACGTGCCCAATTGGGGTCGTCGGCAATCTGAACATACAGAGGTCGGCGTGGTAGTGACTGGTCCTAACCACGTGTGCCTTTTCGGTCTACCACGAGTGAAACGAATGTCACACCTACAATTAGCGAAGGGTGTGGCTGTAGATTAGCTGGTAGGAAGTAAACCACGCCTAAATATCTTGGATGGTGCACTTCACGGGTAGACTTAAAGTTTGCGAAGAAGCAGGGCGATGGTGCATTGGAACCCCCCAACAATATATACCAGCCGATCCCGCATGGTGTGAGTTCCATACAAAGTATCAGCGAACACCGTCTTCTCCAGGGAGTTTGTGGCCTCGCTCCTCGCCATGCCCCTGGAATCGCATCAGCCGTCGGCCGCGCATCTCGATTGAGCCCACAGCTGCAAGACTTGGGCTCAGTTATGAAGAGGGCGGGGTCCCAACACACAGTTCGAGTTCTCTGATTGAGAGCAGGGTAGTAAATTTCACTACTAGGACAATCCTACCTTGGAACCTTGGAAGTCTTTGTGAAATTGTTTTATTCGTGTAAATGCAGTCGCGCATCTCTTCCCGCTCAAAAGTCCGCATGTTTATCTTCGATGCCAAGTGAATCCCCGAGTGTACTGCTCACTCTCAGTTGGTTCTACTATTGTCCTGGAGGCGTCGGCCTCGGTGAAGGTAACCAATTTGACCTACGGTTCAGAAGTCCGAACACCCCTCGGCTTCCCTGGTTGCTGGCATCCGCCTCATCTATCTCCTGGTGCATCGCTTCTTCTCGTCGTCCCGAACTGCCTACCACGGGAACCTCGCAGATAGCATCGCGGAATACGACATCGTGAGAGACTGCACGTTCATCGGCAACAGGGCAGGTAATGTGGGAAGGCTATGGCCATTGTATGAAAGGGAGAACGTCCAATGGAGCCCTCCCCCCCCCAAGGTGGTCGAGTCGAATATGTTGTGCGGGGTCGACAACCCTCACTCCGCGCAAAGGGGATGGATGATAGCACCGCGTTGAGTCAATAATGGCCCGGCACGCTCGAGGCAGTTAGACAGTGATCGAAACTGTCCCTGGAAGTGGAAGCACCTCAAAGAATCATAGTATTTCGCAGCTGTCATCCGTTGCAAAGAGGTAAGGTCCAGATGCCGAACGCCCTTTGCAGAATGCAGTGCACCATCCATGCGACTCGCCGAATACCTCACGGTGCTTCGCGCTTGGTGATGTGAGAGCCTGGTCCGGTGAGAACCCAGCGTGCTCCGTCCCGGTATTCTAAGGACGCGAGGTCAATGCACAAATGACTACGGCATGCACGATTATGAGTACATCTTCCCCCCCCGTGACAGTAGCAAGGATGATGACCAGCCTCTGGTTCATCCTTGTGAAACGTAGCCTGGGTACGTGAACACCCGGCATCACGCCTCGTCCCGGCATTGCAGGGATGCGAGGTCTATGATCTAACGACTACGGCATGCGTTTCCATGAGTACACCCCCCCCCATCCGTGTACAACGTGGCAGAGTCCTCTGGAGGAGCTCTCGTACACGCCGGAGTGATCACGGAGATGTCGAGCACGGTGTTCGAGGGTAACGATGCCGGCAACGAGGGCCCGGCGGTGCTCAGCCTCGGCATCGTGGAGTCCATGACGGGCGTGGCCTTCCAGGAAAACGGCTTCTATTGCCCGGTCGGGACGTATTGCCGCGAAGTCTCGATCGTTCCGGTGAGCTATGCCTTGTCGTTGACATGTCGGGAACACGGATGAAATGGGAGGAACCGGTGCTGATAAGCGTGCTGACACCACGATCACTCATCCTTAACGAGACGGAGCATGTGCATCAGTAGGCTGCGCGAGGATACCAAGCGTAGCTTTTGTATGAGCTACTGAGTGGGGATAGTGTTAGGGTTACGGTTAGGGACAGGGACACGAAATCCCACCTTTATTCCATAGATTGCACCCTCGCGAAAGCGGTCCATTGGTACTGTGATTTTCGCATGGTGCTCATGTTCATTTATGACTTCATTGGTGGGTGGGCGCGGGCGGGGGCCAGCTGTTGGAGGGAAGTGCCGCATTATTCATGTGCTTCAATATTGCGGGGTGTCAAAAGAACCCCCGCCTGGTCTTCCCCCCGGCATGATAACAGTAGTATTCTGGTTCTCGGTGCGGGCCATCGGGCAACAGGATAGGAATATTCCGGGCCTTCAATTATACGGCGACCGCATGTCTTCCGCCCGAACATCATCATGTTGTCGCATGGCTGACCCGCCGGCATTGAGCCATGTTGGGTGGAGACTCGCCCTGGAAAACTTTCCTGGCGCAGGCAACGTGCAGGGCAGATATGATTACCGATAAACGTGCCAAACATTAACCCGGAAGCCGGCATCCCCAAGTTATCCATGAAAGAGAAAGAGGGATGATGAAACATGCCTCCCAAGTACGTGAAACATATCACACACAAACCTTCCATGGATGCGCAAGGCAGGAAACTGCCTAGCGTGATTTCATTCGGTGCTTCCCTCGTCCTGGCAACACGCTGTTGCGGATCTGTCTGTACTTTCGAACGCGGCACTTCCGCGTGAAGGGAGATGACCGCACATGCCGGTTCGCGGAGGTCTGCTCTAGGTGCGCGGGCGCCTGCGGGAGTCAGCTCCAGGCAGGGACCACGTTGACGAACTCGGCGTCTGTACCCCGCTGCGAGCCCGCTCCCTTTGGTTCCGTCATACCATCGAGAGGTATGTGCGCCCCGACCAAAGTTATGAAGCTGGCCGAAGTTGAACAGTAAGAACCTTGACGGGAAACAGTTCAGAGACCATGCCATCAAGAGGTGCGCCGCCACCAAAGTATCAAAGCTTGTCAAAGGGCAACAAATCCAGAGGCCATGCCATCAAGAGGTGCGCCGCGACCAAACGAAAATAAGCTTGAAAAAAATCGAAGAACCTTGCGGGCATCAATCAAGAGTGACAAAGCTTGCCAGCGAATCTTGTCGGGCAACAATCCAGGGGACCATACACCTTGAAACACTTTCATTGGCTCTCGAGAAAATTCCAGATTTGCGAGGCGGCAATGGATTGAGATCTCGAACTGTTGTGAAATTCAGGCCACTCATTCGTTTCGTCGCAACAGATCACCACCCATTGTGGGGGTGTGGCCTATGTCTGGGGCCACGGCGTGCCCCCCACTCCATGCGATACGACTTCTGGTTGGCATCTTGGAGTGAGTATACACTCATTCACAGCACTTACAGCAGACAATAGAGATTCTGAGACATCTCGCGCGTGCATTCACTCGCTCACGATTCTCACGCTTGGCGAAAACCGACCTGAGTCGAGCCGAACCAAGCCAACCCAAATGGAAACCCGTACCACTTACGTTGTTGGGAACGGGGGACAGGTGGGACCGTCGAGACGCTTGTGATACAGCCGGGCTTCTACCGCCTGTCCAACACTAGCACCGACATCGTAAGGTGCTTCAACGAGAAGGCGTGTCAGGGCGGGGTGCTGCTGAGCGAGTACTGTGCCGACGGTTACACCGGACCATGTGAGCGCCGGGTGCAGGAACCGTACATGCGGTAGTCGTTAGACCGTTGACCTCGCATCCGTACAAAGCCGGGACGGAGCACGCCGGGTTTTCACCGGACCAGGGGGATACGTCCTGGGGGTGGTTCAGCAGCGTTGTCCAGTCATTGCTGTTCTTTGGGAGCACCCTCCCGCACCCCGGTTGCCGTGGTGTGTGAATGCTGAAACTGATTGGGTATCACCCCGGGTTTGCACCGCAGCCATATCTCGTCCGGGCCTCGGAGAGAAATTAGCCGGCACGCCTCACCCCGATCTTGTCCGGACATGGGGCCCATGATAAGGGCGCATGCGCGCGAGAGCGTGCAATCTTGAGTCTGTTGTGGGCAATCAGCCACGAGCAATGCACTGTAGACATAGACTAATTTTCCTTTCAACAGCTGCTGGTAGAAAAGACAGGAAAATCTTGCCGGTTGCACGTCTTTTTCTCTCCTTGACCTGCTTGTTTCGCTCGACCCCCACCTTCATCCCTACCCCCCCACACGCATTCTAGACTGCGCGGTGTGCACGGAAAGCTACGCCCCGGGCTACCGCCACGTGTGCAAGTCTTGCGTCGGAGACAGCAAGCGGCGGGCCGTCGCTCTAATGGCGATCGCCATTACAGCGTTCGCCGTGGTCTTGTTGCTGCTGCTGGGTTGGCTGGTGTCCGTAGTCGAGCCCTCGCTGGATGCGAAGGTATCATCGCTTGCTATCTTTATCGGAGGGAAAAAGAATAAGGGATACAAAATAAATAGCTTAAAACTACCTTGTGGTCTGGACGACGTTGTGTTTTCTGCCATCGCAAACACATCCCACCTCGCGCTTTCGCATTTTCTTTCTGCGAACAACTCCCGGCCCAGGCCCATAAGAAACGAAGAACGTGTCCCGGAACCCCCCTCGCCCGCCTTGCGTTCCAAGTATTTTCGAGAGGAGGATAAGCTCTTCCCCCCCCAAATGTGCCACGTGTCATCGAGCGGATGGTATGCACGCATGCGATGTTCCTCCCGCCGATCAACGCCTACTTTTGGCTTGGACTCACCAGAACAACAAGAGGGTTGACCCATGGTTGACCCAAGGGCATGCCCTGGGCGGCGGCCCATTGGCAACCCATGGGAAGCCCACGGGCGGCCAATGAGACCCTTCAACCGGGACTAGCGTGCTCATAAGCAAGAGCTTATCTGCTCTGGAACGGGCATTATAGCGGTAAATAACCCCAACGCTACCCCTAACCCTAACCCCAAGCCCGCACGATGCGTGCTAGGAGCGCTGGTGGCTACGTTCTAGGTTGATGTGCAGGTGGCCAAGTTCTAGGTTGATATGCCGTTGGCTAAGTTCTCGGTTGAAGCGCCCACGGTGGGCACTTCATGGGCCGCCCATGGGTGACCATGGGCGTCCCATGGGTGTCCCATGGGTGTCCCATGGGCGGTTTAGCAAAACTGTCAGTAGTGTGGGAGATGGCATCAAGAAGCACTCTTCTCGCCTACTTTTACCGTCTATCGACCGCATTGCTCTCCCCTGCACTGCAAACTTTGAATCTCTATCGTGATGACAGAACCAGCCGAGCATGTTGACCCAGCAGCTCGTGGGCGCTTGGCAGCAGCGCGTGTGGCAGAAGTTCCCCTTGGCTGCGTTCAAGATCGTTGTGGTTATGTGGCAGATAGTCACACAGGTGTGCGTGTTTTGCTCATTAGCATCGATCGCGATACATGGCTGACCAATGAAAAGATGTCAGTCTTGTAGCGGTGTCTATGTTGGAGTTCCATTTTCGTTTGTGTGTGCCAGCTTGCTCTGTCTGTGTGCTACCATACCTGCTTCTAGATTGTTTCCTCTGTGTCTGCCTGTCTGTCTGACTGTCCGTCTTGTCCACATTAGGTCTCGTTATCTTCGTCTCGCTCTACCCCTTGCCCCTCCCCCCGTCGCCACTTCTCTCTTTTCCGCGTAACACGCTTCCCTGCCCCCCACCTCCCCTCCTCCTCGTCCTCCTCCTCTCCCTCCACCTCCGTCTGCCTTAACCACGATCACAGTTTTCCGACGTCGCGGACGTCCAGTACCCCAGCCCGCTTTCTCAGCTGCTGTCGGCGGTCGACGTGGTCAACCTCGACGTGGGGTTCGTGCTGTCCTTCGCGTGCGTGTACCAAACCAGCTTCTACCACCGTGAGTAGTTCCAAACGCTTGGTGTGTTTCTGTAAAGTTGGCGACCATACCGCCAGCGGGCTGTGTAGACGAGTAGTCTACATACGACGAGGATATCGGTGGTAGAAGGAGCGACAGGAACACGCTCGCTCCTGCTTGCTGCCGAGTTACTCGTACCGGTAGCAAGGCGCCGGTGGTTTGGTCAAAACATGCCGAGATGGGTTTCGATGAATGACAACCACTATTAATCTCGTGAGATTCAACAGCAACAGCAACAACAACGCCCAGGTTTTGGGATCGCGACGATCGGCCCGGTGGTGATGGTGGGCGTCCTCAGCTGCACGTACCTCCTGGCCCTTCGGCGCAACAACCACCACAGCCGCAACAGCCCCGGCGCTTCCTCTTTCTTCGTCGCGGCGGAGGCGTCACTGGCGAGGGAGCGGGGTGCACCGCACTCGCCCGCTCTACAAACACAACAGCAACAGCAAAAGCAGCAGCAGCAGCAGCAGCAGCAGCAGCAGCAGCAACAACAACAACAACAACAACAACTACCAGCCGGCCCTTCGTCGGAAGAAGAAGCCGTCGTAACCGTTATCCAGAACCGGCACCTCTCCGTGGCCCTGCTGCTGGTGTTCGTGGTCTACCCTACGGTCTCCCACACCATCCTCGACACCTTCGTCTGCGACACCCTGGACGACGGAAAGTCGTACCTGCGGGCCGACTACAGCCTGGACTGTGAGTCCTGTGGCGTATTGCAGCCACCCGAGCTTGTCATGCTCTCTGTCGCTCCTACCGCACGTAATGTGCTTGTACAGCGCCCGTAAGAGGCGGAGAGGTGGCACCCCCCCCCTAGGCTGAATTTCAAGGCTCGACTATGTACTCCACGACCAAGATTGTGCCCACACAAAAATGGCGGTTTTCGAAACGTCTCAGAGAGCGCTTTCCGTAGAATTATCTGCCTTTTCCCGCACCCCCTTGGCTGTGGAGCAATGGAGTGCGGGTGCCATCTGTCCGCCTCAGTCGGTACGCGGTTCTCCCCCTTTAGTGCCTGAGAAGTCCGCATGTTTGTGTCGTCCCCGTTGCGAATGAATCTCGCGGTAGCTGTGTCCCCGAGAGAGGGATCGTAAACCTCGGCATCTGGTTTAGCTCCCAGCGAAGCTCCCAGCGGAGATGACTCCCACGACGAATTGGACTAAGCATTCCTTCGGGAACGCGTCCAGGAGAGTCGCGGGTTCAAGCGTGTTCTATTTTCTTTGGTTGTGTTTTTTTGGGGTGGGGTACGACGAAGCTTGCAATCAATCTCTCTCTCTCTCTCTCTCTCTCTCTCTCTCTCTCTCTCTCTCTCTCTCTCTCTCTCTCTCTCTCTCTCTCTCTCTCTCTCTCTCAAACACACACCTCGGAGAATAACATACTCTCCCCCTCACGGGGTCCGCAGATCGTGTGGCCTTTAGAATGTTCTGTTTTTCAACCGCCCTGAGAGTGGCGTACTTTCGCTGGTCAGCCGGTTAGCGTGGTGGATGCTAGTATTCCGGGAGTTAGGTGACTTGCCTCCGGGGGGCGACGCAAGAGGACATGGTCAATGAATGGGCGTTGCTTGTTGTTTGGGTGTTCCAGTTTTGGGGACGCAATATCAAAAGTACACACGCACACACGTCTCCCTCCCGATTCCTTGCCGGCTGTCGGCGTGGTGATACGCTTGCGGGCCGGCCAACACACGCATGCCGCCGCCGCCGCCACCACCACCACCGCCGTCACCGCCGTGTGGCAGGCGACTCACCCATCCACCAACGCTTCAAGATCTACGCCGCGTTGATGACCTTCGTTTACCCCGTGGGGATACCGTTCGCACTCGGCTGGTGGCTGTTCCGTCACCGGGTGGACCTGCGCGCGGACGAAGTCGGAAGGAGATCCAACTCCCGGATCACCCCGGCCGCCGACCTGTGGGGGCCGTACAGGCCGGAGAGGTACTACTACGAGGTGAGTCTGCTCTCTAGTCGGTTGTCGTAGAAGTCATGAGGTTTGGTGGCATTTTGGCACCTGCTTTGTTATGCCGTAGAAGTGCGTCAGTGTCAGCAAAGGGAGGGGCAGCGAGCTTGGCCGGTGTTGGCTTCTCCTCTGTAGCTACAGTCGTGTGGTTGTGGGGACGAGAAGGTTTGTGGGGAGCGAGCGGGCTTCACTTGTGTCCCGCCGCGCGCGTGTAGACGAGAAGGGTTCCGCAGTGCAGGGACGCACTTTTGAAATTTGTAGGCTTTTCTCCGGTCGCTACACGGCACATGCCGAGCGCTACGCAGGCGTCCATCTCCGCCATGCCTGTGGCGAAGACAATGTTCTTCCCTTGATGTTCGGTCGGACTGCATCCGCAAGCAACTCGTGCCAGCTAGCTTTGCATCCCGTCGCCCTTCTTACGGTTACCCATGTTCTTTCTCCGCTGCCTCTCGTTGTGTGTGTGTGTGTGTGTCTGTCTGTCTGTCTGTCTCTCTCTCTCTCTCTCTCTCTCTCTCTCTCTCTCTCTCTCTCTCTCTCTCTCTCTTTCTCTCTCTGTTTATCTGACCCTCCCCCCCTTCAAACGACAAGGTGATCGAGTGCTTCCGGCGTATCGCCCTCACCGGCTTCGCGGTCTTCATCTACCCCGACAGCTCCGCACAGATCGCGATCGTTCTGCTCCTCGCGGTCGTCTTCATGGTGGTGTCCGAGATCCTGTCGCCCTTCGCCCGGCCCGTCGAGATGTGGCTCTACCGCGCCGGACACTACGTGGTGTTCGCGAGTATGTACCTGGCCTTGCTGCTGCGGGTGGATGTCTCCGACGAGGGAGATCAGAGCCAAGGGGTGAGAGACATTTCGTCCAACGCTTCAGAGGTTCATGAGTGCATTTCTCGGGCAGCCAAGAGAGAGATGGAGCGAGTCTTTCATGTTGCCTGATGTTTTAATTGCCCGCTGTTGCATGTGTGTTTTGCGCTACTATCTGTACCGCTTTTTCGGCCCTTCGGGCCGCCACCTTGTCTCTCACAGGCAACCAGGGGCGGGATTACATGGAGCATCATTTCTCGTCGGGTGCATACCGCCCGATATCCTTTTCCCACCACAATAAATCCGTGTGGCCGATCTGTACCCAGTGGTGCCCTTTTTCGCCACCCTCATCTTTGGTCATCTCTCCATATTGATAGGCGTGTCTTCGTTTCGTGTTTCGTGTTTTGTGCCAAAGCGCTTCATCATTGCAACACCAATCAAAGAGAGCAATAACCGCACATGCGGCGTGGACATGCAAAACACAGGTGTTCGCCGTCGTAGTTGTGGTTGCCCACGCTTGCATGGTGCTCGTGGTTCTCGGCCAAGGGCTGCTCATCTTCATGGGCTGGGAGGGAAAGACCGACAAAAACGAGCGGCAGACGGTGTTTCCCGCGCCTGCCGAGAGCCGCGCCAGCTTGGCCACCGATTGGTCCTTCCTCGGAAGCCAAGGCGGTCTCCTCGGAAACGAAAAGGACGGCGGCGGCGGCGGCGACGGCGACGACGACGATTACGGCGAGGGGAGGGGAGGGGAGGAAGTGAGCACACACAACCCGCTCTATGCCGAGAGCAACAACGACGGTGGAGGCCGCGATGGAGGCGGTTTCGGATACCCCCGGCGGAGACACGCGGGGGCAGGGAGGGAAGATAACGGGCACGCGGGAGTGTCGGCAGGGGGAGACGCCGAAAACGCAGACGAGGGGGAGGAGGTCAAGGGGGAGGAGGTGGCGGCACCTGCAGCCAAAGAGAGCTTCTTTCCAGTTTCGCCATCGGGGCCGCGGCGCCAGATGCCCGAGCAGCAAGCGACGTTCATGCCGGGCTCGTCGGCCGCGGTAGTAGCAAGGAGGTCGAACCCAACGGGCGGGGCTCAGGAGGGGCACGAGTTGAACGTGTCCGAAGATTATTCGGTGGTTCTGTCAGATGCCGATTTCGCCGGAACCGCTGCCGCGGACGGCTTTTCTACCATTTAGGGTTGCGCAGTACCTCGTCTGACCATCAAGCATTCGGGCCGCAGGAGGGAGTGGCAGTTTACGAACAAGCAGGCCCTCAGCGTGTTTTTGCTCTTTTTCTGTACCATTTCAGTATTATTCGTATGGTCTACAAGTAAATGCCGGCGGCACTCTGTATCTTCTCCGAACAATAGTGTAATCTTACGGTAGATGAACACGGCCGGGTTGCGGCGTCGACTAACGCCGTGGCAGGAGAAGAACAAGGGATAGAAGCAGCAGCAGCAGCAGCAGCAGCAGCAGCAGCAGCGCCGACCGGTGAAGAACCACCTCGGTTCTCCTGGCCTTGCATCAATAAGATCCGCTAAGATCATGTGGGCACATATTTACCTCAACCTACACATTCAACATGGATATTGTCACGAACTACAAGTACAGTACACTACATGCAGTACAGAGTGCATTACTTATACTTGGGGTCTATGCATATGCAGATATCGAAGAAGGGCCACCGGCTTGAGACAGGCCTCAAGGGGATGCTATGGAGCCCATGCCAGTCTACTGTGAAATCAACAACGGCGAGAAGATCTGTGTTTATTTTAACATGTGTACATATATATGCTGCTGTACAGAGTGGATATACGCTTTCCGCAGGTTATTGTACCACATCATAGGAGTAAGTGGCTCCGCTCTTCCTCTCTCTGCCTTCTCCAATGAACACCGCCGCGGAAGGCGCACTCAACCTCCACCACTGACGACGAGGCCTCTTGTCCGAAAAGGCACGCGGCCCACCCCCTCCCCGTTGGATGTTGCGAGTAGAGACCGCTCTTTGTTGTTGTCAGCGGGGCGACATAGAGCAAGCAACACCATGAATGTGCATGCACGATTGCTGCTGTTGAGCCGCAAATAGTTGTTCTTTGTTCCTCGACTGGTGCTTCTCCTGACAACACTTCGTGGTGCATGCGGGCACCGAGGGGTCATGACAATCTCATTATTTTTTTTTCGGTCTTTTCAGGAGACAAGAGAGTCGTCGCACCATACGGGCCGTGCATGTTTCTGTCATCATTCATCGTGCCCTCTGCCCTCCGCACGGGCTGTGATCCGCACAACATCAAGACTGCCTGCCGACGGCCGACATTAGCACGAGACCAGACCTCTGTTGGGTGCCTTGACTACTGCACATATACTGTAGACACCCATCATCCACACCAATTCGGGGTAACGCGCTGCCTGCCGCGCGATGTGGGGTTGCGATGGGCGGTGGTATCCAACAAAACGGATGACAAATCTCCAATCAGAATTTTTTGGAACGGTCTTCCTGCGGGGCAACTTGTTCATTTTGCTCCCTGGGGTACGCGTGGCCATCTACATAAGCGAGGGACAATTGGGGAACACCTTAGATGCATGGATGGGGAAAACACGCATAGCAACAACTGTCCACGCTTTTTTTTGGTTCCCTCTCTCTGCTTTGCTCAGAACCAGAAGAGAATAAGCAATGGTCGGTTGTTCTCAGGAGTTCATCATGGGGCATAGACTAGTGATGAAGAGGCGATATCTTTTTTGACTGGTGCCTCCCTCTCGCTACAGCCGTGTTCACATGGGAGCAATTGCAGCCGTTCGCTCCTATAGCTTTCTCGTCATGTCAGACAAGACAATCCACCCTGCGACAGCCGGCGGGCTTGGAACCAATTCCCAAGAGTAATCTCGGCAATCTGAGTTGAACTTACAACTCTGGCAGTTCGTGACGATTCATGTGCGACTTACACAGCTTGTTGGCTTTCGCGATTCCCGTCTCCCATCTCGCCCAGTCTTGTGGTGCCGGAACTTGCCTTTTTAGTTAGCGGCGTGAACTCTCCGCACACACACGTAACGCACACGCGTGGTACCGCTGTATGGACGCATAGTAGGCTCCCAGCGGCGACTAGGCTACGTCCGTCGTCGTCAGTAGCACACTGCCGGTTGACGACGGCAGCAGCAGCAGCAGCGGCAGCGGCACCAGCCATGGGCGCAGCAGCGACTGCCGTGCTGGTGGTGTTGAGACTACTGCTGTGCGTCTCTACTGGCTTCCTTTCCGGGGCTCTCGCCCAACAAGCTTCGAGCAGCGCGGATGTCTACTGCGGCAGCTTAACACAAGACGCCCGCGTAGTCTCGACGGCTGACCACGCCTTGACTCTGGGTGCAGACCTGACCGCATGCCCCGGGCTCGAGTTCAACGTGTACTGGCGAGGGACCATCGGTCTCAGCCAACCGCTGCAGCTGACGAACGCGACGATTCTGAGGATAACCGGAGAGAGCAAGGAGGAGTCCGTGGCGAATGGGGGAGGGGAGGTCAGCCTCTTCGTTGCGTCCGAGCTGTCTGTGCTATACCTAGAGAGCGTTGGCCTCACGGGGGGATATGGAGTTGATGGAGGGGCGGTGACAGCGGTGGGAGGATCGTCGGTGACGCTGGTGGACTGCGATGTCTACGGCAACAGGGCAGCATCGAAGGGAGGTGAGTGAGGACAGAATTGTACCGAATTTCTTCATGCCAAGGGATCCCGCTGCTCGTCGTGGTGGTGTGAGAGGACAATATGCGAGGCGGCAGAGGGGCGGAAATAGAAATGTGTCAACATGTTGTTTCGCCACACCCTGGTCCTCTTCCTCTTGGCCTGTGGTGTATGGCGAGCACTATTCTTCACTACCTATACTGTGGAGATGTCACGTGTATGCATAGCAGCAGTGGTAGGAGGTACCATAAACAACGAACGGCGAACGGTGCCGGCAATCTTGGCAATTCAATCCGTATATATTCGCGCTCGGAACAAAAGCAACGCGACGCATTTAGACTATTTGGAACGAAACGATTTTGATCCCACGGCACATAGACAGCTAACAGCTGTCTCTACCTGTTGATACCTGCCCTGTCCAGGGAACGAGACAATACTTTTAAGAACACTATTCGAAGCTTCTCTCGGAGAGGAGCGTTGTTCACAGCAGTATTTCATGGGTGGGGGGTTGCGGCAAAGCACCATCGTCTTCTGTACAGGTGCTTTGAACCCAAAAATAGCTTATTATATAAACGGGTTTGAACATATCTACAGAGGGGGAGCAAGAAAGTCCTGCGCAAAGGGAGGTATACGACACAAGATAACACACCCCCTGGACCGATTTTCAAAGTTAGATTTCTCATCAGCAGGAAGAGTCACAGCGCCGAAGACGGCGGCGTTAAGCCGTCTCGTCGAGAGCTTTCCGAAAACGTTTCATTTCGTATATGCACCCTCTTCGTCGTGGCGTAATCGAGCTTGAAAATCGGTTCTAGGGGGGGTGTTAACTTGTGTCGTATACGGTACATTCGTACAACTTGATTGGTGCGACCATCTAGCACTGTTTTCTGGCACGAATAACCGATGCCACAGCGTGAAATTCACCAATAGCCTGGATCTTCCCAATTCGAGAGGTTGAGACAGAGCAGAGAGCGCAACCGACACAAGCACGCGATAACGCTTGCTGCCTGCATCAACCGGCGCGCTCAGAGCGGGGTGGGTGAATGGGTTGTCTGGCCGTATCAGCCTTCGTTAGACAAAGCTCCAAGACTTTGACGGTTTTCTGAAGGAGTACGAGCACGGGATGTCCTAGATGGGCAATATCAATGCGTGGTGGGTAAATGCGGAAAACCAAGCACCAATGGACCGGATCTTCCTTGTAGTGCGTCAGACAGCCGGAGAAGGCAACGCAGCACGCCAGCTGCTGCAGCACTCGCAAACAAGGTTAGCCCGCATGTGCAGCTACGCTTGCGGCGACGCGCGCATGATGAACGCACAGGAACACACGGTGTGGTGTATAGCTTTCAGATCGGTTGCTCGTGTCTCCCCAAAAGGTGAGATAACATGTTTGCTGGCGGTTTGCCCCAACCTGCAAATTCAAAGAAACAAGGATTTTTTGTTCATATCATGCAGACGTATCTTACATGTAATTCCCACCAGCTTCGGCCAATGATCGCCAACCCACCCACGCACCCACATGCGGATATGTGTTCACGACGACAAACGTATTTTTTTTTTATTTTGGTTCAAGTTGGGGTGCTTGTTGTGTACCAGATTGACCCTTACATTGTTAGGTTGATAGACTGGGGTTAATATTAAAGAGACTGCGTCTTGCAGTTTCAACCCTTTCTTGTCGAACGAAATCGTAAGGTCGTCGCCTCGTATGGAAGTATTTCAACGTTACAAAACGATAATATGTTTGTACCATTCCCCGCCCTCAGCAGCTGTGAAGGCGAAGTTGCTGTGTGTTCCACGGAAAGAAATGACAATCAATGACGCTTTCGGGTTAATGCCACAGGGTCTCCCATGTGTTTCTCCCATTATGGTTGACAGCAGAGTCAAGAAAATTCCTGTTACCATAAGGTGGGACGCCCGTGCGAGGGCTGTGTTGCATGCAAAGCCCTACCGGTCGTTTTCGCAACCAACCCCCGATGATTTGTTTGGGTTGCAACCCCCATGCGCCGATCTTGAGTTAGTTTTTCATCGTTGGATGTCGGCCCAATATGCAGCCGCGCAGCAGCCTCACTACGCGCCCCCCACCGCTTGCTGGCTGGTTAGGAAAAAGATCGCACATGTGTCGCAGAAAATGGTTGTTCTTCGTGCTGCGTTCGTCGCTTCTGGTGCGTTGCAGCTTTTGCCCCCGCGGTGGCGTGTTTGTCGCGAAAGAAAGCGAGAACGGCCGACCAGCTGAAAAAGAACAGAGACCCATGATATTGGTCCCACCGCCGCGACAAGCCTGGAGCTTGCTGGTTCTCGGACGCATACGTTGGCTGACAGTGTTACGTTCTATCACGTTGTAGAGCAGGCGCATGTTTGCCGCGTTGCGCCTTTTCGCGCCGACAGCGACACGGCTTAGTCTCGTCTCGATATCGCTCTGCGGACAAGTAGCCATCCTCTCGCCAAAACCTACCAGCTTCTCGTCTCGATTCGGCCTCTTGTTCGTACACAAGGGAACACGTTCTTGACGATAAAAAAAGACGCTTCGCGCTCATCCATCGCAAGTACTTGGCGCCCCCCCTCGGCCGTGAGTGGCCCCTTTGCACGCCGCCGACGGAAACGTCAGAATTTACGACCGCGCATATGTATGACACCGCTGTCCGCCTGAACAACAGACACGTTTTACCCCCCAAGGAGAGAGAGTCTTGATCATTCATTTATGTGCGCGTTTCGCGGAGTGAGATGGGGGGGGGTTACTGTAGATGCACACTCCGATAGACGGTTGATTGTGGAGAGCAAAGTACAAGGACGGTCCGGGCCATTGCTTTTGGTTGAAGTGTGTATCCAGTATTGGAAGCAGTAAGCGTGTGGCTGGCGAAAGAAAGTGGTATTTGCTGCCAAAGTTTTGACACCACCAACAACAGCAACAACAACGACAACCACCACAACGATGACGACGATGACGACGACGACAACAACAACATCGTGTGACCCTTGTTGCTACTGATGGCTATTGATGGCTCCTCGAACATGATACTCTCTCGAGATTGACACCCGGCCCGTCTCGTGCACTGCATGCCTCACGCTGGGACCCCGAACGACAGGTGCCGTCTATCTGGAAGGGGGCTCAACCTTAAACGCCGGAGGGGCAAACTTCACGGGCAACTCCGCGGACATATATGGAGGTGCGCGTTCGATTTGGAGTGCAGAAACGGGGCCAAACACTCGAGAATTGCTGCAGCCGCTCCTCCCGCCCATCATTGAGAAATAATAGAAATCGACGTTGGTGGCTAAAAAACACGAAGAGCTAACGAGTGCAGGATGACGTCGTTTTCCAAGACTTGAATTGAACAGAAGATGGTGAAGGGCAAAGGCTTCAAGTCACGGTCCCCAGATGGAGCAATCTAGAAACAAAGCCTTTTTTAGATCTTGAGGCCTGGCCGGCTCCGTCGGTCGGGATTTCGGTTCGAACGTGGCTTGGGGGAGGGAGAGGCCTGTTCATGTGTGTTGCCGCTCCGAATGCGAGCGATACCTGCCCTACCCCCGCGCATCTAGAGTCCCGAAAGGGGAGATTGAACCCGACGTGTTGTTTGTCTTTGACGTCTTCTCGATGATTTTTGGTTGGTCCCCCTAGCTGCATCTGTAAATGGTTGGGGGAGCACGAGTGCGTGTGGACGACAATGACGGCAAACGAAGCGGGCGAATCTGGCAGAGTTTTGTTTTCTCGGAGGGGGGGTTGTGCTGCGCTATACTCTCGCGGGAGGGACCCGTTTCGTTGTATTTGGTTCCCGGATCAGAGGCGACAAAAGGCACTGCAAAGAGGCGTGATGTTAGGAAGGTGTTTTTCGGATGAACAAGATGACGGCAGCGAGCGGCGTTGGCAACGTCTCCAACATGATGAGTGACACCGCGCAGAGAAGCAGCAAGATGGCTGGCGTTAGTTTGAACCCGGTTTTGCGCCGTAGCGGCTTTCTCGCCTCTCGAGTGCGATAAGCACCTAGGCCCCGCCCTCGCGTGGCAATCTGGCACCTGGCGTATCACGACCATCGCGACAGCTGCCGTAGCAACGACAACCACACCACGAGCACCACACCAACCGCGCTTTCAACCCTTCCATCCACGAAACCCGCACAGGTGCCGTGCACGCCCAGGACGCCTCAACTGTAACCACCCAAGATGGCACGACCAACACCTTCCACGGCAACGCCGCCCGGCTAGGAGGTGCGCTATTCTTTTACGCAGCAGCAGTAGTCTTGCTTCGTCAACGGTACGTGCGCGGATGAACCGCCAACTCCGCCCGGGTTAGACGGTGTCTGTCCTTTCACATAGACTCGCTTCTTTAATGGTATTTGTATGTGAAACGCCAGCTCTGGTTTGCAACGCCCGTTACGAAACTGGTGTCCGTGTGGCGAGGGTCTTCCGTCCTTTGCCCACCGTCCGCCCTGCCTAACCCCTTTGTGTTGATGGGACACATATCGGGGGAATCATTCAGCGAAAAAACTCATAGGTCGACCCGTTGTATGTGTGCCGGTACGTTTTGGGGGTGGGTGGGGGCATTCCTCCCGTTGCATGTTGAAGTTCGTGCATTGTCGCCTCTGATTCTGCCCGCTCGCGCCAACAATAGCCGAGTGAATCGAGGGCCCGTTTCCACTATGATTGTCACGCCATGATAACCACCGTTCCTCGGCTAGGCTTCTGTATGCAACGTTCGATGAGGAGGGGGACGCTCCATTCGGTCTGAATGCAGTATCTCGCTCGACCCCGCACCGATGGCATGCACCACGTATGTAGCGAAAACAAGACTGTATTCGGCGTGCATCTTGTTGCGGGCATGGTTAAAACTCTAGAAATTTCCATTGGTGTCTTACTATGATGAGGATTTTATCTACGGTCACCGATGTTGCTAGTACAGTTGAATTCTTGAACCGCATGCAACCGATGCGTATCTTGTTCCAAGTATGGTTGATTTCTGGAACTTTACGTTATTCAAGTCTCTTCTTACGTTCATATCATGACGACAGCTAAGATGTCTATCTTGTTGCCAGCACGGAAACAATTCTGGCTCGTTCCATGTGGTCGCTTTCTCTTAAGAAATATCGACGTGGGTTTGTGTATTATTGGGCCGCCTGCCGATACGCTGGTTTCGCTGTCATCGCGCTCTTTCTAATTTTTTGGCCAGGTGCCATCCACACCCAAGACAGCTCCGACGTGACCTTCGGGGACGGGTTCGTGTCTCTCTCTAGCAACTCCGCACAGTTTGAAGGAGGTGAGATCAAGCCAAGCTCAAACCCCTCGATCGAGCCTCTGCAGAAATCTTCACCAGATGGTACCATTTTCTTAAACAGTGGAGCTTGCTTGCGTTCTTCAAGTCTTATTTCGAAAATGTTGTGACTCCTCGTCGGCTCCCAGCTGCTGGGGAACGCGCCGCTTTCGTAGATAGTGTACGAACTCTTGTTGTGGGCAACCGCCTCCACTTGTTTTGAGGCAACCAATAGAGGTTATTGTAGTGTGGGGGTCCGAGTTACTGTGGCTTAAGTCTCTCTCGATCAACACCGCGCAGCTTGAAGGAGGTGTGGAGATCAACCACGTGCTGCGTTTTCTGATGTGTCATTTCGCCCGTCGTGGTTGCGCAAATGCCAGTCTACTTTTTGTTGTCGCTCAACGAATGTTTCAAAACACACCAAACCCAAGGATACCGTTGCGCAGCACCGGCCCACCAACAAGAAAACAAACCCCACCGCCAAACAAGAATCCCCGCCGTGTAGAGGTAACCGCCGAGTTTGTCCCATCCATCTCGTGCCTCTCCGTGATGCAGGTGCCGTTCATCTGGAGCGGTCTTGCACCGTGCGGACGGGGGGGGCTACGTGGTTCATCGGCAACGAGGCGGGGAACAGCGGGGGCGCCGTGTGGGCCTTCAACGGGTCAGAGGTGGTCATTACCGGGGCCACTTCTTTCATCGAAAACACCTCGCAGAACTACGGCGGTGAGGTTCGAGTGGGATGGAGCGCCTGAGTGTTAATAAAGACGGGTGTTAACGTGTGTTGGGGGTCGCCCTTGCGGTTGTGCTATCGTGGCGTCGACATATTCGTTGGAGATTAATGCGCGGCGCTGGCTGTGACGAAGCTACGGCGGACTAGGTCCCGAGCGAAACGCCCCCAGCGTTACGGCGGCCGCGAGGGTTAAAATATTTCAGGCGTTCGCTGTCTGATGTATTTTTGTCTTGTCCAACCCCTGCCGAGTGTGAAACGTCTGGTTAGCCCAGATGCCCAATCAACCCATGGCAAATCTGGTTTGGCACACCCAAACGGAAGGATGATGAGCAATGCCTGGGCCAGCGAACACCCGGCATGTCGCTCCGTCCCGGCATTGTAGGGATGCGAGGTCAATGGTCTAGCGACTACGGCATATGTTCAATGATCTACCAACTAAGGCATGCACATGAGTACGCCCCCCCCCCCCCACGCCACCCAATAGTCATGTGTCTTCGACATCTTATCGGCATTGGCGAGCATCGTTTAGCAGCCCGAGACATGTCTTGCATTCCTACGCGCGGATTCTTGTGTTATCAAATTCTGACCCCCCCCCTCGCCCCTCGTTTCCCCCTCTGCACCGAAAAGGTGCTGTCATGGTGACGGAGGGCGCGGCCGTGCGCACCCGAGGCAACACGACCTTCTCCAACAACTTTGCCTACAACGACGGAGGTGTGTATTATTCGTTGTTGTTGTTGTTGTTGTTGTTATTGTAGGTCAGTGCCCCAAGTGAAGGCTCGCATGTGTAACACGTACGATCTTCTGCGTAGAACCCGCTATCCAATAGGTGTGTGTGAACGTTCGCAATCTAATCCTAGCACTCCATATGAACATCGGTTGTGTTTATGGTCCCTATGAGTATTCATGTGTGAAACGTCCCTGTGACCATGGAATTTGTGAAACGCTCGTCGGAGAAATGCTTGTGTGAAACGTCCCCATGAAGATCGCACGTGTGAACATCGGTACGTGTGTGAAACATCCCGATGGACATCACGTGTGTGAAACTTCCGTATGGAACTCGGTGTGAAAATTTCAACTCACTACAAAAATGCACGTGTGAAACGTCGCGACCATTGGGAGGCTCAATCGTCCGAGACTGCTACTGTACAACAGTTTCGTCCCGTCTGGTGGTACTCGGAGGGAGATTTTTGTTTAGTAGAAGAGACGTTAGGATACTGCGGAGGCTTTGTGCCGTGCGGGACGTGTGGTACGGGGGAAGTCTCCCTCCGTAGGCCACAGAAAATATTAATCAAGGCAATTCGAAAGAAAAACAATAAACATCCATATGAATGTCACATGTGAATGTCACATGCGTGAATCGTCATCATTGAGTAACACTTACGGGAATCGATGAGATTGCACGCCTCTTCTCTTTCTTGGTGGTGATATCTATCCATCACTTTGGTCCCATTCTGTACAGCAAGCAATAGCCAGTTCCCGCATGAAGTAGCAACGAACGACGAGTACTGCGCCGCATATTCTATCCCACAACCCTCCCCTGTGTGTTGACGAAGAACACATTGTTTTTTTGTCTGTTCGCGCTGTCTCTCCGACCAATGATGTTGCCTCTTGCACGAATTCGCCAGGCGCCATCCAATCGGAGTTTTCTTGCAGAGTTCAGATTGCGGGGCGGACCTCGTTTTCCAACAACACCGTCGGCAACTTCGGAGGTACACCACCCACTGCTACCTTGCTTCGTCTCCTCGGTGGCTCTGCTGGTCTAGACCGCTCGTTGTTACTGCTGTCGCTGTCGCTGGTGCTATTGCTGATCCTGTTCTTCTTCTTGTCATTGCCGTCATCGTTGTTGTCATCGTGGAAACACGTATTCAGCATTCCATGTCCCATGCCACGTTCCCTTTCATGCCCCACCCGGTAGCATCCAGATTGCACGGGTCATTAGGCCAGATTGTGGGAACCAATCGTCAAACCAGCAATGAACAGTAGGTGGTCCCGCCACACCCCCGTGAAGAGATGAGTTGTGGCCCTTGAACGTGTTCGCTCGGCCCCGTGTTTGCCCCCACGGTTGTTGCTAGGGGCGATTAATGCGTACGATGACGTCATCATCACGACGGTGGGCGAAACTTCGTTCGTCGGCAATACGGCGGAAGAAGGAGGTGACGAAACTGAAAGACGTCATCGAAGAACATGCTCCGTTAGTAGTTCGCGCCTACTACCGTCCTGCGGATATGGCGGCCCAAACGTTGCTATGATTGAAACCGTGTACAAGCATGCTTCGGTGCATGAAAGCCGCGTGTGTCCCACTGCAGGGGCACCGTGAAATGCATTACCCGTCCGATGCGCCCCTGCCCCCGTGTGACTGGCGTGATGATGCAGACGAGGGGCTTAGACAACAACAGCCAACAGTATGCAAAGTAGTAGCAGCAGCAAAGCAACATTGAACAACGTGAATTTTCCTGACAACGGTAGCATCGACGCCACCGAGTACCTCGTCGCTTAGTGTACACCATGTCCTTGGCACGCGACCACCTTTCCCTTCACGCATCTTACTTGTGCGTGGTCTCACGTCGTGCACCCGTTTTGTTTCTGCTTTCCGACGTTTGGCTTGTTTCTTCACGGCACAGGTGCAGTGTACGCCGACACCGGCGTCACCGTCGCCCTGTCCGGCACCCAGCTCTACGAGAACAACTCGGCCTCGAGCAACGGAGGTGTGCCGGCGTTTCATGCCCTTCGTTGCGCAGCCTGCTGTTGTCGTGATGGCAGTTCATGGTGGTGGTGTTGTTGATGGACGGGAGTCGTACCGTCGTTGACGTAAACCTATGCGAAACCCACTGACAAGTGGGGGAAGAGAAACGGTTTGCACCTTCCCCGCCTTCTGCGAGCAGAACCGCACCACAACACACCCGGTGCCACCCCGACCCTCATCGCTAGACTTCGCGCTCCCAACACCCCGCCGGCGCCTGACAATACTACAATAGGGAATGCATAAACACGAGTGAGTACCCCCCCCCTCGCCTATGCGCCGGCGCCCCCTCCTGTCTTGACATCAGGCGCAATCCGCCTCTCATTCGCGGCATCGGTGAGTATTACCGGCCAACCGGCCTTCCACGACAACTCTGCCCCTGACGGGTCTGGGGGCGCTATTTTCTGTTCCAGCGTTCCTCAGGTGCGGCGACCGCATGTTTCGCAGAGACTGGTGTTTGTGAGCGTTCGTGTTTTTCATATTAGCATCGACCGCGCTAACCGGCTGACCAATGGAAACACTTCAGTCTCAGTGCGGTTGAAATCACAACTGCTTCTAAACGCCGCGATCTGGGGGTATTGTGTGTGTGTATGTTCTTCATTTTATTTTGTTTTCTTTCGAATTGCTTCATTATTTCTTCGGTTTCTAGGCTACGTGTTGGGGAGAGAGACGCACGAAACGCTCATCGTCTCTCCGGCCGCGTTAGCTGCAAAGGCCGGCGTCAACTCTTACAAATCCATCTCTCTCCCCACAAATACTAGCCGGGGGACTACGACTGCAAACGCAGGAGTCCCAAAACTGACCAAGTCCTCAAATGGTACACACCATTCTACAACACCTGACTAGATACCGAATATTCCCGAACTTATGCCCCCACCTTCGAAAGAAAAGGGATGGGAGGGCGGGATTTTCTAAACTGCCGCCGCTACTGCGTTAGGCGGCTGCTGCTGTCCTTCCGTTGCTTCACGCGCTCTGTAGCTGTCACACGTTACCCGACTTTGCTACAGCCCCTGCGTGGACTCGATCACGGAATGACACCCCCAACTATAGACTAATAATTCCAAACACCGTGACCCTGGGTTTCCGGTAGAAAATGAAGCCAAATTCTAATTCGACTGTTACAAAATAAACACCAGTTTATTCTATCTGCTTCGACGAACAAACCTTCCTTTTATTTTGTTTTCTTTCGAATTGCTTCATTATTTCTTCGGTTTCTAGGCTACGTGTTGGGGAGAGAGACGCACGAAACGCTCATCGTCTCTCCGGCCGCGTTAGCTGCAAAGGCCGGCGTCAACTCTTACAAATCCATCTCTCTCCCCACAAATACTAGCCGGGGGACTACGACTGCAAACGCAGGAGTCCCAAAACTGACCAAGTCCTCAAATGGTACACACCATTCTACAACACCCACATCGAGGTCAGTTTCTGGACGACTACCGAATAAGTCAACTATCCGTTCCCCCAGACGGTCCCCTCCCCCGGCTGTCTCGATACGATCCTACTGCCGTCTGTAAGTTTCCGTGACACTCGCCGCGAATCCTCTACATTGTTTCGCGCGTACGGCTTGTATGCATCCGACCTCCACTTCCCTTCTCTCTGAATCACTCGTTCTGCGATGTCTCCGCCCGATGCAAGAGCCGTCGCGCCTCCAATTCGCAACGAGTGCAACGCGTACTCCTGGGGGTTACGCCCCGACCTCGCTACCACTTCTCTGAGTGCACGGAGGGCAGCAGTATACCTCACTACTCTCACTGCTCTTCCACTACGGTACGAAGCCAACGGTGCGGAGTCAGGGAACGTCGCATGACACGATAACAGCTCCACCACAAGAGCCACCGCGCCACCGCGTGCTCTCACACCTGACTGCGGTCCGGTGACTTCGTCTCGCGTACGAACCCGTATGTTTCCTTTCTGCTCTTGATCGGCCTTGTGCCCTCTAAACCTCATTTCGACACGGTCTGCTCTACGATAGTGACTAAAGACTAATTGCGTCTCGCCAGCAAACAATGCTACGTCCGCCCTCGTAAGACAGTGTGCCTCATGCACCCTGCCCGCATCATTCGCGAACACCTCATCAGACCGTGTGATAAAGAGATAGGACAAGCACAGACACAGCCACATCACTCTGCCCCCTACCCCCCAGTTCTGGCTTGCGCTTTCCCCGTCCAGCAGCATACGCCAAGACACAGGCAGGCGCACACGGCGTACCGTCCCCACAGCCACGTGGTTCCTCGCAATCCCCCTTAGCGCACATTTCAACATCGGAGACGACAAGTCTAGCTCGACAGAAGCTTCCAGCCTATGAAAATGTTGTACAGCCGTGAGTTTTCCGGATATTGTACTCGCTAGATTACCCTCAGACTCGAAACACCAGGCTACGAAGTCTATCAACTCCCACACATGAAGGTCCCCGGCACGTTGCCCTAGGAACTTGGGCTTCTCCGTCAGCCTGCGAAACGTGCACCAAGAGTTGAAGCCTGACGTGTAAGTCCTTCTAGACGAAGACGCAACTGAGTGCTCGACGAGCTGCATGCCAAGACGTCGGTAACAAAGTCCCGTCCTGCCTGTCCCAGGTCCTGAACCTGCTGATAGCCCTGGAGCCAACCTCGTGTAGACCGGCGTGCTGCCGTTCGATTTAGCCGCAGGTGCGCTGCCATCCGAGGTAGGCCCCCCCGCTACGCGGGAGAGCCCGCACCCCTATTTGTCTTTCCCGTGGGTGAAGAAGCCAGCGGCCTTGGGTCTCGCGCCGCCCTCGCCAGCGGCGCGCGCCTCTCCTCCGCGCCCTCCCCCGTTGCCGTGGCCAACGCCGCGCGCGCCGGTTGCCGGAGTTTCGGACGCTCCGCGCCTAGCGTGGGAAGGGTTCTGGGCGTGGATGTGTGGGCAGTTACGATCATGGCAACCGGACGACGAGTTGAAGGCGAAGCAGTAACCACGAGCGTGTCGAGCGATGCCGCCACTTTCTCTGTCACCAGGACGCCTTTGCGAAGCAAGGATTGCCACTCCATCTGCGACAGTTTTGAAACTGCCGGGGGCCGCCCCAGGATGAGCCACGCTTTTACCCGGCGGAGGTCCCCCCACATCCGCGCTCTATCCTTTGCCGTAGCCTTAGCCGCCTCGGCGCTGGGTGTAGCGGGGGCCCGAGAGGCCGATGGTGGGGCGGTTGTGCCCACAAGTTGCACCCCCCCCCGGAAGGCCAGGTCCTGCTGCTTGGGTGGCGATCAGGTCGTCGATCGTTGCTTGAAGCTGCTGGCGATCACCGGCAGCCTCATCGCGCTTCCGCTGCAGCTCCTCCCTCAGGCCGTCCACCAGCCCGCGGAGAGAAGCGAGCTCAGTCTCATCAGCGGGGGGGTCGCCGCGGGTGCCTGTCCCTGGCGCTCGCGAGGAGGATACCGCTCGACGCCTCGCGGGAGTACGTGATCCGCTGCGCGTCGAGGGGCGAGCCGTCGAGCTCGCCACCGATCGCGCGGTAGACCTCTCGTGCGTGGTGTCGAAGGTGTCGCCGCCCGACCTCGCCCTGCTTGCCCAGCCGCTGCCCTGCCGCTCCGCGTGGAGGCCCGTGTCGGCATCTGGTCGCGGTTGGAGTCGTATAAGCAGCGGACCGGCGGCAGGCGGCGGGCGAGCGTCAGGGCGGCGTTGCGGGAACACTTCTTTTCCTCTTCATCGTGGGCGTAGTCGATCGCGCGCCTGGATCTGCAGTTAGAATGGTCTACAAATCCTATCTTCGGGCGAAACTATCTGACGTGGGTTTTCGTCGGGCCCAGAACGACGCGTTGTTATATCGCGAGCTCGCGTTAGTTCATTCTCGACGCCTGTGGATTGAATGGAGTGATTATTGCTGCTGACGCTACGGTCACCGGACGTCGACCAATCCCGAATATTTCTCTCTTTGGAACACTAGCGATGGTTTCTCTTTTTTTTTTTTTATATATATATTTTCTTGGATTCGGTGAACCCCGGTTCGCCATCGGCACGGGTGCTTCCACTCATTGGCGCGTCCCGTGCTGATACGTGTTTTTTTTTTTTTCGATGCGTTGGATACGGTGAATTCCACTTGCCAACAGCGCGGGTGCTTCCACTCATTGGCGCGTCCCTCGCTGAAACTGACAACACATATGCAGCACGGGTGCTTCCACTCATTGGCGCGACCCGCACTGATGATACTTGTACGCAGCGCGGGTGCTTCCACTCATTGGCGCGTCCCTTGCTGAAACTGACAACACATATGAGCACGGGTGCTTCCACTCATTGGCGCGTCCCGTACTGATACGTGTATGACTTCGTTTTCGATGGCGTGGAGATCGGTTAATTCTACTCGCCCAACAGCACGGGTGCGCCCACTCATTGGCGCGTCCCGTACTGATACGTGTACGGCGTTTTTGTTCTTTCTTTTTGAGATCGGTTAACTCTACTCGCCAACAGCACTCATTGGCGCGTCCCTTGCTGAAACTGACAACACATATGCAGCACGGGTGCTTCCACTCATTGGCGCGTCCCGTACTGATACGTGTACGACTTCGTTTTCGATGCGTTGAATTCGGTTAACTCTACTCGCCAACAGCACGGGTGCGTCCACTCATTGGCGCGTCCCGTGCTAATACGTGTACGGCGTTTTGTTCTTTCTTTTTGAGATCGGTTAACTCTACTCGCCAACAGCACGAGTGCTTCCACTCGTTGGCGCGTCCCGTGCTGAGGCTGACAACACATATACAGCACGGGTGCTTCCACTCATTGGCGCGTCCCGTACTGATGCATGATTTGTGGTATTTCCTACCGCTGCGTTGAATTCGGTTAACTCTACTCGCCAACAGCGCGGGTGCTTCCACTCATTGGTGCGTCCCGTGCTGATACGTGTACGGCGTTTTGTTCTTTCTTTTTGAGATCGGTTAACTCTACTCGCCAACAGCACGAGTGCTTCCACTCGTTGGCGCGTCCCGTGCTGAGGCTGACAACACATATGCAGCACGGGTGCTTCCACTCATTGGCGCGTCCCGTACTGATGCATGATTTGTGGTATTTCCTACCGCTGCGTTGAATTCGGTTAACTCTACTCGCCAACAGCGCGGGTGCTTCCACTCATTGGCGCGTCCCGTGCTGATACATGTACGGCGTTTTGTTCTTTCTTTTTGAGATCGGTTAACTCTACTCGCCAACAGCACGAGTGCTTCCACTCATTGGCGCGTCCCGTGCTGAGGCTGACATCACATATGCAGCACGGGTGCTTCCACTCATTGGCGCGTCCCGTACTGATGCATGATTTGTGGTATTTTTCTACCGCTGCGTTGAATTCGGTTAACTCTACTCGCCAACAGCGCGGGTGCTTCCACTCATTGGCGCGTCCCGTGCTGATACATGTACGGCGTTTTGTTCTTTCTTTTTGAGATCGGTTAACTCTACTCACCAACCGCACGAGTGCTTCCACTCATTGGCGCGTCCCGTGCTGAGGCTGACATCACATATGCAGCACGGGTGCTTCCACTCATTGGCGCGTCCCGTACTGATGCATGATTTGTGGTATTTTTCTACCGCTGCGTTGAATTCGGTTAACTCTACTCGCCAACAGCGCGGGTGCTTCCACTCATTGGCGCATCCCGTGCTGATACATGTATGACTTCGTGTTTCGTTGCGTTGAGATCGGTTAACTTCCACTCGCCAACAGCACGGACGAGTGCTTCCACTATTGGCGCGTCCCGTGCTGGTGCGTGTCCTTGTTTTTTTTATTTTCATTGAGATCACTTCCGCATAGACAATCCTACGGCAGGTTGACGAGTTTTTGGCATGCATCAATTGCTGTCCGGGCGTTTTTGGTCGCTTAATCGTCGATGGACGTGACGTATTCTTATAGAAGATTTGTGTCACGGCGGCAATAAATTTGACGTGATGCCCCTCGAGACCGTGATGCACTCACATGGACCGCTACCTGACGTTCCTCGCGAGTTCGAACCTCGCGTGTCACATCCACCTCCCCCCCCTATTTTTTTCTCATCTTCTTTTTCCTTATGCATACAGCACGTAGTTCGCTGTCTCGTTTTTTTTTTCTCGTCTTCATTGTTTTTCAGTCTTTTTCTTTGAGTCTTTCTCTCGCATGCATGTGTTTTTGCTTTTATCCGTTCCCGTGAATGCTGTTGAATGCACTTTCCGATTACGTATGCGACCGCTTTGTATGCCATGGGACTTGTCGATACCATCAGTGGGGACTTGTCAATACCATCCGTGGAGACGATTGCTTACGTGAGTGGGCATATTATCGTCGATTCCTTCAGCTATATGCCCCTCTGTGCGCGGCACAGACAAGATTGTACCGGCAAGTAGTCCCTAGTAAGCCGGGGGAAACAGAAAACAAGGCACCTGCCTCATGTGCATAATCGTGACAGCATCATGCCCTACTGCCGCGGGTCGATTGGTTATGTCCGATGCCGCAGGGTTCCTCCACCCCGTGCAGTACAATGGCTGCTATCAACCGCGACAAGTCAGCGTGCGACCATACAACAGGCCCCGCTCTTTCTTTTTGCCGTTGAATTTTTTCTTCAGAGAGAGTACGTCTGGTTGGGACGAACCGCATTTTTTTTCTTCAGCGAGAGTACGTCTCGGTTGGGATGAACCGCATCCCATGTTTGGGAAGGGACCTATCTGAGCGGCGCGGCGAGCGAGACTGCGTTGGCTTGCCGCCGCTTATCTTACTGCACCCTCCCCCCTCGTGCTAAATGCACGCAGCGGTGAGGTCACAAGAGTAGCGGGACGCGAATAGGAACACGGCCGACACGATGGATGTTGGACACGAGTACACTAAACTGCCGCCGCTACTGCGTTAGGCGGCTGCTGCTGTCCTTCCGTTGCTTCACGCGCTCTGTAGCTGTCACACGTTACCCGACTTTGCTACAGCCCCTGCGTGGACTCGATCACGGAATGACATCCCCAACTATAGACTAATAATTCCAAACACCGTGACCCTGGGTTTCCGGTAGAAAATGAAGCCAAATTCTAATTCGACTGTTACAAAATAAACACCAGTTTATTCTATCTGCTTCGACGAACAAACCTTCCTATTAGTCGCAGCGATTGCGCTAACCGGCTGACCAATGAAAAGACATCCGTCTTGTAGCGGGATGAAAAACGCAGACGTTTCCTGATCAAAGGGTAAGGGTTTCTACCGATAGGGGGCGCGCGAAGGAGTCGGACGACAGAGTCCGGCTTCGGGAGAGTACAAGGAGAAGATTCAAACCAATCAGGCATCACATACTTGTGTATTTTTTAGATGGCATCGACCGAGCTAACCGGCTAGCCAACGTGATTTTGCGTAGTGCTTACATGAGAACAGCTTGCATCGGATGGCAATCACGGGCGAGTGCGACGATGCCCCGTAATTTCATTCCAATACGGGAGCCTGGTCCGGTGAGAACCCGGCGTGCTCCGTCCCGGCTTTGTAGGCATGCGAGGTCAATGGTCTACCGACTACGGCATGCACGACTATGAGTACACCCCCCAAGCTCAGCCCCTACGCGCACATCCCTCGCGTACGGTGCGATACACAACGGTGTGAGTGAATGCCATCCTCCAGCACAACCTCCACAACCTACGACGTTTCTGCGCACAACACTTGCGTACGACACAAAATGGTGCAAACCCATCCTACAGCACAGCATCCGATTTCACTGTTCGCGCGTGTGTACAGCTGGCTGCGTTCGGACACGTCGTGATTTTTCAAATTTGGACCAGATCTTCTTGGCGACGTCGCTTCGCACTCACTCTTGCTTGGCTTCGTCCCGCCCGACGGCCTAATCACTTTGTTTAAAACGCTCCGATTCCCGCTCGACCCCTGTCGTTGAAACCGAAACCGTCCCAACAGGCGACCTTCAAGAATGCTAACTTTACGCGCAACTCCGCCCTCTGGGGGGGCGCCGTGGCGCTGTTCTCCTCCGGCGGTTCGGCCTCCTCCTCGTCCTTCTCCTCGGCTTCCGGTTCGACGTCCAAGTCCCGGGAGATCGCCATCCTGACGAGCGGTAGCGGCTACGACCCGGAAGACCTGACGCCTTCTCTCACCACCACCGTGGGGGGCGGCACGACTGTGACGTCACTGCTTGCGGCGGAATCCGATGGCGCCGACGACGATGGAGAGGAGGACCCCAGCACGCCGGTGAAGTTTCTGGACTGCTTGTTCGAGAGCAACGACGCCTTAGAGGACGGTGGAGCCTTGTGTGAGTGGGATGTATTCATGAAGAGGCCTGCCGCAGTGGGGTGTCTTCATGAAACAATAGCGCAGGCCTGGCCGTTGTTGACCTCCTTGGCCATACACCTCGCGTCCCTACAATACCGAGACGGAGCAATATGCCAGGCTACGTTTCAAGAGGACGACCCAGAACCTGATCACCATCCGGTTGTGCCAAACCAGACATGCCATGGGTTGATTGGGCTAACCAAACGTGCCGGCCGGGCTAGTGGGACGGACATTGCACCGAAAGATGAACGAAGCAGTGCCGATGCGCGTTCTCCTCCGTGTTTTCTTGCATGCGTCTCTCTGCCCTAAGACGACGGTCGGTTGTGTTGCCAGTTTCATTTTTGGTGAGTAGCATGGATTCTTATGCCGCGAGTATCTTGATGGCATCCACGCGCGCTCTATCAGAGTAAGAAAAATATGGCCCGTATGGTTGCAACGCAGACACGCATGCATTCCGATCATGATGCTTGGGTTGTACAAAGGAGGTAGACGCTCCGTTTCCGTCCGAAGGCGGGCAGAGATGTCAACCCCCCCCCCCCCAAA
>FN649730.1:1240709-1257895 GCA_000310025.1 Ectocarpus siliculosus | reverse complement strand
CCCCCCCCCCCTCTTAGGTGGTGGAGTGCTTCCGGCGTATCGCCCTCACCGGGTTCGCGGTGTTCATCTACCCGGACAGCTCCGCACAGGTTGCGATCGTTCTGCTCCTCGCTGCAGTCTTCATGGTGGTGTCCGAAATCCTGTCCCCCTTCGCCCGACCCGTCGAGATGTGGCTCTACCGCGCCGGACACTACGTGGTGTTCGCGAGCATGTACCTCGCCTTGCTGCTGCGGGTAGATGTCTCCGACGAGCGCGACCAGAGCCAGGAGGTGAGAAACCAGGAACAGCGGTGACGTGAAAAGTTGTGTTTGCTCTTCTCCGAAAAACAAACAACTTGGCACGAAAGCCTGGGTGACTGGAGAGTTCGTGATTGATACGCCGGCGACAACTTGTTTCGCTCTTCGGAGGCCACTCATTCGGGTGAACAATTTGCTATGTTCTTTCCGCTAGTTGCTCCGGGTGGGGAGAAGGGGTGGAACGGGTTCGGCTCTCTCTCTCTCTCTCTCTCTCTCTCTCTCTCTCTCTCTCTCTCTCTCTCTCTCTCTCTCTCTCTCTCTCTCTCTCTCTCTCTCTCTCCTCCCTCCCTCCCTCCCTCCCTCTCTCGTATCCCATGCTGCCGCATATGTACAGCTCTTAAGCTGCCTCGCTTGCCACAATCCAATATTCGTTGTCCCTTGCTGCCCTTCACAGGTCTTCTCCGGAGTAATCGTGATCGCTCACGTGGCCATGTTCCTGGTAGTCGTGGCCCAGGGGCTGCTCATCTTCGTCGGATGGGACGGCCTGGTGGACGCTCCCGACGCCCTAGTGGGGCGCGAAGTGGCCGTGTCCGCCGCCATCGCCGACGACAACGACAACGTCGACTACTGGGGTGTCGCGGGCTTCAGGTCCAGGGGAGGAAGCATCGACGACGGGAGCAACGAAAACCCCGGCTTTCTCGGCGCAGGCGCCGCCGCCGCCGACACCGCCGCCGACACCGGCACATCG
Organism: Ectocarpus siliculosus; assembly: GCA_000310025.1. Lineage (NCBI taxonomy): Eukaryota > Phaeophyceae > Ectocarpales > Ectocarpaceae > Ectocarpus > Ectocarpus siliculosus. The sequence goes on along the minus strand of FN649730.1, from coordinate 1,256,911 downwards.
AGCGGCGGCGCCGTCGCGAAGGGGAAGGCGGCGAAGGGCGGCGGCGGTGTCGACAAGCCTACCAAGAAGAAGTGGGAGACCTGGGAACGCCCCCTTCCGAACGCCAGGGACAGCTTCTTCTCGAGCGCGAGGCCGCCCGGTCTCGAGGCGGTGGCGGCAGCGGGCGCCACCGGCAAGGGCGGCCGCGACAACGCGGCGAGATTCACGAGCGCTCCAGGGAGATCGGGTCCCAGCGGCGGCGGCGGCGGCGTTGGACGCGGACGTGTCGCCGCCGGCGATTCGGCGAAGAGGGTTGTGCGGATGTCCACGTCCTGGGCGTCCTCTGCAGGCGGGGAAGCGGGCAAGGGCCCCCGTCTCCTAACGGTGCCGACGAGTACATCGTGGGCGCCCGGGGAGAACGGCGCAGCGGCAGCGGTGACGGCGGCGGCGGCGCACAGCAACAAGACGGCGCCGAACAACACGTCGTCGCTGCCGGTGGAAAAGGGACACAAAAACGACCGAGAAGAGACGGGGGGGGGCAGAAAAAACCCGCCGTCGCGCAGCAGCCAAAAGAAACAAGGAGGAGGCTACGACCTTTCTCGCTCGGGCCAAGACCCTCCGAGGAAAGCGTGGGACCCCAAAAGTCGGGTGGTGCGGGCAAGCATGTCTTGGGCGTCCTCGACGGGAGGGGGGGGCGCAGCTCCGACGGCGGGGGGCCCGCAGAACGGAGGCCACGATCGGTCGAGCAAAGCGGCGGGAGAGGACGCCCGTATACCGGTGGTACGGGCTAGCGCTTCCTGGGCATCCTCGGCGGCGGCGGGGGGCGGCGCGTCTTACGCCGGCAAGACTGTGCTCAAGACGATGCCGGCGGGCAAAGGGCAGCCGCCAGCAGACGAGCGGGGCAGAAAGCCGGCTACTACGCCGCCGCAATCGCTGGGCCCGAACAAAGCGGGTAACGGGCGGTCGAGGGAAAAAGCGGGAGAGGACCCCGGATACCCGGTCGTGCGCGCTAGCGCCTCCTGGGCATCGGGGAGGGAGGACGGAGGCGGCCCGGCTTCTGCAGCGTATCTCAGCGAGACCGCGCTCAAGACGATGCCGACGGGGATAGCAGTGCAGGAAGACGAGAGGGGCAGAAAGCCGGGTACCAGGCCGCAGTCGCTGGGATTGACCAAAGGAGGGCACGACCGTTCTCTCGCCGCCCAGGATCCTCCAACGAAGCCTCTAAGGTTCAGCGACCTGATGAGTCAACGGACGACAAACACGTACGCGGACGATGGCGGTGGCGCCGGGGGCATCGCCGTTGGGATGACCTCCTCGTCCCGTTTAAGCGCAGATCCCGGTGCGACGTCAGGAGAGATGCTGGCGCTCCCGAGGGACCGCGCCTCGTCGGGTCCTGATCCCGCAACCCGAAAGTCTGGCGGAGGCGTTATCCTTGGCCAGGTTTGCTCCGCGGCGTCGTCGAAACCTGGCCCCACGCCGGCCGGAAGGAGAGGAGGGAGGGCGGCCGAAGGAGAGGAGGGCACCAACAAGCAGGCCGCCGGCGGTGGGAGCGGGGGGCGCGGTCGAGGACACGGGGTACGACGGGAACGGGAAAGCGGAACTACTGCTGAGAGGGTCGCGACGAAGAAGTCGGTGCCGGGTGATGTCGACAAGCTCTTCCCGTTGTATGGCCAGGTGGGGAAAAATGACACCTGACACCGCTGTATGGTACGCACCAGCAGAGCTGCGATAGTAGAGCGCCCGCCAGCCAACCTTGAGCTTGTCCCTCAACGCAACACGCGACGGGTTGCAAGATGTGAGGAGCCAGCGGCAAAAGGTGTCGATACATGGAGCTCGCCGACACCCCCATCAGAAACATTTTTTTTGCGTCGTAACACCTCTCTCCTCCCCTGCTGAACACGTTAGCAAACCCATCATGATTGCATTTTCTGGTGCACGTGAACCCACGCAATGGTGCAGGTTGGCCTGTTCGCGACGCAACCGCCACCGAACAAGGCGTTGGGAGGAAACATTCGGGTTTGGGAGTCATCGTCCGGCGCCGCGACCAAAGGAGGGCGGGGCCAAGCTGCCGGACGATCGCCCAGAGACAGCCTCAACGCTCCTTCCTTCACGAGGGACTTCAGGTCGCTGTCGGGCAGCTCCTTGGGCGGCGACTCGGGGTGGAGCTTCGGTGGCTTGGGGGGCGGCGGCGGCGGCGGCGGCGGTTTCGCGGGCACCGCGAAGCGGTCGTTTTTCCCGGAGACGTTGGCGCCGCTTTGTTCTTCACCGGCCGGCGCTGCCGCCGCCGCCACCGCGCGCGGCGAAACCACTAGCAGCGTGGTGAGCTCGAACACGCCCGCGAGCAGCCGCGCCGGCGGGGGCAGGCTGGCAGGCCTGTTGAGCCGCAACAGGAGAGAAATCATCGATCACTACGGGAACGGGGGCCCAGAGAAGGCGTGGGGGGGCTCCGTGACGTCGAAAACGCGACCCACGCCGGCCGCCACCGGCCGGGGGAGCGGTCGAGGACACGTGGGAGGACGGGAACGAGAAAGCGGAACTGCTGCTGCTGCTGCTACTCCTGTGGAGAGGGTCGCGACCAAGATGTCCCCACTGGGAGGTGTCCGCAAGCTGTTGCCGTTGGAGGGCCAGGTGGGGAAAATGACACCACTCGTTCATGCACCCGTAATTTTACTTCATTTGACAGACTACGTTTACGGACCTGGAGCGAAAAGCACTACCGTTTCCTAATGATATTGATTGCATGCGTGTGGAAAGGAGGGGGGGTGAAGAGCGGTCCAACGGCGGTCCAACAGGCACCCGGAACAGAGAAAGGGGGAGAGGGTGTGCACCGCGCAGTAGTTGCACTATCGCGCCCGCCAGTCAACCTTGTCTCTCAACGCAACACACTTGGAGAATGGTGCCGTTGGTGGGTACTGCGAGGTGCGGATACAGGGGTCGCCATGGCACCCCATCACAGCAGGTCTTACTGCGTCATAACACCCCTCCCCTGAACCTCACGTGTCATGATTTCGTTTTCTGGTGCACGTGAACCAACGCAATGGTGCAGGTTGGCCTGTTCGCGACGCAACCACCACCGAACAAGGCGGTGGGAGGAAACATTCGGGTTTGGGAGTCATCGTCCGGCGCGGCGACCAAAGGAGAGCGGGGCCAAGCTGCAGGACAATCGCCCAGAGACAGCCTCAACGTTCCGTCCTTCACGAGGGACTTCAGGTCGCTGTCGGGCAGCTCCTTGGGCGGCGACTCGGGGTGGAGCTTCGGTGGCTTGGGGGGCGGCGGCGGCGGCGGCGGCGGTTTCGCGGGCAACGCGAAGCGGTCGTTTTTCCCGGAGGCGTTGGCGCCGCTTTGTTCTTCGCCGGCCGGCGCTGCCGCCGCCGCCACCGCGCGCGGCGAAACCACTAGCAGCGTGGTGAGCTCAAACACCCCCGCGAGCAGCCGCGCCGGCGGGGGCAGGCTGGCAGGCCTGTTGAGCCGCAACAGGAGAGAAATCATCAATCACTATGGGAACGGGGGGCCAGATGCCCGTACGGATCGAGAAGCAGATTGAGGCCGAGTAACTTGTTTCTCGCGGTCTTGAGCAGCATATATCAAACAGATTGTCTGAAGCAGAAGAAGCGATTGAGCGCGCTGATTACTGGTACTGCTGTAGGTAGGGTTGCCAGCCGGAGGCGCGTCGACGTGTGCGTACGTTTGTGAGAACCTCCATCGCGTCTGTTGCCGAAAGTATATATTCTTGTGAAGTCGAATCCCATATAGTCTATCGTTCGAGATCTTCGTTTTTCAGTGTGCTTGGTTCCACTTGATTTTGACGACCGGTAAAGTAGGGTGTCTGTGTCTTCGCTTCTCCAATAGCGTTTCAAACACTTGTCTCTGTATGTAGTAGTGGTTCTCTAGTGCAAAAACAATGGCATTGGCGGACACATGTTTTTTTGCTGCACATCAGGCTTTGTAATCTGTGTAGCTTTCCCTGACATGCTGGACGTGTGGGTGGAAGGGGGGGATAGGGGACGGGCACCTGGAGTTTCTCGCAGCTCGTCTTCATAATATTATTGCATTCAGTGCGAAAGAAACACACCGATTTAGACGTGATTATTGTGTAGAATAGAGAGGGGCGCCCTGAAGGTCCTTGACTGTTTCAGTTGTGCGTTGTTCTTGCCTTGAAGTTGGTAACAAACGTTTCGGTCTGTGCTCAGTGCCTTCAAATATCCGTCCCAGTCCAAATGACGCGGACGCCTTGTCTACGGGCCAACTGCATGAATATTCTACCCCAAAAGGGTGCAACACGTCAGTTTTGAAATCGAACCGGAACAAAAATTGACTCATAAAATCCTTGAACAGGCTTGAGAGCAGGTCACACCTAACAAGCCGGGAGACAATCGAGCCGGGGAAAAAAATAAATAGAAACTATGTAGTCAAGTCTCACCTGCCTGGCAAGAGCGTGTACACTGTATGAATGCATTCCCGGGGAGCGTTTGTGGTAATGGTCACCACGTTGTTTCGCCGTTGGCAAGCCCCTGTCTCGTCAATGTGAACGAAGCAAAAGACAAACAAAACCTAACCGATGTCCCCTTCACCGATTGAAGTTGGAGCACGCTCCCACCCATACAGGCGACGATATACCAGATACGGGTCATGTTTCTGGGGGCGGGAGGGGGGTCGGACATACCATAGCATGCAGTGCTCTGTCGGAAAGCATAGCGGATGCGCGTAGCGGCGGCAACCGGGGGTGGGAGTGGTGGTGGGAGCGGGAGCGGAGGTGTTCATGACCACGAGGTGGTTGTTGGCGATTCCAAAGCGCAATTGTCTGAAACTTGAGTTCTGGAGAGATCGAGAAAGTGGCGGGCGATGGAGCCAATCATATGAAAAAAAAGAGTAGGGATTGTTACACCCTCCCGTGTTGGCCACTATTGACAAGCACCGCAGCCAGAACGCACAAAGAAATGTTGAACGCTGTTTGAAAACTGATACCCGCTCCACCCCTTTGACCACTCGTTTCTATAGGTTCCGGACCTTTCGCAAGAGCTCGCGGCCACACAGGTGACTGGCACTCAGCCAGATGAGGCGGTGGCGGCGCCTGCATCTGCGCAGGCCGTGGTCAAGGCTGTGACGCCCGTAACAGAGACGGAGCATGAGCAGCCTGTTCCGGCGCGAGAGGCCTTGGTGAAAGGTGCGTGGCGGTGCAGGCAGCTGGAGAGGACGATTCAGGCGAAGTGACGCCGATGTATAACGCGTTGGCTGTGGTAGCACAAGAGCCGGGTGAAGCTCTGCGAGTACAGAAAAGCCTCGGCTCGGGTGGGGTGGGGGGGGGAAACGAGAACAGCAAAGAGCGCCAAAACGCCGGGACGGACAGCACTTTGTTGCTGACCGTGGGCTCTGCGACTCCTGTGCACGGCCGCGCGATCCTCTCCTCGAGCCGGGACAGTCAGACGGCTGGCACTGAGACCGTCGAGACAGCAGACGACGTTGCAGCAGCGAAAACGACGGCGGCCGCAGTGGAGACAGTCGAAATTGGAGCGAGTGAGGAAGAATGCATGGCGTCAGCATCAGCAGCGGAGGGTGAGGAGGAGCAGGGGGGAGAGGGAGAAGCAGGGAAGCATGCAACACAAGCAACACAAGCAACATCGGCACTAGCAGCAGCGGGCGAGGAGAAGCAGGGGGGAGTTGTAAGCGAGACACCAGAGTTGGTGGTAAGCACAGCACCGGCAACACCAGCACCAGCAGCGACGGGCAACGAAAAGCGGGGGACAGAGGGGGAAGCCAGGTGAAGCACAGCGAGTACAGCGAGTACAGAAGAGCCGCGGCTCGCGCGACTTGCGCGACCAAATCTGGGCGGACGAGGGCGGCGTCTGCAGGAGGAGCAGCGGCGGTGGGAGCAAAGGCGATGAGAGCGGAACGGTGTCGGGGTCGGAAGCAGGAGGAGCAGCAAGCAGCATGAGAAACAACCGCCGAGAAGCCGATCGGGGGTGGGAGCGCGGGAAGGTGTTCCACCGCTGCCGAGAGTAAGGGAAATAGAAAAGCGACGTCTACGCCGGGACAGTCGGAGCAGAGAGCGTCCACAGGTAGCCGAAACAAACGGTGCCACAGCGGAGGAGCTGGGGGAAGCGCGAAAAAAAGAGCTTCTGCCGCAACTCGAAGAAAGCTTCTGGGACAGGGCGGGCAGAGAAAAAATCTAAAAAGAAGGAAGACAAGAGCCAAGCTGGCGGGTGATTGTGTGAGCCCAGGGATTCAGCGACGATGAAGCGGCGATGAACTTCGACAATGAATACGAGAGCGACACGGAGGCCAGAAAAGAAAAGGATCAAAAGGAGAAAGAAGAACGAGGCGGCAGCCTTCGACAGAAAGAGACAAGCCCAACGAGAAGAGGAGTCCTCGCAGAGCTGGTGAATCCACAAAAATTTCGGTGAATCAACCCCCCCCCCCCACACACACACACACACACATCCTCGTAGAGCTGGCGAATCCACAAAAATTTCGGTGAATCAACCATCCCCCCCCCACACACACACACATCCTCGTAGAGCTGGCGAATCCACAAAAAATTCGGTGAATTAACCACTCCCCCCCCCCATACACACACATCCTCGTAGAGCTGGTTATTCCTCTTAAACATGTGGGTTACGCTGCTCTCACCCGCGGCAACGTGCAGGTCGCAAGTTCAGTCCGGCGTATTCGGACTATGGGTTCCAAACGCGGTGTAATTTCCGACAGTCCCGTGTGGCGTTGACTGCCCTGATGACACACACACATCCTCGCAGAGCTGGTGAATCCACAAAATTTTCGGTGAATTAACCACTCCCCCCCCCCCCCACACACACACATCCTCGTAGAGCTGGTTATTCCTCTTAAACATGTGGGTTACGCTGCTCTCACCCGTGGCAACGTGCAGGTCGCAAGTTGAGTCTGGCGTACTCGGACTATGGGTTCCAAACGCGGTGTAATTTCCGACAGTCCCGTGTGGCGTTGACTGCCGTGATGACACACACACATCCTCGCAGAGCTGGTGAATCCACAAAATGTTCGGTGAATCAACCACTCCCCCCCACACACACACATCCTCGTAGAGGTGGTGAATCCACAAAATTTACGAAGCTACATTTTCAGTCTGCCGTCGTCGCCGCCGCAGAAGAAACGAAAACGAACACGTGTCGCCAATAAAAGCATGTTATGCAGCTCACCGTCATGTTGTTTTCCGGGCCCAAAGACCGCCTGCCTCATCGCCGCCGCCTCGTCTCCAGTGCGCGCTCCGTACGTCGTTCCCTCAGTTGTTTCTGCGCCAGTGCTCGCTTCGTACGTGCTGTCCGTAGTTCCTCGCTCTGCATGAGCCGTGACAACAACTCGAACTACTACAGTACGATACAGGCTTTGCACCGGGTGTTGTCAAGACCAGCCGTTTGTTATGAGGGCTTGTAAAAGTTTCATTGTAGTCCACGCCTGGACGCATATCCGTGGACACCCTTTCTCCGCCTTCGCCGTCCGATTCTGACGGTTTAAGCTTTGCGCCAGCTTTGCCGGTGTCACACCTACGCTCGGTGCGGAAGCCGTATCTAGCACCCCAGCTCCTGACAGAGTCCACCGGGGCTTCGAGAAGACGCTCCATCTCCTTTTCGCCGGGACCCTTGTGGCGATGAACGTCGTAAAAAATGCAATAAGAAGCGGAGAAGACAGTTAACGGTCAATAGACGGGTGCTCAAGTACACGCCGGGTTTCTACCTCCTCTGATTCGCCTCATGCATATATGTGCCCTTCCCACAACATCTTCCTTCTACTCTGTACACGAGTGTTGGACCCGCTGTTTCGTTCGCGATGAAGGTCCCACAGACGCCGCCCGATGGAGGAGGGAGGGAGCGGGGCGGTCTGCGCGACGGTATGAGCTGCGAAACATGACGGTGAGATAAACAGTTTCCCTTTTGATCTGCGGTGGTGACGGAGGACGTCGTTTAGCATGAGACGAGGTTTAGCACTGACACCGAGTGCCCGCAGTTTTCCCAATCCAACAAACACCTCCCTTTCTCTTCCACACTCGAAAGCAGGCGAAGGCTTACGTTCGAGACCGCCTCATGCCGGAAGAGAAGGGCGATGCGAGCCGGGACCGACCGTTTGATTGTTTAAGTAGCTTGCATCGTGTTCTCCGCCGCCGGGGGGCGGGCATGTTTTGTGGCAAAGTAGATTCTTCACGAGGCGGCTGTTAATGAAAAGACAACAACACGCAAAGCCTGTTTGAAGGAACGGAGTTTCTCCACTTTGACCCCAGGGCTTGCCCACATTTGCGTCATGTTTGCATGGAAACACTAATTTTCCAATATATCGAACACATGTTAACGACGCAGGTGGTGTCGCATGTACCGCGCGTCCCCAAACGCGCCATCACCAGCCAACGACGGGTGCCATCGTTTAACTTTGAGCAAGAGACAATCTTTTTGTGCAGTACCACGTGTTCACCTTTGTAGCCTCAAACAGCAGATGCGAAAACAACCCGGTCAAGAAAAGACTGAGGTACATGACGGGACGATGGTCGTCGTCTCTCCAAACTATTGAGAGCAGCCATACTACTGTACACGGGTACCCCATAAGCACAACCACCAATCCAACTACGCAAAATAAAATTCGGTCCAGCGGCCTCTTTCCCCAAAACCATGTAGCAGTGGATCCGGAGTGAGGGCATGCTAAACACACAACAAACATTCACGAACACAAATAATAACTATAGGATCTCGACTCCTCCAGGGGCGGGCTGGTTGAAGGAATTCCTGAACTCCAGATCTTGCACCGATGCCGGCCACACCACTCTGGCAATGGGCTCGTTGAACTTGTGCCCGATATACAAATATAGCTTCTGCAAAGACCGCGGCCACAGGACTTTGATGATGGGCTGGTTGAACAAATGCCCGAACGATAGCTTCTGCAGATAGGCCGGCCACACCACTCCAGCAATTGGCTGGTTGAAGTCGTATCCCAACGATAGCTTCTGTAGCGATGCTGTCTCCGATTATTTATTGTTTCGGTCGTCGCACAAGGGGCAGGAAGCACACGGCAGTGCCAGTTAGACTAGACACGCACAATAATTTGCGGCGTGTGTTTCGGATGTCTGGGGATCATTCGCGCAGCAAGGAAATGGTCGAGAGCCTACCTGCTGTACAGAGGAAGTGAGATATGGTAATTTGAGATGCGGATACGTGCGTGCGCAATGAAGCGCAAAGAAATAAGAAACGACCTACAAAAATTCCGCAGGGGGCGGCAGCGCATATAGCTGTAGGCTGTAACAGAGTATCCCCGTGCCGCTGTAGCATCGCTCAACCGTCTAATAGCTTTACTCTCCGGAGTACCACTTTGTACGAACCTGCAGAAAGGCTCTGCAACAAGAAGTTGGCCAGAACATTGCACGATTTCTGAAGAATACAACCGCTGTGTACCGGCCACACATTGGATGTGGTCTTGCCGCGTGGTTATGAAATTCGCCCCCCGAACACACGAGCCACCCGCAGTATATATTTTTATGCCAGTGGGTCTTCTTTTTTCTGTCGCGCGTGTCACCCAGGCCCAACTCACCAAACACCCTTACAGCTATATTTATTTGTCGCATTACCGATTGAGAACGTTCGTTCATGGATGGCATCTCAAAGAACGAACGCCCGTGAACGCCCATCGGAATGTTTTATGAATATGTGCGAAAACCTACGTTCAATGTACAAGTACCGGTCGTTGTGGATCTGCTCTACATTCACATGACTAGTATGCAAGCCGTCCAAACAGGCAGGTAGAATCGTTCCCTGATGAAACGGCTCTGGGATTTAGCGTTTTTGTGAACACCCGCTAAGACCGTCGACGGAGAACAACTTGTTCGCGAAATCAAACGAAGGATTCTGCTCGTGCACCGGAAGCCTTGCGCAGAAACGATCGTCTTGCTTTGATAGTCCACGCCCACATACACATAGTCTACAAGCATGTTTTGCGCTCGACATACCTCTGTATAGACTAGGCCTCGGCATGTAGTCTACAGCATCAGTAGCGAGTTGTTGATGGCTTTCACTCCGGGCAGGCATAGTGGCTTGTGTTTCGGGAAGGCAACACCAATCCTATGAGCCAACACGATTTGTCTTCGACGCTCGACAAACCGCAGAGGCTCCCCCCCCCCCGGGATTCCGCAGATGCAAATTCTGCGGCTCCCCTTCAATGTTTTTTCTGCTTTTCGGAGCAGAGCCGTTGAACAGGTGTACTCAGTGGTCGTGGGAGCCCGCGGTCGTGGGAGCCCACTTTTGGTGCAATACCTTCATTTCTCATGTGAGGGACGTTCGTCCTCGCTATTTTGGGAAGCTCCAGCCAACACTTTGCTACATAGATTTTGCAACGTCTTTGTAGTCTGCATATTTCCGAGAGCCCGTCCCGACCAGGGATTACTGCTGTGTACTGTAACTCGATATTCTTTGCTGAATAACCACCACCCGAGACTATACCGTAGACACTTGAATGCTTAATGGGCGGATATTCAAGCCTATACTATCACTACTGCTGATGAGGGGAAGGGGGGAACTGTCGAGGTGCCGCGCAAAAAAACTGCAGGTGGGTGCGGAGTGTTTTGAGAAATGAAAAAGAATCACATTTATATATTCTTTGCGGGTGGATTATTTAGCTCGCCGGGGCGAAGGAGCGGCCCAAAACCGGGATAAAGGGGTGTTTCTGTGTGACCGTTCAGACTTTTCTCCCCCTCTGCCTTGCTTGGCCCACCCCCCTCTCCTCTCACAACCTTCTTCTCCCAGTCCCTTATCCGACTACGACCTTCTGTGCACTGCATACATAGGTGAGCACTCAAACATAGACTATTATTGTAATAGGTCTGGTAAACACACACATTACATGTTGTGTGTCGCAGGTAGGTGCTGTGCTGCACCCAACACAGCAAGCAGCAGCAATCGTTTCATCGAGGTGCACGTGCAGACATGTTGAATGATGAAAACCAAGCCACAATGTATGTAGAAGGAACCTCCCCCGAATCGCGAGTTTGGGCGTTTTGGAGTCTCGTGTCTGGGACTAGTGTACGCTCTTACGCGCTCCGCGCGGAGCACCTAAATAGCGCTACTCGAGTAGCCCGCGCATGCGTCGGCACTGCTGTGAACGTTTCGAGGGGACGCACACAGCAGACTCCCCGAGAAGTATGTACGGTGTGTCTCTCCCCAACATAGACTATTTATATGTGCTGCTTCCCCTGGCAGAATTTTGAATGGGGAATTGTTGATAGAAAACCCTTACGTGACTACAGGCCGATTCAGCTCCGTTCTCAGCTCCGATCACTTTCAGTGCCGAAAGATCGCCGTTGTGCCTCGGCTAAGAGCAAAAAACATACATAGAGAAGAGATCAGCAGGGAGACACAGGCAGCCCATCCCAAAAGCACGCTTATCAGCAATGCGCACAGGACTCACATAGTACAACACTATTCACCCATGCCTAATCTCTCTGACGTGGGGCAGATATCCTTTCCAGATCCAATCTACTGCCTACCGGTACTGCTGTAAGATTCAAACGCAAAATGCCACCGGAGGGTACATACAGCACCCTGAACATGTGATCAACCCGGTGCCTCATCCGCGGGGGAGAGCAGAGAAAGCGCACACCGGAGCCGATGCTAACGTACTGCCTCGGTGCTTGATGTTGTTGTGATTGCGATGCGCGTGGTTCCCAGTATTGGGAGTAAAGGGTAGTTCGTCTGCTGTATGCAAAAAAACAAAAACAAAATAAACCCAGTCACGTAAGGGTTAACAAGCATCTATCTTTGGTCCGCCAGAATTGTTCATGTCATAAAAGTATCGTCACTGTTTGAAACTTAAACTGTAGTATAGTTGTTTGTGACGTGAGAGATTGGGTTAAAATGAGGCCTCCAGCATGTTGTATCTGTTCCTACTCGTGATCTACTTTGTTAGGGTTGGGTAGGCTTGTCTCGAGTGGGGACGAGCCAGCCTCTTTTGCTTCGGCCAATCTATTCTCATCCACATACCCCTCGTGGTTCCATTATTTCGAAAACATTCTTACCAAGAATGATCCATCACGGAGTCTTGTCTCCGGTCGGATGGTTGTTCCTTCTCTTGGTTTTATCTTGATTTTTGCTCAGAAGAACACAGAATGCTCAGTTAGGTGAACACACACCAAGGTCATGTCGGCGGCCCCCGCAACAGGCTTGGGATGTCGGTTAGAACGCCAGGACGGTTCCTGGTTAAAATCTTGCCGTCATCGGCTGGGTGGTCTGAACACCGAGGCCAGGAAGAGCAAGAATTCAGGGCACAAAATGTGATCAACTACATTACGTGCGCAATGATAGTTTTGTCATTTTTTTGTTCCCCAGGGAAGTCCCCAAAACCCAGCTCTTTGTACCTACTTCTCTGAACTTCTCCCACGCTCCCGATAGCTTAGTAATATCGCTCCATTCAAAAACAACTATTAACGCGGCAGCAGCACACGAGAGATCTACAGAACGCGCCACCACTCGAGAACTTGGCAGTTACAGAATTTGAGCCTCAAAATATTCAACATTGTACAAGAGCTTGCCCAAAATAAGAACAGCAGTGTCACGCGATCAGTTCGACGTGCAAGAACCGGCACATGGGGTGCATCACTGCTGCTGTAGATGAGAAAAAGTCCCATCAACACGCGGCGACTGCAAGAGATAATAGAATTGCATACTCAAGGGGGTATGGTCCCAATATTGATCCAGAGGGAACGGGGACCCCAACATTTTTTTATCTGGAGGGAGGTGGGTGGGAATGGGACGGGAATCCCACAGAGAAATAAGCCCCGTCCCATCCCATCCCACCGCCATGAATTCCTACCCCGCACTTGCTACCCACATCTCCGACATAGCATCGCTTCCGTCCCACTTTCTAATCGCGGAACTAGACCATCCGGCTAGTCAGCGCTGACTAGCCGGATGGTCTAGTTCCGCGATTAAAAGATATGCGCTGAGCTCGTTAGCACCCGGCCGGATCACATGGGCTTGAGGCTGTTAGAAGCTTAATCACTGGGATTGAGCGTAGAGATCTCCGGGGACGGACCCCTCGCCAGACGTTGCTGTTTGGTAAACAAATGGCGGTTCTTGTGTAAGTGGACCACAGGGATTCGAACCCGTGCGTGGAACCTTGTGTAAGAAAGCTCTGACCATTAGACCACCGAGTCAACGTTGACTTACCGGATGGTCTAGTTCCGCGATTACTTTCGACGCGATCACTCCCGTCCCCGTGCCCATGGTAGGCACCCTGCTTCCCATTGTAAGATATTCCGATTGAATGTCATAGTACTGTAGGAAGGTGAGATTGCAGTAGACGTTAGATAAGGGGTTCATTTTGTTGTTTTTCGATACTTTTTGGGGGGGTGGGCGTTTTGAGTGACTCCGGGGCCGGGGGTGGTGTACGCCCTGTGTGATGCAACGTGTTAATTTCCCAGCTGTTTCCCCCTCCCCCTATATACTAGTACACACGATAGTCCCATCCCATTCCATCCCGTCTCGGTTTTGTGGACTGACATACGGTCCCCATAGTAGTCTGGGGCCATACAAGCAAGAAGAATACATTACGTGCCCCAAGTTGCGATTCCGTCCCAAGCCTCGGGTGGCCGCGTTTCCACGTCACAACAGTCACATAAATAGAGTCGCGCTGCGACTTTTTTGTGCTTGATTCTCTCAACCGAAACTCCATGAACTATACTGCCGAGTGAAAAGTATTCGTCTGATCGTTGGCACTCTTGTTTGCTACTTCCTCTCTCTCTCTGCTGCCCCTGGTCTCTGCCCCCTTAGCCTGGTTTCCGCGCGATGTCCACGTCTTCATCTTCTTCTCTCACCAAAGACCAGCTTCTGGAAGTTGTTACTGCAGCTTCTACCGCCTGGAAGAACGCCTTCAACTCACAGGATGCCGCCGGATGTGCTGCCCAGTACGAAGCGAATGCTTTGATGGTCGCCAAGCCGTTCGGAACGTTCACAGGCGCCAGCGAGATTCAAGGCTTTTGGCAAAAGTTGATGGACGACGGATTTTCTGACGTTGAATATGTGGCTCCCACCGTCCTCACGCCTGCGGATGACATGAAGTCGGTCACTCTATCCAGCAACTGGACGATGAACAAGGCCAAAGGTGTTATTACCAAGGAACTCTGGGCGATCCAAGAAGATGGAACAGCAAAACTCGCCGAGGATCATTTTGAAGCGACAGAGTAATAGTGACAAAGTGCATGCCAAAAAGAGAAGTCACCAGTTGAGAAAGAGATCAAAGTAAATATTCTACTGTAGTTTGAGTGAGAAGGGAACTACCTTAGACACGTTCACGTGTAGGATGTCAGCTAATTACGCAGTCGTACTATGGCATTGGGCGCAGGCAGTAGCACTCGAGTTGCCAACGGCTGGGTGGTCTTGGGCGCATTTCTCTTGACGAAAACGAGTCAAAGCGCGAAGAAGTGGGGGGATCTGCCATGCTTCTTGGGTATACGGAACGTTTCGGCTATTAGGGAATGGATGGCGATGGCTTGTCTGTCTCTCAGCGAAACAAGCATAGTTTTACATACATGTAGGCTAGTGTCTTTATTGCGTGTCTCCGGTGATTTCTTGTTTCCGTTGTCGCACATGAGGGAGGCAGCACGCCTTGGCGCCTTGGCAGCGCTAGCAAGACCGTAGACCTGCGTTGATGTCAAGTCTTGTAGTTGGTCGTCGGTTGGGACCTTTCGGGCAGTGAGGAGATGGTCGAGAGCCCAGACACAATAAGAAACGGCTTTCGCTTATTCTGCGATGGATGGATGGTGGTGGATTTTCTGATTTTCTCTCAGCACAAGTAGCGTCAATTGGTGGCCACACTACTCCAGTGATTGGCTGGGTGAAGTCATCCAGTATCTCTAGCTCTTGTAGGGAGGCCGGCCACACGAATCCCACGATGGGCTTGTTGAAGCTGCAACCAAACGTTAGCTGCTGCAGCGACATCGGCTACACAACTCCGGCGACGGACTGGTTGAGCGAACGCCCGAGCAATAGCTTCTGCAGATAGGCCGGCCACACCACTCCGGTGATGAATCGGTTGAACATAAGCCCCAACGATAGCTGCTGCAGCGAGTCCGGCCACTCAACTCCGACGATGGACTGGTTGAAATTCTCGCGGAATGACAACTGTTGAAGAAAGGCTGACCAAACGACTCCGGCGACACAGTGCAGCCTACAGGCGAAATCAAAATGTTCTGGGGTCTGTATGGCACACAGGTGGTGTCGTCGTGGGAGTATACTGCTTAGACTAAAGTGTAGTACATCTTTCCGGTGTCCCGAAAAGTGTCCCCCAGTTGAATATGAACGAACAGGTTACGCACGTGGGAGGGAAAACTGCGGGTAAAATTGGGGGGGAGAAGGGCAGCCGACAGCAGCACGAGAAGCGGGGCGCAGCGGTTCATGGCGATAACAAGTGCTTCCAAGCAGCCCATCACCAGCAGGCCAGGGACCGACAAGCATAGAATCGACCCAGACGTCGAACATCAACACTGCGAAACGATTGGTAAACCTTTTCCTCTTTCGTGATGGCCTAGACTATTCAGGAAAGTCTTCATCGGGATTTTCTCGCTGACAAGGATTGGGCAGAGCTTGCTCGAAGGCGATCACCCCGTTAAGTCAGACGCATATTCGCATTGCCTGTTCAACACGTGTTTGATGTGTAGTGCTCTTCTCCTTACATGTGGCAACGGTTTTCAGCCAGCACGGTTCCCCCCAAAAAATCTCTAAATAAAGTGGTGCCTCCCTTCTGCTACGTGTCTTGTAGTCGCCATACCATCAGAAATGCCGCTTCTTTTCGCTAGGCACTACAGTATGGTACGGTCCATCGAGCTATTCGGTTGGATAGGGCGTTCAAAGAGAGACTGGTTATTGTGGTGACAGCTTGAGCTATTAATTAACGGGGTGCTCTACGTAAAATAAGTTTGTTTGTTGACGTTGAGGACGAACTACAGTATGTACTGCTCCTCCCCATGACCTCCCCATATGCGTGCGATGGTTTGCACTCCTAATGTCTGTGGTGTTTGTTGCTCCCTCCCTCCCTCCCTCGCTCCCTCTCTCTCTCTCTCTCTCTCTCTCTCTCTCTCTCTCTCTCTCTCTCTCTCTCTCTCCAATCTGCTGCTGCCCATCCTCTTGTGTGAAGTGCCCCCCCCTCCCATCACTCTCCTTCTTCTCACCCCCCCATCTCATACTAACTCAATCTCTTTCTCCATTTACCACCCACTATTATTC
>FN649730.1:1224702-1240609 GCA_000310025.1 Ectocarpus siliculosus | reverse complement strand
ATTATTCAATCTAACGTTCGGACGCTATGCGATGCCTGTAAGTACTACGCTCTACAGGACGTCTACAACAGTCTCCCTTCCCAGCGCCTCCGTGTGTGTCTTGGCAAAAATATCATGTACCCCCCCTCCACTTCGCACGCACGTACGTGCGTGCAAATAATAGCCGGAACGCCGAGTACTGTCTTCATCCCACTAGGCCTTCCATTGTCTGAACCCGCCACCTCCACACTATGTACTTTCGAAAAGGCATACATACAGCGTAGAACTCGGTCCGCGCCATCCATGTGACGTAACGTCGAGACCAATTGTGTGAGCACATCACAACACCGCAATGTTACTGTTGTTGCGGTTTACCACCCGCCCGCCACAACCGTGTGAGAATACGGGGATGTAACGCTCGCCGCGTTCCAGCTACGTAAGTACTCCTCTCAACAGACACGCGTGGAGACCTTTCACACGCGACACTACAACCGTTTAGAAGACCAGAGGCCTACTTGTAGGCGAACCCGGACAACCACGCCTTGCACACAATGCAAACGTTAAGGCCATCGGCGAACGAAAAAAACACCATGAATGTTCGGAATGAAACCAATACTTGTGGTTGTCGACTCGCAGTTAGACAAGAACACTTGAGTCCACGGTGGGACGACGTTGTTCCCCCTACCGCTCGCTGCTCTTCGGTCCAATAACCTTCCACAAGGACTGGCCAAGAAGGCATTCTCGCGCCCTTGTCGTCTGTCTTCGCTTACGAACGCCATGCTTCCGCTGGCTGTGGAAAAAACAGAGCTCAACACTCTCTGCGTCTCGAGATGGTGAGGCACGGTCACTTCGTGCCCCCTCTGGGTCTTATCTCGATGTCTACTCTTCTTCCAGACTCGCTGTGATAAACAGTGCTTGTCGAACGATAATAATTACAAAGTGCACTGGTCTCCCTAACGGCAAAACCACATAACGCTTGCAAGGCCCGACGAAAAAGTCCCCCCCGCCGCTCTAGCGCCTCACAGGTCCCTTCCATCTACCGAGGTTGGGCCGTCATCGTCGTCCTCCTCCCCATCGGCCGTCCTCTTGCGGGCCATCATCGTGACCAGGACCAAGGAGGCGAGAATCGCACCGACGACTAGCCCGCCGAAAAGAACCAGGATCTCCTCCTCTCTGGAGATGCCGTCGCCGCTGCTGCCGTCTCCGGAGTCATCGCCGGCCCCGGCGTCGATCCCGGCAATGTTCGCTCGACGAGTGGGTGACGGCGTCGGGGGGCCCGGGACGGAGGGCGAGGGGGTAGGCCTCGGCTGCGAAGCCGACGTCGTCGGGGGCCCCGTGGCAGCGGAAGGAGGCACTGTTGGTAGTGGGGGACCTTGCGTTGTAGGGGGCACCGTGGCATCGGAACGGGGAAAAGCCGGCGGGCCCGTAGGTGCCGGGGTGTCTGGCGATGTCGGTGACGGCGTCGGGGCAGGGGACGGGGGCACGGGAGCCGGAGAGGGTGGTGCAGTGGGCGCCGTTGTCGGGGGTGCGGTGGCTGGAGAGGGAGTGGGGGCCGGCGTGACGGGCGACGGTGTGGGCGACCTTGTCGTGGGAGAAGGCGTCAGAACAGGAGCAGATGTCGGGGGGAACGTCAGACGAACCGGCGCCGCTGTCGGTACTGGAGTAGCAGGAGCCGCCGTTGGTGCCGGCGCCGCAGTGGGTGCCGGGGTCGAAGGAGCTGCGGTTGGCGCTGGAGTAACAGGCGATGTAGTGGGTGCTGGGGTGGCAGGAGCTGCGGTTGGTGCCGGAGTAGTGGGTGCTGGGGTCAAAGGGGCTGCAGTGGGTGTTCGGGTAGACGGGGCCGCGGTGGGTGGCGGGGCAGAAGGCGCTGAAGTTGGTGCCGCGGTGGAAGGAGCTGCGGTTGGCGCTGGAGTAACGGGCGATGTGGTGGGTGATGGGGTAGAAGGAGCCGCAGTGGGTGGCGGGGAAGAAGGCGACAAAGTTGGTGCTGGGGTAGAAGGGGCTTCGGTTGGCGCTGGAGTAACGGGTGTTGTAGTTGGTGCTTGGGTGGAGGGGGGTGCAGTGGGTGCAAGGGTAGAGAGGGATGCAGTGGGTGCTGGGGAAGGAGCTGTGGTAGGCGCTGGTGTAACAGGCGCTGCAGTGGGTGCCAGGGTAGTAGGAGTTGCGGTTGGTGCTGGAGTAAAAGGTGCTGCGGTGGGTGCCGGGGTAAAGGGAGCCACTGTTGGCGCTGCGTTTGGCCGGCGGTGTCAAGGGAGCGAGCGACGTCGGAAGAGGAAAAGGGTGAGTTGTGTGGTGCAAGAGAGACCATCTCTATGGCTTGTCGGGAATATATCAGGAAGAAAAACAGTTGCTGCGCTCGTTGTAGTGGGGCCGACAAAACGATGGCGTTGGCAGAATTGTCCTCAAAACGCCCTACAGCTTAGCTGCTTCGGCCACGCGGCTCGCGGCAGGGTTGAGACTCCATGACAAAGCAGCGCAAGCCGACATTGGCAATTTAGGCGGCTGGCAGAACGCGACCTGAGAACAACAAACGTAGCGCTGTTCCTACCGTGCTGTTCCTACCACTACGCTGCCGCCGCCGCTGCTGCTTGGCAGAACACCACGTGAGAAACGACAAAAAATGCTCCTCTTCCAATACCGCTACACGGCCGCGGCCGCCGTCGTCACCCCTGCAGCGGCTGCTGCCACCACGTCAAGGGTCCTAGTGAACGTAGGAACTACAGCTCACCTGGGGTTGCATCCACGGGAGCTGTTGTCGGTGCCGTCGTTGGGGAAGGAGTCGGCGCAAAAGACGGAGCCGGAGACGGGACAGGCGTCGGAGCGGGGGTCGGCACCGGGGTCGGCGGCAGCGTCGGCCGTTCCCTGCGGTAGACCATCCCGAACGACGTGTCTCCGTCGTGACCCCCCATGTAGAGGTCCCCCCCGGTCGTGTCGGGTACCATGACGCTAGACAACAAACGCGACGTCCTGTAGTTGAACGACTGGTAGGACACCAGGGTTTCTCCGTCGGAGGCGTCGAGGGACATGGACACGAAGACAAACCTGAGTAACCTCGGTCTGGTGTCAGGGTCGTCTTCTCCCGCTGATCCGTCCGTGTCGAAACCTTACAGTACGATAGCAGCGGGTGTGTTGTTAGAGGGCATGTCCCGTGGAAACACCGATAGGTTTATGAGAGCCCGAGGTGTCCTTCATGGCATGCAGGATACCACCCTCTACTCTTCCCGCCCCCCCCTGCCCGCACATACAAATGGGAGGCCCTGCGCAACAGCGTGTGAATGTCTCGGTTGTGAGATGGCGGGTTTCTATGTAAGTGGCCTTCGATCAGAGAAACGCCGAGCGGCTTCCTCCTCGCGCCCGCGAATCATCCCCGACATCGTTCGCCAAAAAGCGGGCCAACTGCAGTATGCCCGCCCGCCCGCCTTCAAAACCCAAACACGACCCCCATCCATCACCTGTCCCTCGGGTGGTTCCGCCTACGTGAAGCACGCCGTTTCTGTCGAAGGTGATGGTGAAGGCGAAGTCCGCGCGATCCACCAGCGGGCCCGAGGTATAGGTCTTGAGCCAGATGGTTTCCTGGGTCGACGGGTCGAGAGCCAAGACGACCATGTCCTGCAGCTTGACCTCCGGCGCGGGGTCCGCGTCCAGGGCGTAGGAGAAGTCCCCCCGGGTGTAGCCGCAGGCGTAGATCACGCCGTTCTCTTCGTCGAAGACGAGATCGGTTAGGATGTCGCTGTAGATGGTGCCGTGCGTCCAGGTCCACAGAACCTTTCATCCGGGTCGTTAGATATTGCAAGGCACGTTTAGGTGGTGGTAGGAGTACGAAGAGAGTCGTGTTTGATGTTGGAAGTACTTTCGCTGCTCTCTTGGCAGGTATGCTTTTCATATTGGTTGACGACCTTTAGTACGACCCTCCCCCATGATGTTCGTCGTGCTGACTCCGGCATCATGCGCTTGTCAAAGAATGAAAAGCAGAGCCCGCAACGTTCGTCTGGTCCCTGGTTTGCCCCCAACGAAGCCTGTGCCTGCCGCAATTTTCATGTGTATCCACCACCACCATGTATGTCGACAACTGCGCGTACGTAGACACCATACCTGTCCCGTGGCGATCTCGAACGCCGCCATGTAAAGGTCTGGGTCCTCGTCCGGTTCAGACATACTCCCTGCCATGAAGACCATGCCGCCGGCAACATCTAGCGCTACGCCTAGAGCTTGTCCTGAGGAATCGTCGTCGGCGGCGTCCAGCTTTTCCCGCAGCAGCAAGAAAGTCGCGACATCAGGAGAAACAGGGGAGGAAGAGGGATTATGGTTACGTCCCATACACAGAACAACAACGAGCAGTGATGCCGGCCGGTAATGACGACGACAAGAACACCTGCTGAAGAAACCACAATCGCGGAAAGACAGAAAACGCAATGTAAGCATAAGAGCACATCTCAAACAAAACTAAAAAGGAGATAATTCAAACACACGAATACGTGTCGCGCGTGCGCTACAGGTGCAGTCTAGTCTACGTGCCATCATATGTTCAATATCTAGCCAGGGAAGGTGAAAGCGAAACAACCGCGAAAAGGGGAGTCTGTAGTCTACTGCAAGAACCGAGACAAGTGGATGGACCTTTGGTGTCGCTTACCGATTGGCTCCACACAAGTTCACCGGTTGTGGCATTTAGTGCGGTGCCCATGAACACGGTATTGAAGTTGGAGTAGTCGGCCGGGCAGCTATTTCCGAGGCATCTGACAAATACAACAAAAAAACATCGCGTGAACACTTGGGCAGCGAATGATGCCATTATTTGGTGCTGATGAACATGGAACAATGTTTTGCGAGCACGAATCAAGGTAATCGTACGTGACATGTTGGGTTTAGCGACACTGCTCGAGACGACTATGCTCGCTAGGAGCACTATTAGAACGGTTCGCAACCAGCAGCAGTAGTAGTTCAATGGTTCGAAACCAATCGTCCTCATCACGAACCAGAAGAGACGGCAATCGCATCGGTGAAACTGGCCCGGCCAGAAGACAGTACAGTCCTGCTAAGCCGTCGGTAGTCTTGGAGGTCGCCGGCCAACCCCCCCGAATATCCCGCTAACCACCCAGACCGTACACCGTTGCTTTCGCAATCCAACGACCACAGCTCCAGCAGATACAGAAGCTGTTGGTCCATTTATTTCTGATGGCGCAGCAGAAGGTCGGGCAAACGACCGACATTCTCCCCAAGCCAAAACAACGCAGAGGTAGACTAATCCAACTACACAGACGCGCGTGTTTGTACACTCACCCGGCGGATTGCCCAGCCAGGAGCAGCAGCCCAGATATCGCATCGTACTCGACCGCGTTGAACTGGCTAGCGACGTAGGTTTGGTAGACCCCACCCTGAGCGGCGTTGGATTTTAAATGCGCAACTCAGAGAGAACGAAAGGGGGACAATTCTTCTTCTTATCTTCAAAGAAGGGAGGAAAGTTATTCCGTTGCGGATGTTAGAGGTCCCAACAACAACAACAACAACATATGCAAGCACCTCCGACGGGATCTTGGATTGATCTTGGTAGTCCCACACAGTCGCGCCACTTGCTTCGTCGAGGGCACGTCCGTTGAACCAAAGTTCTGAGCTCTCCTCCACGTCGCCGTTGTAGATCTGCCCTACTGCGAAGACTAGACCGTTCGCTCCGTCAGTCGCGACGTCTTCGCACAAGCAAGCGCGGGAAAGGGGCGGTGCTTCACTTCATGTCCTCCAAAAGAGCGTACCATATATAATGCGATACTGTATTCTTCAGGAACCAAGACAAAGGTTGGGCCAAATTACTACATGTATGCACAGTATGTAGGTTAGTGGTTAGCCGAAACTGAGTTCGCGGGAAAGTTATCTACTCCTCGAAGAATTGGTAAGGTTTCAAGCGGAAAATTGCGTTGTGACCGCAAAGAAACAAGCGGCCACAACATTCTGTTGGTTCAGTTTTACCATCTTCCCTACAACATACTGAACGAGGGGCGTCCAACATTTTTCGTAGGTATAATGGCCCAATGAAATTCCTTACCGGAAACACTGTTTCTGGGCACTATCTCACCGTACATACATTTTCATCCAAATCGAAAAGAACGCGAACTTTCGTTTAATCCCGGCGGATCTGCTGCAAAGAACGGGTGTGATTCGTCCACGTACTTCTCGAAATAAACCAAAAGAGAAACTGAGCGAAAAGTTTCCCAGACCATATTATTTTGCACATCTGTAGTTCTATGTACGTACGTTCTGCAATGAATGACGCCACCCTACCCTGAGCGCAGTTCCCACAACTCACTGCGGGAAATAAATCAACACACACACACACACAAAGCAAGGGGGTGATGGTGAAAGGACTCCCAAACGAACTCGAGTGCAAGGTAGTTGTGTAGCAGCCTTGGTAGTCGCGTGCAGTCTTTTGTTTTTGTTGCTGCCGTTTCTGCCTTTCACCCGGAGAATAGCTTAGCCTCCCCCATGCCGCCCCCTCACGGGGTGCCAGTTAATGGCATTTAGGAGTGTTTTGTGTTTTCAACCGCACTGAGACTAACGTCTTTCATTGGTCAGCCGGTTAGCGCGGCCGATGCTAACAATGAAAGCACAATCACGAACACACGGCCACAGACAACTCTGTTTTGAGGAGGGGCGTCATGGCTTCCTGAGAGGAAAGACGATCGGAAGCCATTTAGAGCCGCCCCACAAAACACCTTACTTACCCGTCCACTGATCCTTCTTGTCCTCGGCGCCATCAATCAAGAAAAACGTGTCTTCGTTGGACGCTAACTCGATCCCTCGGATGAATCGGTCATGCCTAGTGAGAGAATCTCCCGTATCGACGTCCGTCAACCTGGGTGAACGTGGGTGTGTAGGCTATTCCAGTGAGTGCGTCCATTTCTGAAAAGCAGTCTGTCTTCAGGAGGGGGCGCGCGTTGAGCAGGCGCATGATTATTGTGTGCGTTGTATAGCTCGCATCGATCGGTCGCCCTCACTGAGAGACCACCGATATGCATGGCGCGGGAACATGGACAGGCGAGATATTTCTGAGTTTGCTGGGCAACAAAACCATATGTATAACTAACTGCTGCTGCTGCTGTGGTGTGTTCTTCTTCCAAGTTATCGTGCAGACGAAGACTCGACAGTATTCATTTTACCATGCCAGTAAATAAGACCTTAGAGTAGAGAGGTGGGGAAAATGACTGCGAGCAACGGTAATACTCTAAAGTGTGATGCCTGAGAAGAACGACGCATTGCACGTGTTCTCGCCGCCCGAACGACGAGCGGTCGTATGAATTTCATAGTCAGTCGAGCAGCAATGAAATCTGAAATCTGGCCTTCAAGCGTACAATGGACCGACTAGAGATTGAGAGCGACCGGAAGGAGGTATAGGTGAACCATGCTAGATAACCCCTCGTGTACATTGAGTTAGACTTACCAAATCTTCACGACGGATTCGCATCGAAAAAGTAAGATCTGCCTTCCTTGTGGCGGTAGTACAACATCGCGTAGACGATACTACCGTAGGTGCGTTTGTCGCGGATGGAGCACGGACCTTGTGCCGACCTCATACAGGACGCCGGACTGTGGACTGTATGCTATTCCCGTGGTTTCAGACTCCTCCGGCTCCTCGAACACAACCTCTGGCACTAGCAGCTGCTCGTCCTCCGCCGACACGCCTTGCAAAGCGCAGGACAGGACCGCCGTAGCAGTAAGGAGCCCGTTCCTCCACCGCAGCACACGCGTCGCTGACGATGCGGCTCGCCCAACATCATCACCATTACTGCCGCCCATGGAGAGAGCTGTGGCAGCGGCAGTGGCGGCAGCAGCGGCAGAAGCTTGGGCCATCCGGCATGTGAGTCTATTCTGCTCGTCCACCCACCAATAGTCGAGGTCTTCAGAGAGAAGGTAGACTATAAAGAGAAAGCTTTGCACTTGGAGCCAGCAGGCGGGAGGGAAGACGCGCGACGTGCAACGTGGTTCTTTGCGGTCTTGCAACAGTCAGGTATTGTGGGCGCCATTATTTTAGCAGCAAGCAGTTCGCCTAAACCTGCACCGTACGATAATCGTGCGGTGACGTTTGTCGATGTATGCTGACTGCGATCGTCACCCATTCTTCCGCGGACCAATCGCGTGTCGAACCCGTCTATTGGCCAATTGAAATGAAAGAAAAGAATAAAAAAAAAACGAACTTGACCGGGAATCAGATTCTAGATCAAAGACTACTAGCCTACAGTAGTAGTCTACATTCTACCCAGCATTTTCAGACTACATAGATCGGACGTTTCTCGTGGTGGTGTTGATGGTGCAGCTGCTGCTACTGGCACGCACGCACATAGTGGTAGTCTGCGTAGTAGTCTATGATACTGGCGTTGGCTAGCTTGGCGGCGGGGTGCATGACAGTCCGCTCGTTTTTCGTTCATGTCTCCTCGTGGTGGTGCAGACTAGACGGTGTGTGTGTATGTTCTCGCCCGGTTATTATTCCTGTGGGGACATACCTCTAGGCTAGTCTAGACATACCTTTGGTTTACTATTCGGTTCACCAGCCAGCGTCACACAGGTGGAAGGTGGAACGTAAAAGCATGAAAGGACAGTCCGATCTTCTTTGTTTCTCCGCCTTTCGCGTGGAAGACTACAGTTCATGTGTACAGACAGCAAATCACAGCCATATCGTAGAGTCATACAGCAGTATAGCCCACACCATGGCATGTGTAGCAGGTGAACTTTTTCGTCGCGGTTCAAAGGACTCGTATCCAATCATGTTTATGGAGTTGTACGAACTCAAGAGAAGTTCAATGATAACCAGATAGACTACTAGCGCTAACTCATACTACGGTTACAGCCCTAAAACACAGTACCTTTGCTGCGAGGGTTTCGAGCCAGCCTCGGTGGTGTCCACGCCATTAATATTTGATACATGTAGCCTGCATTGATTGAGAAACAGAGAGGTGCTAGGCTGCTGTACGCGTTGGAGGCTGGACGCTGCGTCGGGACTACACTATGTACAGCAGTAGTTTCGAAGAAAGTGTCCAACCACGGCACACGCACATAGTCTATTTCCGATAGTACGGAGTCAACCTTGCCAAAAGTGGCAAGTACGTTTTTCGCTGTACCCCACACTGTCCCAAGTCCGCTCAAGCGCTTACGCGAATGAATGCTACCGAAGTGCAAGCCGGACATCCCGCCTTGATCCACCACCGGAAACAGCCGACCTTTTTCGCAGAGGAACTCGTCAATTGCCTTTGTAGAGATAAATCGAAAATTGCCTCAATCAGTAGATTACCCTTTGCGAGGCATGACGCCGCAGGTAAATATTTTCTCACAGAGGCATACAAGAATCTCGATGGCACTTGACGTAGGCTTTTCGAGGTTGCGCTTGAAAAAAGTACTGACGATCCCGGAGCTAAAGCGTACATACACATCTAGACTTGGAGAACGCCTCACCACTTAAACCTGGAAGTTATTTAGTTCAGACTGGAAAAATGGCGAATACTGTACCGAGCAACTTGACCGTAAGCTCAGGGAAAAACTGAAACCTACATACTCCGGAGTAAGCCAATGTTCGGCTACGCCACGGAGAGAGCAACAGACGGGCAAAAAAAGAGGTTCATGAGTCTAGTGAGGGCGCAAGGTTTTTTTCGTGTTTGTGTGTAGGCACAGAATAGCTATCTACGGAAACAGCTGCACAAGGGAAAACACCTGTCGACGCATGTGACGCCCGTCCCACCCATCCAAGACAACACACACGCCCGCAGAAACAAGGGCTCGAGGGGTATGTGATAACCCATGAGGGTTCGGGGGGCGGGCAGGGATTCATGGTTGCACTCCTGCCAAAAACAAGACGTGCCGCCATGGAGAAGGTTTGCCGCTAGTGGCGATATCCTCATTCGCTTTCGAATATGGCATTAATAAGGCACACGAATTTTGAACGATCGCGCGCGGAACTCGCCGCTGCGCCCGGCAGCAACGACAGGTTTGCTCCTGCGTGGGCTTGGTATCGCCACACAGGCTGATCTATAGCCGCTCTCGGACAGTATCCGTTTGATTCAAGACCTTACGGGAAACTTGTTTCCCATCACAGGAAAATCGTCGGCCCCTCCAAACCAACCCCTTGTTCAGCCCACAACGCCCCCTCCTCTTCCCCCTCGGCACCTCCCAAGAGCTGCTCGTCCTCCCACCCAACCGCACCCCCTACTTCGATGGCCTCCCTCTCGCTCCCAGCTCCAACCGCCGCCGCGATGCGCTGGATGTCTTCGGGGTCAAGCGCGTTGGCTAGCTCGGCGCCACGGCGGCCGGCCACCCGATCCTCGTCTGCCTCCGCCGCCCTCCTCGCGGACACGCTCCCGGCAGAGTTCACCCGAACCGGCAACGATACCGCCGCCGCTGAATTGACGGCTTGTGTTTCGGAGGCGGTCCCAGGATCGGTCCTGCTTGATCCGAAGGGAGGAACGGGTCTCCTGTAGAGGTGAAAGGCGGTCGCGACGTCAGCGGGGGAGATTCCGCCGCCGTGCTTGCGAGCGACGGCCTGCAGCTCGGGTAGAAGTCTGTTCTGGTACAAGGCCCATGGGTCGCCGTCGAGACGGGCGTTGCCGTTGCTCCTCCCCCAAGCGAGAATATCGGACAAAGCCTGGATTAGTTCGCGAGTTCATTAGGGCGAGGAAGGACAGAGGGGGTGAAGGTGCCGTGCCACGAGCTATGCACTCGCAAGGCTAAACACTACAAGTCAGGTTCAGCTTTGGTGTCCTTATCCCATGCGTTTAGGCCAGTGATGAAAGACGAGGCGTGTCATAAGAAATATGCCCTTAGAGGTGGTACAACAAACCTGTGCACGAACAGGTTTGGGACACTTGTTGTTCGCGCAATCCGATTCTCTGACAACACGCATACTTGATTCGTTTCCCCCTAGAACGGACTGATTGCACCAACTGCAGCTAGGCCGCTTCCTCTAGCCTGCCCATCCCATCATCGCACGCTTTGCGATGCGGTAGACGGCACGCGTTCACTGCTCGGTAGAAGAATAAGTATCATCACTTGGAGGAGGGGCTCTAGAGACACCAGTGGGAGTTCGACAAAGGCTATGCCAACACCGTACCGTGCACGTGGGATGTTCGTGTTTTGAGGTGGCTCAAAACACTAAGGGACGTACCGAATACGCGGATCCATCGTTAGAGGACAAGTCCAGCAAACCTCGTCACGTGACACGGCAAACGCAGCTAGGTAGGACGAGGGGTTCGCGCATTCAGCTTTTGTTTTCTTGTGTAAAAAATCGTCGTCGATATTTTGATGGTTCCTCCCCGGTTCCATGCCTTGGTAAGGTTAACAGCACTACGAGACTCCGGTTCAATCTGGCACTGGGTTGTAGACATGCTAGCAATGCCAACTCGCAAACACGCACTAATCTCCCCTCAAACTCTCTCTGACTAGCTCCGCTCGCAAGCTGACAAGCGCGCACACGACCCGCCGGGATAATCTCAACAATTGCTCCGGAATGAAATTCAACCAACACCTCCTGGGCTATTGGCATGCTTAGCTGTGTGTCACGGCAGATTGTCCGTGTGATTCACACCCTTCATGGCCGACATCCAAATCCTGGAAGGTTCTTCAACCCAAGAGCCCTAGGCTGTTGGCAAGCGTGATTGTCTGCCATGGCAGATTCACACCCTTCCAAGGGCGATATCCAGGAACACAAGAGAGAAAAACAATACGTAGGGGTGTACTCATATGCCGTAGTCGTCAGACCATTGACCTCGCATCCCTACAAAGCCGGGGACGGAGCACGCCGGGTTCTCACCGGACCAGGCTCTCACATCACCAAGCACGAAGCGCAGCGAGGTATTCGGCGAGTCGCATGAAGGGTGCGCTGCATCCTGCTAAGGGTGTTCGGCATCTTGTGCTTACTTCCTTGCGTACGGATGACAGCTGCGTATGACTTAATCTATTTTCTGGTGCTTTCACTTCCAGAGACAGTTATAAGCACTGTGTAACCGCCTCGAGGGTGCCTGACCATTTTGACACAACGTGGTGCGATCATCCCCCTTTGCGCGAAGTGAGGGTTCTCGACCCCGCACAACAAAATCTACTTGACCACCATGACGGTTACCGCAATAACAAAAAAAAACAGGGCAAAAAAAACAAGCGGAAACCTGGTTGCCGAGCTCACGAAGTGATCGGTTTGTTTTAAAACGTCGTCGTTGCCAAGAGACGAGAACCCAACCCCGACGGCAAACACCGAGGGGGGGGCTTGTTTTACAACGTCGTTGCCAAGCGACGAGAACTCAACCCCGACGGCAAACACCGGGGGGGCGGTCGCCAAAGAGGGTGGAAAAAAAAAAAAAAACATATGTGTGATCCCGGCTGATACGTCAAAAAACTTTTTAGCCGAGAGGTGTGTAGAATGGCGCCAAAACAACAGGGACGAACACACGCACGCAAACACGGCTTCGTGTCTTCAGCCGCACTGAAACTGACGGCATTTCATTGGTCAACCGGATAGCGGGGTCGATGGAAATACCAACAACACACGCACGGCCAAAGTCACACAGGAGGAAGACCACACCGGAGGAGTTTTAAATTTTGTTTCTAACACCGCTTTTCATGGGAGACTAACCCGCGATCCACCGCTCTCGCAAAAAAAAAAAAATGAAACGCCAACAAAGGCCGACCACCGCCCCTGCACCAACCATCAAGATGATATATTGATTCCCGTTAAATTGTCTCCAGCGCATCCATACCCACAAAAACAAAACTCCACGAAACGCATACAAAGGCTGACCAACACCTTCATCATTATGTCTATGTTCATCATGTGTGCTAGGGACGCTAGGTCATGGGTTCGATTCCCGGTGGAAGTGAGCTGTTTTTTTGCTGAGTTATTTCTCTCGCTTCCGTTCCTGGTTGTTGAATGCGCTGCTATGTTTAGTTCGTGTGTACCGCACACTTTGAGGGAAGAGAGTGCAGCACTCTTCTCGCGACAGAAATTGAAGGCAAGCATCGCGCGAGGGATTGAGGGGGAGGAACCCTTCTGTGTGACCACGGATTAGCTCCTACTGTACCAGGCAGAAATGCTGTAAGCGCTGAGATAAAGTGAGGGACAAGAGAAAATTTCTTAGGGAGACTGGTCCAGTGGAAGGCAGGCCCAGTACATATCTCACAAACATCTGTGCCTATCCTATCGACAGACAACGGAATGTGCGTTATCACAAACGATATGCATTGTC
This sequence comes from Ectocarpus siliculosus, assembly GCA_000310025.1. Lineage (NCBI taxonomy): Eukaryota > Phaeophyceae > Ectocarpales > Ectocarpaceae > Ectocarpus > Ectocarpus siliculosus. The sequence continues at coordinate 1,227,425 of FN649730.1, read as the reverse complement.
CAACCACACCTACATTGGCCGAGAAAAAGAAGCTAGTGAAGATCCGAGCCAGCGGTAAGAAAACAGGATGTTCAAGAGAAATGCTTAATGCGGGTAAACGTTCTTGAGAGAATGAAATGAAGAGAAGCAAGACGCAGATGAACGCTATTGGACAGGATGGCATCTTCACAACAGGCTCACCTGTCGAGAGGCCAGAAGCAGCTCTTCCTCGTTAGACACCGAGGGGGGGGGGCGGTAGAGCCACTCTTCAGCTGCGAACCCCCCGAGCGAGGCGCCTGACGCTATCAGGGCCACCCCTTGCTCCCGACACTGTCGTGCGAGGCCAGTGCTCCCACTGCTGCCGCTGCTGCTGCCGATGCTGCTGCCGATGCTGCTGCTGCTGCTGCTGCTGCCGCTGCTGCCGCTGCTGCTGCCGATGCTACTGCTGCTCCTGCCGCCGCTGCTGCTGCCCTTTGGGGCCTTGATCAGAGAGGACGCCACCTTCAAAGCGCGCGCACACACACGCACACACCCATAGAGGTTCCGGAGGTTCATTACCTTGATGCCAGGTTTGGGCGAGCCCGCCGCGATTGACCGTGTTGCTCGATGCAATACTTACCCTAACGCTAACCCTACAGCATCTACCATCTACCATCTACCATCTACACCGTCCCGACGGCAACGAATGCGTAGGTTTGCGTCCACCTGCGGACTAGGTGCGAAGTGATTGGAGATGGAGTAGTAGTGTTGGGGTGAGTCGTGCCTGCTTTAACGTAGGTTGCGCAAGATATCACACCCCCTGGACCGATTTTCGAAGCTCGATATCTCGGCAGGAAAAGCAGTGACGGTCCCGAAAATGGCGGGAGGCGTTGGGACCGTCTCATCGAGAGAGAGCTTTCCGAAAATGAACACTTCCATTTCGGTAACCTCTTTGTCGTGGAGTATTAGAGCGTTGAAAATCGGTCCAGGGGGTGTGATATCTTACGTCATGTCACCTACGGTAGAGCAGTCTCGCGTGAGGGCTTCCTGGAAATATGCGGCTCAGAGACCACTCCTCATTCTGGTGTACCAGCTGCCTCAACATGTGCAGGCGGGGCTGAGAGTAGTGATTGCGGAAGGTGCTTCGCATGTCGCGCGCACGCACTACTGTTCGTCGCTCACGACTACCAACGACGAGGGAAAGATGTTTTTCAACATCAAAGTACGAAAAAATGATGCATTGCAATGGGTTTGATATCTGAAGGGCAAGTGTTCTCATTAGTTGTTCTTTAACGATAGACGGGGCTGCTGCTGTTCACACAAGGACGGACTCTCCGATTTTCCTCCTTTTTGCTCAACGGCACTGATGGTGGAATGTATCTGATGCACCGATACTGCCCTTGTTATTAGAGCGCCGGCACAGAGGTTGCTGCCGTATCTTACTCGGAAAGAATGCACGGGTGCACCAGTTTCTTGCTCGGGGTGTTGGGAAGCCATGGTGAGCGGTTAAACTGAGACTCGATCGTACCCGCGGGGGAAAGTGATCGGCAGAGAGAGGAATAAACGGACTGTTCTTGCCCTCATGTGACAAATGTTTCCACGAGAGCTTCGATAAAAGACACCGTAAGGTGACGTAAGATATCACACACCCTGGACCAAAATAGCTCGATTGCCCCACAGCAGCAAAGAGTTGAGTCGTCGGAAAATGGCCGAGTTGGAAACGGTTCGTCGAGCGCTTTCCGATAGCTTCTCGCTTGGTTTTTCATCATTTTCGTCATGGAGAAGTTGAGCTTTGAAAATCGGTTGCAGGGGCTATGGTATCTTGTCACCAACCGTTAGATCTTCCAGACACAAGAAAAAAAAACTGCAAGAAGCGATCCGCAGAACCCAAATCATTGCTATTGGACCAAACAGACCGCGGTCGAAACTACTGTATTCGTTTGTTTTCGGTTATCTACCGGTACACGCGAGAGGCAAGCTTACCAAATTCGAAACCACCGTGAAACCGTTTTTGGCTGCAAGGGCCAACGGTTCCCCCGGGAACCCGCACACGCCAACATTGGAAACCCACTCCAACTCTTCTAGGTAGTAGAGCGCATCCAGGAAGTATCGATCCTCGAAATCGCGCCTGTTGGGTGTGCAGAAAGCGGAGAGACGAAGGGGACAAAGACGATCTGTTACGACACGACACACGAATCAGTTTGTAGAAGTTCTAGCGTTTCCTAGCGGTTCATCCTGTCACCCATTTCTTTTGTTGTTCCCCCTGTTACGACACACGAACCAGCTTGTAGAAGTTCTAGCGTTCTTCCTAGCGGTTCATTCTGTCACCCATTTCTTGTTTTTCCCTTGTTTCCAACTTCACATCCCTTGATCCACGCATCACATCTGTACCTTCTTCGTCGCCGCTTACCACTCTTTGGCCCGCTCTCGGCTACATACCCTCTGTCCCCCTCCTCCATTCGCTGTCTCCCAGCGTCCTCTCTCGGACTACTCGGCTGCACGGTGCTCAACCACTACAGTCACCCCCACCATCCCAGCCAATGACATCAACGAACGGTAGACGTCCGTTGTGGCGACAACCTTCGAGGAAGAGGCCACAACCACAACAGCAACAACAACAACAGCAACAACAGCAACAACAACAACAACAACAACAACAACAACAACAACAACAACAACAACAACAACAACAACAACAACAACAACAACAACAACAACAACAACAACAACAGCAACAACAGCAACAACAACTACAACAACAACAA
>FN649730.1:1183154-1201957 GCA_000310025.1 Ectocarpus siliculosus | reverse complement strand
GGGGGCCCAATGTTCAAAGGAATCCGCCTGGGGGGTCCTGGTGTACCCCCCCCCCCCCCCCCCCTCCCGCTACTGCACCAAGATCAGCGCCCCCAACTTTCCTTCACACCCGAATGCCTAGAGGGATACTATCGTCCGACTCCTGCCAGCCCCCTGTCGAAGACCCCTCGCCCGTTGTCTTTGTGTTTTTCATCCCACTACAAAACTTACGTCGTTTTATTGGTCAGCCGGTTAGCGCGGTCGATGCAAAGAACATACACACACATGCACACATACCTGTCCCTTGTCAGCCTCTGCTCGATTCTGGCTCTCGAACGCGCCCACAAAGTCCTCCGCTGGGCCGTAGTGGTCTGCAAGATCAAACGTCGTGTAGCCCTTGTTGACAAGCTTCGCCATCGCCTGGTTGGTCGGTTGGTTGTTAATTGTTTGAATGCATAAACGCCGGAGTGGTTTATTCGCGCGGCGGTTTGTTCGTCATCGAGAGACGGAGAGGGAGGGCGGGGGGGAAAGAGAGACAGAGAGACAGAGAGACAGAGAGACAGAGAGACAGAACGAGAAAGGCAGAGAGAGAGAGAGGCAGAGAGGCGGCGATAGATGTAGAGAGACAAGAGAAAGATGGGAGACAAAAGACAGACACTGACAGAGAGAGAGAGAGAGAGAGAGAGAGACACACACACACAGACAGACAAACAGACAGCGAAAGGAAAACACATGGTGCGCAGCACCGTTTCCCTTTGCTGCTGGTACATAGAAAGCAACTCCGCCAACAAGAAACACAAAAATCAAAAGGCGGCGTCGCAAAATCGGATCTCCTGCAATCCGCGCGCCTTTTTTTTCGGTCTACCCTCTTCTTGCTTGTCCACGCCGGTCAAAGGATCTCTCATTCAGTCGCTCAGATCGAGAGAAAAAGATATGGTATACTTTGGTTATAATAACTCGTCGTGTGGTCTTTCTTCCTCCTATGTGTCTCCTACAGTCACTCTGATCGACAACAAAAACGCAAAAACATGAATGGAACAAGCACTTGGTGATAAACGAACTTCTTCGTGTCGCCTTCCTCGCGCTGCTGTGTGTCCTCATATGGTGAGTCCAGAAACCGTACCGAAAGGGGTATATTCGTTTAGATGTCCAGAATGGAATAATTCGTGGAATGACCATGAGACAAAGCCGGTCACCTGAAGGGCGGGTTTCTGGTCGGGACGGAACCCGTGAGCGCCCGACAGCTGCCACATTCCGTTCAGGATGCGGCAGGTCTTCATGTCCCCCTGCCAGGAATACACGTGCAAGGAGCGATTGATTCGCGGGAGGGGATGATACCACAGCTGCACCAAGAAGCAGTACCAGCATCAGCATGAGCAAAAGAAAAAGTAGCAGAGCTGCAGAAACCGGACGATTAGCAGCACAGAGAAGGATTGACCAGGTGCAAAAGAGGCAAGGGAAGCCCATATACCTCAGAAAACACGGCAGAGAACAGCAACGCAAAAGAAAAAATGACGCAAAAAAATGTAACACAGTCTGTGCCGAAAACTGCGAACACAGGCACCCCCTTCCTCCCCGAACCGCCGATTTCCAAGCCGAAGAAACCTCGTGAGTTACGGCCCCACGGCGTCACAACCTGCCGCGGACGGAAGAAAGGCTCAAACGCTTCAAAATGAAGAATGAACAAACCTTCACCTTCGTTGACCGACGAAAGTCTCCCTCCCTCCCTATGACCCGCAGAAACCTACAATACAATGTATGAAAAAAAATAACCCTCTTTGCATTAATTCCGAAAACAGGAAGAGAATAACGCATCATTGTTTAGTCAATACCCCAAGGCCATTACCCCGATAGTCGTGTAGGCTTCCTCGGGGAGATCGCTCGAGGCAGCGAACGCGGCAGGCGTCCTCGGTACCTCCGAACCGCTCCCGCTTCGTGTCAAAACACAGCCTGCGAGTTAGCGTAGGATCAAGCATGCAAACAGTCGTCGTCATCGTCGTAGTTGTCGTTGTTGCTGTTACATTTGTGTTATGCTGTTCTAGTTGGTGCGGTAGTGCTGTCGCTGTTGTTTCTGACTTTCGATCGCCCTTGGTCCCGGTAGTGTGCTGTTCTAGATAAATAGTGCGGTATTGCTGTTGTTTCTGACTTTCGATTGCTCTTAGCCTCTGCTGTTCTAGATAGTGCGGTATTGCTGTTGTCGCTAATATCGACCGTTTTATTGTTGCTGCTGTTGTTCTTCTTGTTACCGTCTTGTTGTCGCACAAACACAATTATTCCCTCTATATAGTGCCCTCCGTTTCCGGTAAGCGTCGCGGGGTGAGAATACGGGGTTCCAAGAAAACAGCCCCAACAAAGTAGTGCAACCTGCGGCACGTGGACAAGTATCGTGACGTCGAGACACACAACATTAACCACGCGATAATCGATTCCCGCTAACAACAGAGGGGAAGCAGGACGAGGGCGGGGGGGCTAACACGCGGAGTTCTGTCGGAGTTTCATGAGGTCTCGATACCTTTCGTTCCGGCTAAAATAGGCAGCAGTATCATGTCCTGGAACCGCGAACTCGATTAGATTGCGCGGACCATAGCATCGATGACGCAACCACAAGCTTTACAGCACCAGTGTACGGTAGACTCGCATGGACGGGTACGTGGATAAGCGCCGCAAAACGTCGGTGGTACCAGCAACCACCGCCACCCAATTTATCAGAAGGATTCGGCCAACCGATGAGATAAGCGAACAACGCTGGTATGAACACACATCTTCGGTTACCGGCCGGTAATATAATTCTTCACACGCCAGCTGATCTCTCTATCCCTCCCTCCCTCCCTCCCTCCCTCTCTTTGTCTACCGGTCTGCCTGCCTGCCTCTGCCTCTCTGTCTGTCTGTCTGCCTGCCTGTGTGTCTCTCTCCCTCTCTCCCTCTCTCGCATTCTCCATTGATAAAACTTGCGTCGTTTTCCGACGAGCACGGGGTGTGACCCGGCGTGATGCTAAGGATGCTGCTCGCACGAAAAAATTACCCGCCGCGGGGAGGAGCAACCATCGTCTTCACCCGCCAGAATCGAGAGCATGTGGATACAAATCACTGCAGCAGTCCGTTGGTTTGAATCCTATACCTGACGAGCTGCTTCCTGTCTTTTGGGGGGTCGGGTGTCCATCTGCTTCCTGTCTTATTGGAGGTGTCGTTGGCATAGCGCGCGCCAGTCAGATTGTCGTCCGGTTCGAGGCTCCTTTTCATTTGTTTTAGACTTGATTCGCGTTTTGTTTGTTGGAAACTCATCATCTAGGGTGTGCATTTTCGTCCTATTTTGTTTGGCGACAGTCCCCCCATGATTCGTGGTGAGACGTGTACTGCACTCTTCAGTGTACGGCGAGTACTACACTTTTATTTTCAGTTATTTCTTCGTACAACAACAACCATGCAGGGTCACACAGGAGGGGGTAAACCAAGGAAACACCAGCGCTTTTTTTTGTTCTTGACATTTATTTTCGTGCACCTTCCTCCTAGGGTGCATCATCAGTGAAAGATCATCAACTTCCGAACACGAACGTCGGGAAAAGCACATCATCATCAAACCAAACATCACGTGACAAACTCATCTCTGGATCGGTTAACAACTGCGACATTCTTACAGTCGGTCAACATCGTTCAAAAAGCACATCAACCTGCGAACACGAGCGTCGGCAAAAACATGCACAAACATCATCTCCTCCATGCCCACACAGCAGTCAGTCGTGTCTTATGCACGAAAACAAAAACATTTATCTTGGAATCGCTTCTCTTGAGCGTGGCGGCGGAAGCCGCCGAAACCCTTGTATTAGTATTAATACATCACAGCTAGCTGTTCTGCTTGCTTGTAGTTTAAGATCACAGCTAGCTGTTCTGCTTGCTTGTAGTTTAGTATCATCGCCGTTCGTGACGACATCGTGCCAAAGACACGACAAGCGGCACTTGAAATTGAAACTTGAAACGAGGGTTTTGGAGTCTGCCTCGTGACGCCATCGTACCAATATGACACAAACGGCACTTACTTGAAGCAAGAACTCAATTGGGGAACCAGCCGTGGGCACACGGCAATGGCAATCTATAAAATACACACACAGAAAGACTACCCGTTCGAGATATACCCACATTCGAACGGGATGTGGTGGAGTCTTTTGACTCATGTTTCTCGTGCGGCGCATCATGTGTCGCGTGACCGAAAAAAAAACATAGAGAATGAACACGTACAATCAGCGCACCCTCCCCTACTGCACGCCTAGCCCACACGTAACGCAAAGCCACGTCATGGCCCTCTATCCTATGCTCACCGGCTCCCGCAGCAGTCACTGCGCCAAACTTGCGGACGTTCTTGATCATCTCGCCTCGAGTCAACCCTCCGCAGTCATCCGCATCAGAGAGAGACATTCTGAAGCCCATGCCATCACCGAAACCAGTCCTGGCCCCTGCTGGCAACACGAAACCGTTCGTGAGGTTCCAACATAGCAGGAACGTCGCTGCCACGGTAAAGGCAAGCATTTTCGGAGAATGTGTGCCGCCGCTTTGGCAGGCATAGGGCGAGGCCAGGGTCGACGCACACAATACTGTGTAGGTGGGGCGAAATATATATGCGGATACCACGGAACCCCTCTGGTCATCCTCGGGTCGTTTGGCATGCATTATCGTGGTCTGTGGTGTGCCATCTTCTTCGGCGTTGAGAATACCCTAGCCAGGTGAGGCGGAGTCCAGCGCGACGCCAACGTTAGCCATCGTAACTAGCGGGTGGTCGTGCCCACCGGGAGGATGATGCGATGCCTTTCCATACCCGTGTGATGTAGTCTTCTCCCAACATGAACACGCATACACATGCGCGGTTGTGAAGGTCGTTGGTTGCTGTTGAGCAGAGGATTGATTCAACACGCCTTGAGGGCTCGTTTCGAACTCAGAATCGGCAGGAGTCGGAGTCACAGGAATAGCGAGGCTTGCCGTCGGATCGGGTACCCCTCAGTCTTCGTTGCCTCGCGTGCATTCGTGAACTTTTGCTCGCGAGTCGAAATGAAAAATCGTGTGTTGAGGATGAGCCGCACAATTCGGATCGCATGAGCCTGCGGTAGGTACCGTGTCCCGCATGGATGATCCTTGATGTTGGTGCGTTCCCTGGCACAGTGGGTTAAGCCTTCGTCCGAAAGACCATCGACCGTTCATCCATCCCATCTCGCTGAAGCTGAGCAAACAGTCAGCAGATGGCCGCTTTGCGCACCCTCGCCGATGGGCATTGTCCCCATTTCACATGCTGCGGTAAAGCCGAATTTATTTGGGGGGGGGGGGGACGGATTGTGACCATCCCCTCCCCAACATTTGAAAATTAAATACAATGATCCTATGTCATACTTATGATGATATGCAAAATTTTAAAAACAAACTCGAGGTAGTGGCCGGGTTTCAATAGATTATGCTCTTTTTCGCTCGCCAATTTGCGAAAACGCACAGACCGGGGATGATGCCAAAATATCCCCGGTTTTGAAAAATCGTCAGATCGATCTGAAAAATTCATGGTTTGTCAATTTTGGGGCGGGGATCACGAATCCGTCGTTGGATTTGTTTTTCTCGCGTTCTGAACAAAGTTATGATGGGTGTTGTACGTTACACTTTTCTCGCCGCCGCCGATTGAAGCACAACAGAAAAACTGCAAGTTTACAAGTCGCAACACGCACAATCTCCACCAAACCACGCGCTTATCTCCACAAAATACAGCAAAAATGCAAACCAAGATTTGAACGCACCATCACCCAGCCCCTCAATAATGTCTACTTGCTGCTACCGCAGAATGAGACCCCAAACTGTGTACCGGTAACCCTGTCCATCTGGCAGGTGGTCGCCCCCTTCCGGAAAACAATTTTCTTCGCCTTCTTTTTGCTCCCGACCACAGGATCCACCCCAACCACAGGATCTACACCAGTGACCATGATGACTGTCTCCTCTACTACCTGCTCTTCGAGCTTCGTGCCGCAGGCCGGGTACTTGCTCCTGGTATAGCACCGCTCGTACTCATGCACGCGACAGGCAGAGCAAAAACAAGAGGCCGAACCGGTGTGCAGTTTGTGCCGGAGAACCACCTTCTCGACACAAACCGTCTCTTTCGCCAGAGTCGGACCTTCCTCCCCCCCCTCCTCCCCGCCCTCCTCTTCCTCCCCCTCCCCCTCCCCCTCCCCCTCGTCGTGCTCGTCGTCCTTGTCGTCCTCGTCGTCCTCCTCATTCTCGGAACTTTCTTCCTCTTCGGACTCCTCCGACGACTCTTCCTCGCTGCTCGCTCTAGCCCCCCCGCCCCCGCCCTTCAAGTTCCCGCCAAGGAGGGCGATATGCCTCACACTCACTGCGGTCGTCCTCTTGCTCCTCCTGATGCCGTCAGAACCGCCCCCCGCCTCTGCCGCCCGCCCCTCCTCTTCTTGCTCGCCACGGAGGGCGCCTTGCCTCCCTGAACGCTTCCTCTTACCCTTCCTGGTGCCGCCCGCCCCGCCCCCTGCACCCCCCGCCCCTCCCTCTTCGGGCACGCTGCCCTCTTCCTCCTCCCCAACCTTCCTCGCCGTGAGCACAACCATTTCCGTTCCCGCCACCTTCCCCGTCTCCGTTCCCCTCGCCAACTCCCAATCCTTCTTCATGACGTCTGGAATGCGTGAGTTTCCGCTGAGCCCGGTGGTAGTGGAAGCGTCTCTCGCCGTGTTCGCCCCGATGAAGACGTAAGTGTCCCGCGTACCTTTAATCCCCTTCAGGACCGGCTCCGGCCGATAGATCTCCGTTGGTCCGACGAGCTTCACATACACACGTCGAATGCGATACGGCGTCCACGAGGCGAAGAAGTCAGCTAGCGTCCTGTCTCCGATGCTCTTGAAGTACTCGGCCAAGAAGTTCACCACGCCGGCCGCGCCGGTGATGAGCTTACCCCCTGGCCTGAGCATCTCTCTCTTCATGGCACCCTTGGCTATGGCGCCGATGCCGTCGTGGCTGCCTTTGAAGTGAGACGTAACCGCGAAATGGTGCTCGACGATGTAGCCGAGCTGCCGCACGCGGTTTGACAGAAACCGAAAGTTCCGCTTGCCCTTGTATTGCTTGGCGCAGCCGTCCGTGAAAATGTGCATGCGGGGCGTCCGCTTCTCCTCTCGAGCGGCCGCAGTTGCTGCGCTTCCGTCTCCGTCAAGGTAGTGATCGGCGATTTGACGCATCCCATGGAGGTGGAAGTCGAAGTCGTGGCGAGGGTCTTCGGAAGCAAAGATCCATGTCTCGGTGAGGTGCACCCTGCCGCCGCCTTCCAACACTTGCGGGCTGAAGTGTACCACTGCGACCATGAGGGTGGTCGATTCGTGTCTCGCACACGTCAGAACGGATGGAGGGACATGTTCGAACTTCTCGATGAAGTCCACCTCAATAACCAGGTCGCCGTTTGGGAACGTGTACATGTCCTCCCTGTGGCAGTTCCTCCCCCACATGGCCTTCGTGTGGTGATCCATGTACACCTTGCTGTGCTGCTTGAAATCCCTCCAAAGATCGCAGAGCTTGCCCTCCTTGGTCACTAGTTGGTTCGGCAGCGGTTTCTTCCCCTCCCTGTCTAGATCTTCGTAGCGCGTCCACTCCACCAGCTGCTGAGACTCCTCCAGTGCCTTGCACGTGGGAATGCCCCCCTCCCGCCCGAACCCACAGACCTCACAGTCCGAAGAACCGCATTCCGGCTTCCGCCCCATGAACTCACCCGTGGCGTCGGGGTCCCCAGCTCGCAGGTCAACCTTTGGGCACGCGATGGCTTCCGAGAAAGACCCAAGGTTCGACCACATCTTCTTCCACTCGGAGCCTCCATTCTCCACGCTGCACCACCGACAGTTGCACGCGTCACGCCCCTGCACGTCAACCTCACGAAGCGCAGCCAGGTAATAAGTTTGCTGCGTGTGGATCTTGCACGCGCACTGGTCTGTCTTCGGGGAAGTCAAGCACCTGCACCGCGTCGAGAGGAACAGAGTGCGGCCGGGGTCCGCCAGGACCTCGCCGTTCTCCTCCTTCCAGACCCTCTTGAAGTTGATCCAACCTGGCCACACCAAGAACTTTTCGTAGACTGCCTCACCCTGTCCCTCCACGATGAGCTGCCGACGAGGGTGTCCTTTCGCACTGGGCGACTTGGATTCCCGCCAGATGTCCTTGGAGTTCCCCGATGCACGAGATACCTCGTCGGTGTGCCAGAATGTTCCCATGAGCTCCAGCATTTCTGGAGGGGTTGCGTCGCTCCTCTTGGTCCGGGAGTGGAAGTAGTACGCCTTCTCGTCGATTGCCTGAAGTGGAGGGAGCTCAGGCCTCAGCGCTGTCACCCGCCGTCGGGCGACGACGAGGTGCTCTGGGTGAACGCCAAAGATCTCGGACTTGCGCTTGGCTGTCACCTTCGAAGGCCCGTCTCCATCGTACGCAACAGCCGTGAGCAACGTCTGGAACGTTCTCCTTCCCTCTTTGGTTCGCCCTTGGATTGCGGCATCCTTTAAGGCTCTACGACATGCCGATTGGAGCTCCCTCGCTTCCTCCAGCTGCTCTCGAAGCTTGTCAGCGGCGGGCACCTTGAGCTCTGCCAGACACCGCAACAACTCTGTTGTGGTCATCGCTCTCATGGCCGCCACGAATGCTGGCGAGGTGTCACTCCACTCGAATTGCTCTGGTGGCTGGAAGGTTTGAGCGGCAGGGTGGGTCAAGTGCAACGTACAGCAGTGGGGGCATTTGGAAACGTCAGCGCTGGGGTAGCAGCAGAAGAAATCAAGAATGAAAGCCTGTGATTCAATTTTTACTTCGATGCGAATACCAAATGTACACTCGCCGTAGACAGCAATCGGAAGTTGCGCCAGTGGTGGCATACAACGCATCGAGCGAGAGCAATCCACAACTCTGGAGGTAGAGAAGAAGTCTCGCATCACAGCGAACACTCGTTGTTACCTTCAGCAGTCGGCAGGCATCTACGGTAAAGAGAGCAGACAGCAGTCTACAACCAAAGGTGGTACCAGTACATGCAGGCAACCTTTCAGTTTTGTTTTTCCCATACAGCAGTACCCTCAAGGTTGTTGTTTTTTCATCTAGTACAACAGAAGAGGAGAGGGGTTCAAGAGGGGATAGCGAGAGAAAGACAGCAGACAGACCCAGCAGCACCCAGCAGCAGCAGATTCTTACCTCTTCCTCAGGGGGGCGATCGGGAGCAGTCGGCCTTGTAACGCCAGCACGAGTCTTCCGCGGCAACGCCGCTCTCACTGGACAGCTCATCTCGCTGTCTGCCCTCCTGCCGGTGTTGCCGCATCTTCGCACGCCGCTGCTAGGCTGCAGTGTTTTTTCGTATCTGTCCCTTCTCGTCTTCAAGATTTCCTCGGCCTTTTCCCTAGCTTTCGAGCATAAGGCATCCTCGTCATCCTTGGGGTAGGCCACAAGCTGTACGACAACGCGGGTATCCTTCCGCTGGTCCATCAGCTTGGTGGTGAGCTTGAGGCCTAGGTCGTGTGGAACCCATTGGTGCGTTACTTTCCACTGCTTGTCTCCCAGCGGTACGATGCGGATGCAGTTGCCCGCTGGGATGCCAGCTCCAGCCCCAGCCCCACTCATATATGGCCCCCTCCCGCGGCCACTTTTGGTCAGACCAACTTTCTGAGTGGCTCTACCCCCCCTAAATCGGCCAAGCGGAGTCGATTGCCGAGGAGAAATGGAGGCGGCGAGATCGGGAATGCGCCGAAAAAAAAAGTTCGGCATGATCCGAACTGATTTTTTTTTATTTCTCTTTTTTCTATGCGCTGAAACGTCGTTTTAGACTTAGAACCAAAAGCGTTTTTTTTGAAAAAAGTTTTTTTCGCCGCGGGAGACCCAATTCGTCTTGACCGCGGAACCCGCCAGCAGTAGCCTCAGAGTTGCCGCGTGTACACCAAAATAGGTATACTGCTTGAACGGCAGAGCCTCCACGTGCAGTATTGCTGTATGTAACGGAAAGAGTGGGAGCACTGCTGCTGTGCTGCTGTGTGGCTGCTACCGGTCCTGACCCCCCCCAAAAAAAACTCTCGGCAAGCTGGTCCAACAAGATTCTTGTTGATAAGCATCTGGTTAGATAAGCATATGGTTTACAAGCAGTAGTCGCGTCGCTGCCTGTTGCACGCCCAAGTCAACCCCCAGTTCTACATTCACAGGGATGATAGCAACGAGTGGCGAAGGTTAGCATGGTGTCGTGCATACCAGTATGTGTACGACGGTGTCGTTTTCGTCCCATACTCTATGGGGGCTAGCCTACTGCACCCTTCGGTATACGTATGCTATGATGCACCGGCCAGTGTCATACCCTAGGTATTGTTTGTTGTTGTTTTCGTCCTATTATTGCGACAGTCCCCCGATTTTTCGTGATGATACACTCTCCACTGCTGTATGTAGAGTACTGCACGTTTCAGGTTATTTTTTGTACAACTGCAACCCATCCAGGGTCACACAGGGTAAAATTAGAAGAGCAAACGTTCCGAGTTTTTTTTTTCCAAGTTTCCCCCTTGGCTCGATTTTTTTATCGCGATGTACAAGAAAAAGGGTTCAGTTGCTACGCCCCTCTTCTTGTTTTTGCTCACACAACTGCGCGCCAGTCTACACCTCTAGAATTTTTGTTTCTGCTTCACTGTTATGCCTCTCAGAAGGGTAAGAACTGAACCCTGCTGAAGTACTTCCTCGTACAATACTCGGGGACTCATCGCCGTCTTCCGACCTACACATATGCTGCCTCGCAGCTCAACCAAGCGAATGGGCGGAGTCCCTGGGTACCTTCAATGCATGCATGGCCTGCTGCACTGCCGTTAACGCCATTCCCTCCCCCGTGTGCGTACGTTTCCGCCCCTCTTGTCTCTGCTGGTGATACTGCCACCACCACCACTCCCAAGAACAGAAGAAGTGTGTTCGTTCGTGTTGATTGATATCGCGAAGAGACACAACGAAAAAGATGAGGGCTTCGTGCGTGCTCGCCGCGGGACTGTGCGGGATGGCCGCTACGGAGGCATTCGTGTTTAACCCCGCTGGTGAGCACTTCCGGAAAAAGTCTGGGTTGATTTCTAAGTATTTTTTTTTTTTTCGTACGAGACGACGATGAATCCGTCTCTGTTATCCGCAACAGTTCAGGAATGCGCCGCCATTGATTTGTCAGTTTGTTTATTTGTCTTACACCAACACGACGAAGCCATTTCTTGTTATCCGTAACGGAGAGGTCAGGATTGTACCGTCGTTGCCCAGTGGCGCGCGGTCTGCTGCTGTAAGGTTGATGTATCAGAGCATGTTTTTTCTTACAACCCAGCGAGTTCGTGTCTGCTATCCGCAGACAAGAGTTGAGGATGCCGTTTTTGCGGAGAATCGCAGCGGTTGGTGTGAGGTCTGGGTTGATTTGTCAGGGCATTTTTCTTCCTGCAACACGACCAAACCATGCCTATTTTCGGCAGAGAAAGAGTCCAGGATACCGTTATTGCCCAGAATTGCGGCAGAGATCACGGTGCGTTTCACACACCAATCTTGGCCCGGATTGGGGAGGATGCCATTCTCCAGCTTGGTGTTTTTTGTGTTTTTGTGGTGGTGCGTTCGTTTTTGGCTTTGTCCACGCACCCCTCTTGATGCGGAGAGAGCCCTTTGCCGTGGCCCTGATTAGAGACACCACGCATATTGGAGCGCTTCGAAGGAAGGGGGGGGCGAACACCTGGACTGATTGAGAAGCTACATGATATCGTTTCTCGTGAGATGAGACTGCAAAGCGGCAAGCTGGCCCAATCAGATGGTCCGAGGCGGGTAGCCGCGCGAGTAACGGTGGCCGACGCGACTTTCGAGCACACGGTTGGAGGAGTTGCCCCATGCTTTCTCTCTTGCGACCGCCCCCTAGAGTAGTGAAGAATCAAATGGCAGGGAGCAGCGGCGGCGGGTAGGGGTTCTTCACGGCGTTGACATCCGTAACGTACCAGGCCTGAACTACATCTAAGCGATTCGGCGCGGTTAATTCTGGAGGGTGTGGGGGAAAGAAAGGAGGGCTGTGTTTCGAGTCTATCTGGTAGCTAGGGGTGCCAATGGAGGCCGCAGAGGCTATTGGTGGAGGAGGAGGGAAGAGAGAGAGAGAGAGAGAGAGAGAGAGAGAGAGAGAGAGGATATCGTGCGATATATGAAGCGAGGAAAAATATGAACAACAAGCAAACACCGCAAAACGATTTAAATCCCCCATCTTTTCGGCGCGGCATTTTTTGTGGCCACCAACGCGTGTCTTCCTCTTCACTTTTGCAGCTGCTTCGGTGGGTTGCCGGTCAACATCCCGAAGGCAGCAGACGCAGGAGGTTGCGGCGGCTGCCGATGTCGGGGGTGGTGAGGCGGACGGTAAAGAACGGACTTGGGACATGCACCGCTGGCCTGACAGGAGTAAGGTACGTTGTCCCGACTGATGTCGACACCGGTGCCTCCTACCCCCCCCCCCCCTCTCTTCGGCACGTTGTTTCGATCGATGTCGATACCGGTGCACCCGACCCTCCGCTTGCCTTTTCGGCCCTGGCGGAGGAGGGGGAAATCATCATGGTTTGAAGGGCTTGGGTGACGTTCGGAATTAGTGCTCCGTTGTGCATCATGGGCAAGAAATGGACGGAGCGTGGCGGTGTGGAAAGTGGCAGGAGCGAAAAACAGTTAACAGCAGCAGCGCTCCGTCTCGGAAGGGATGCGTTGTCGACGGAGAGAGTGGTACAGCTGGGCCATTGTAATGCTGAAATGTGCCCAACGTCACCTTCCGGTAGTGTTTGAGAGTATGAAAAGCTTGAAACTGATTTGTGCCCAACGTGACTATCCGGTAGTGTTACGAGTATGAAAAAGCTTGAAACTTCATCCGGGTGTCACGCGGTTTGACCGGCACTCTGCGTGCCTTTCAGTGAGACTTTTCAACCGCTCTATTGAAGGACCCCCACCAGCGTGAGAAAACAGAAAACCGCCTTGTTGTGGTGATTAAGCGTGAAAGAGGGCGGCCGAATCCGTCTTGGCGTTCAGAACCCAAGGCAGGCACCTCAGTTTTTCTGTGTAACCCCGGATCAAGTTGTTGAGTTGGAGAGGAAGTGTCTTTGGAAGAAGAGATGGGACAGGAAAAGAAGGACAGAGGTGGAAGGGGTCCTGTCGAAGACATGGAGGCAGGCGAGGGAGGCTGGCGGTTATGCACGGTAGGATGGAAGACGCTGAAGACGATGGGGTGGTTGTAGTTTAATGAGGAGATAATCTCTCGCATGTACATGTATGAGGAATCGCTGTCACAGTGGGGCATCGTGTCACGTCCATCACATGAAAGTTGCGTCTTGTGTTGCGAAGCCAGTCGTGGCAAAAAAAGGTCGAGTAATAAGATTGAAATTCGAGCATGATAGAACCCAGAGCAACAGCAGCGTGGGATTCATTCTGCCGATTCCGTTTCGATCTTTTTGCTTCTTCATGGTAGAACGGCTGGTATCTCTTTGCAGCAGAAAGCAGTATTGGCGCACTATAGTCGGGTCAATGCTCCGTCCAGTTCAAGACGCGTGGTTTATCATCTCCGTGACAGGCCAACTATCCCCCTTGCCGTCCGTCCCCCGCCCGAGGTTATCCTTCATTCGTCTAACTTCATGTCTAAATTTCGCCCTGGCGCTTGGCCCAACGCCTAGGGGCCGTGTGCAAATCGCAAATTAAAGAACAGTCGAACAGGAACGCCATGTGTGTGCCCCCATCCCCCCCCCCTACCGCGCTTTTAGGTCATACAATACGCGAATGTGTATTTGGCGAGTTACATTTTTATATCAAGGCAGATACTTGAGGTGTTTTTTTCGCGTCGTTCGGTTTAAATGGTTTTCTGTACACGATGCCACCGCTTTGGTGTCGTTTTGTATTTTTTTTTTGTGTAGCTGCTACTGCTGCTGCTGCCCTGTGTGAGGAGTATATCCAGTCGGATGAGACTTACCCTACAACTGGTATTTTCTTTTTTGACTTGCCCCAACCTCAGGAGTTCAAGGCCATGCCAAGCGACGCGCGCAACTGGGAGGTGGAGGGTGAACGCTTGCAGGTGAGCGGCTGTTGGTTTTCCAGGGGTGTGGGGGGGTGTACTCATAGTCGTGCATGCCGTAGTCGTTAGACCATTGACCTTGCATCCCTACAAAACCGGGACGGAGCACGCCGGGTTCTCACCGGACCAGGCTCTCGCATCACCGAGTTTTACCACGGGGTTGGAATGTTTGGTTGTGTGCCGGTTCTGTGGTGGTGCTAATCCTGCTGTCGTGGTATGTTTCAGCTTTGTAACGACGGTTAATTAGTGCCAACGACGGTTAGAAGTGCTTAGAGATCTTTGTGATGTTTGTTGAAGCGATGCCGGTGTTGCGGTTAAACATGGTGGCGTAGCGAGTTTATTTTCATGCTCACAAGGAACGTGCGAGAAGAGCTACAGTATTTTTCAAAGCAGGTTCAGTAACCGCGGCTATGAAATGGACTTACTATGGGGTGGGATGAGAAAGCCCTTACCCTTAAGGTTCAGCATCGCCGGAAGGAAAATACCTGTACCGAGTATTTGCTCCATGTACTGGTGCAGATGGCGCCCGCACTGACGAACCTCCAGTACAGTTTCGGCCGAGGCTGAGGTTCTTATTTCCTATCTAAGGTCATGCGACGAATGGCCGCTATATAGGTTTTGATGTAGGGGTTATTGACCGAGCTCACAAATGGTGCTCAAGTTCTTATATTTCAAGTTTTTTTTAGGCTCAATTTCTTAACTCTCCTGGGTTGTCAAATGTGGGCGCGTTCTGTATGGTTTCTGGTCTTGTTATCTGTGCAGGTTTGGGACGACGAACCCAACCCCGTGGAAGAGCTCACCGGAAATGAGTGGTACCACACCTTCGCCCCCAGCGATGTCGAGGTGGGCGCGATTTGATCTAGAGCCTTTGCCGGGTTTTTCGTATTAAGCAAACATATTGGATAAAACATACAATCGGGGAAGTTGGGTTAGGGTTGAGGAATAGGGTCTGCGTGCCCCCTCCCAACTCTATTTCCGTTGAGGAATATGGTCTGCGTGCCCCCTCCTAACTCTATTTCCGTTGAGGAACAGGGTCTGCGTGCCCCCTCCCAACTCTATTTCCTTATAACACTCAATTTGCCGCGAAGGCGGTCCCATTTGATTGGTGAATTATAAGGCGTTTGGCCCGGAGACTTGACCGGCACCATGCCGGGCACCGCCACTAGCGAGTCAACCGGCGCTAAACAGGGACCTCTAGCGATTTTGGCAACGCCATTACCTGTTGGTGGGCGTTGGCGGATCGGATCCTATCATTGGTGCTGGCTATTCATGATATATTGGTGTCGGCACAAGCGTCATGCGCGGAGTTTTTTGTTCGTGTACGCCCGCCCGCATTGGCCGAAAAAAATAGGCCCAACAATTTTTTCATTTGACAGATGTGCATACAGTCTATGAATATATGCATACTACCCGTTCGAGATAAATAACACCACGGCAGTCGAAGGGTCGTGTTGAAGCACGTACTGTATGTTTCAGTAGTGAGTGGGGAAGAAAAAGAAAGCCTTGTTTGTTTTATATTTCAGTTTCTACGAATCCCAACGAACGGCGTTTTGGTTCTTCCCCAGATCGAAGCCGCCGAGATGAGGTTTGACTGGACGGACGAAGTGGTGTAAAAGTTATTCCCGTTTCTTTTTATTCTGTTTTTCGCTGAAAAACGATAGCGATTTGTTGATCGCCCGGATCGAAAAGCATGTTTTGTGCGTTCTTTTTCTGGTTTTCCCTGGAAAAAAAGTTGGCGCTTTGGTTCTTGCCCAGGTCAAAGCGGCCGAGATGGGGTTCGACTGGACAGACGATGTGGTAATATTTTTCCCGTTTCATATTCTGACATCCCCAAAGTAACAATCCCAACGATGGCGTTTTGGTTCTCCCCCAGATCGAAGCCGCCGAGATGGGTTTCGACTGGACAGACGAGTGGTTCGAGGTGAACGAGATGGCGCGCAAGGACCTCATGACCCCGGAAGAGCTGCAAGAGTTCGAAGCTGCCGAGGCGAAGGAAGGCTAAGGGCTGGAAGCGGCGGCGAAAGCAGCGGCGGGATAAGAGAGAGAGAGAGAGAGAGACCAGGTGGTTGGGGCGAAACGAAGCGAGGGAAGGCTGAGAACTGGAGGCGGCGGTGGCGGCGAGAGAGTTATACCGTGTAGTTCGGGCGAAACGAACCCTGAAAGGGCCTGCCTCCTGCTCGAATGCCGCGATACCGCCTTCTTGGTCCAACAATCCCAGTGACACGTTGTTTTGGTCCCGGTTTTGTGCGGACGCCTGTGGAAAAGCTGCACGGGATCATAAAGGACAACCTGCCCTCCCCCCTCAAAAAATAATTTGGTCTGGAAAACCGGTTTCAGTTCAAGTTGCGCTTCCCCCCCTTTGTCTTCTTTTCTTGCCGCATGTTTACGGGCGAAGGGACTAGAAAGAAGGCCCTTACGGAAGGCCATCTACCCACGTAATTCTATCCGTTTTTTGTTCCACCTTGTGCCTATTTCGTAGTAGTCTTGGAACGAGGGCATGAGCACGGCGTTACCGTCCTCGTACCCAATATTATTGTTTGCGTATCGATCCTGGACAACCATATTTTGGGTAGGTGCTTTCGGTTGTTTCAGGTTTGTTTTATTTTCCTTCTAGACGTCGGCGGTGTCGAATTCATTCCGATACCGTATTCGCGGAGAATCAAGAGCAGTTTTGGACGTTGCCCTGCTCATGCAGGGCTGCCTCCAGTCCGACGTCCGCTTTCCTTTGAACGTGCGTGCGTGCGTGCGTGGTTGGTTACGACGCACTAGGCGTTCTCGAAATCAAATGGCACAAGACTTGTCTTGCGCGAACAGTTGGCGCGGCTTTTTAGCCGAGGCTTTTGCCGAAGTACCTACTTTTCCCGTAGGTTTCCGGAGAATCAAGAGCAGTTTTGGAAGAATATGGACATGGTCGAGGCATGTTCTTGTTCTTGATTAGGTATGTGTGTGCTGGCGCTCTTGTGCGGCAAAATATGTGCTGCGCTTTTTTTTTCGTGGAGACTTCGCTTGCTGATGTTGCGGCACGCCGAACGTTCATTTGTTACCCTTCATACCATGTCTCGGCGTGTTTTCGTCCCAATTGTTTCGTGAGGCAACGCCCTTCGTTCGAAAAGGTGGCGATGGCATGGAGTAAAGCATGGAAGGCTTTAGTTTGTGCCTCTGCTGTAGCGCTGTTGATGGTGCTACCGCTGCTGCTGATCGCGATTCATTTTACTGCGAGGCATTGCGCTTGACATTACAAATTTCTTTTTGTCTCTACTTTCCGTCCGCAGCGACGTGGACAACCGTAGGTCGCGTGAAAACACCACACACACTGTCTTGACCGATATTTTCAAAGCTCGTCTTCTCTTACGACGAAGAGGATCCCACAACACCCGATACGCTCTTCTCGCACCGCCGTTTTCGGCACAGCAGTCACTGCTGCTTTTGCTGCAGCTTTGAAAATCGGTCCACCGGGTGTGGTATCCATGTAACCTACGGTACTACCTGCGTTGGAACATTCCTGGATGCAAGTTTGTAAGGGGACCAGGTGCATGCTGCAATGCAACTCTTTTTAGCCTCCCCGTTCTCAAGGTGCAGTTTTCGAGACGATCCACAAGTGTTTTGCTCCAGTTTTGGGGCACAACAGACGGGATTCGAGCACTCCTGTGCAACCCACCATTTGCTGGATGTGCAGGGTTTGCATAGGCATGTGACAGCAACGTCGCTGAGCCTTCAGGGCTAGTTCCCTTCCAGCTGTACCACTAAATAGGTCCATGTGCGTTTGAGGTCCACTCCCTCCGATGTGTCGGGTCGGATCTTACCCTCACGGTTGTGCCTCTTGTGTTGCTTCTCTTTGTGGGGTCCGTAAAACCAAGCTGCGACTGCCCTCTTAAAAGCTTGCTGTCTCAAAACGCCTCGCGCTCTTGCGGAAAAGCCGCGTACCAACCGAGACTGGCGCGGGCTTGAAGGTGGTACACAGCAGCAGTGCGCCTTCTTCGTGTGTGCATATGTGATTTCGTCCCGTCGTAAAGGTCCTTTTCGGCAAGCACAACTAGCACAGAGGAATATGTGGTAAGTGTTTTCGGCTGTGATTTTTCAGCACCTCCTGTCTCTCCCAGCGGGTTTCCTGTCCGTAGCTCAAACGTCACTTCCGTACGCTCAGCGAGAACGCAAAGCCCGGGCATATATATATACCCACACGCCCCCTTCCGGCCCAAAACACGATGAGACTGGAGAAAGACGAAACAACTCGCAACGTCATTATCGGCCAACCGCCACATCAGGGCGAGGGATGAAAAAGACGAGGGGGGTGGTTACCCCCCCCAGGGGGGGGGGCTTCAAGCCCTACCCCTCCCCACAGCAAAAAAAAAACTCCCTCAAACCATCACTTCTCCTGGTTGGACAGGCAAAAGACTTGCGGCGGGAGCTAGCGAGATAGCTGTACACACGCCTCCCTCCTACGACGGCGTGTGGTCACAGAAATAGATTGAAAAAAAAACTGATCTACTCGTCGTCTTCCTCCTCTTCCTCGTCCTCGTCCTCCTCCTCTGCGAACTTGGACCAGTCGATGTCGTCGTATTGTTTCTGCACACGCGAAAAAAAAAAAAAAAAGCGTGGGGAACGGGGGAGAAAAAACAAGGTGAGCGGGGGCGTACTCAAGTTTAGCTGTTAAGACCATTGACCACGCGTCCTCGAGCATAGTTCCCGCAGGACCGATCAACGATGGCCAATTGATCGTGGGGGTGGGTGCGCGTGCTGGCGAGGGTTGGGAGCGGTCGGGGGGGGGGGGGGGGGG
>FN649730.1:1171798-1183054 GCA_000310025.1 Ectocarpus siliculosus | reverse complement strand
GGGGGGGGGGGGGGGGGAAGGAGCAAATATTTCACAGCAGAGAAGGCGAAACCACTAACGTGCAGCGGATCCACCGGCATGGGGCCAACGAGAACTGAAACCTCGCGCAGGGGGCACCGTCACATCGGGCGGGGTAACTGACGGGAAGGTTACGCCGCGAAGAGACACCCCCCCTGCACTGGGAGCGCGGCGGTTCCCGGTCTACTGCCAACAGCCTAGGGATGATCGGAGAAGTGTTTTGCATATGCTTTCTTCAATCACCTCTGCTGGAAGACAAAAAAAAAAAAACTCCGCCAACCCACACCACGGCGAAGGTGAAAAAAATCGCACGAAAAGGCTGCAGAAAGCTCTCAGAAAGATCAAACCATGTCAGTCAGCACTCGGCACAACGCCAACTTGTGGCACAGGAGAGACTGATTCAAACTGCTCTAAGGGGGTGGGGGGGTGGGATACGAGCGCGCCCGCCAAGAAGCGGACAGGTCTTTCTTGTTGCGTTTCGCCTATCTGTGCAGCACAAGCTCTCACTCACCCCCTTGTTGATGGAGTTAAAAATGCTGTCTCCGACCTTCCCATAGACGAACTCGAGCACCACCGAGGCTCCGATGATGTACGTGATGTACATCGGGTTGCTCTGTCATGTTTGTGACGCGCCCCGCCGCCCACATCGCCAGGAGTACGCACACCAGAGTCAACGGGGGGTCGAAAGAGAGAGAGACCGATAGGCAGACAGAAAAGAGACAGGGAGAGATGGGGGGAGGGAAGGAGACAGAGTCACGATCCTGTGTGGCAGCGATACGGAACAAAGCCACGCAGCACTTGTCAACACCTTTCCACGGAATCAAAACCAGGGTCACGAATACCCATACATGGTAATCTCCTCAAACACACCACAGGTGTTCTTTCATAAACATCTACAAGCACGGGCTGGGCATAAGGTCATATGCCCCTGCTCGTTGCTGGCCCCCCCCCCCCCGGTCAAGAAGCAGCCCCCCGCGTCCCCCCCCCCGCCCCCGATGGCAAATACTCCTTACTGCCCTTCCCCCCGGGGCACCCATAGGGAAAAAAGCCCCGCCGCCCTTTTCAACCCCTTTCCCGGGAATCAAAACCAGGGTCCCGATACCCCAACATGGTAATTTCCTCAAACCCCCCCCAGGGGTTTTTTTATAAAACATTTACAAGCCCGGGGGGGGCCCAAGGTCATATGCCCCTGTTTGTTGCGGCCCCCCCCCCCCCCCGGTCACGAAGCAGCACACCGCGTCACCCCCCCAGCATCCGATGGTAAATACTCCTTACTGACCTTCCACACGGTGTTGTACGCCGCCGTGAGGGCCGGGTTGGAAACCATACCCCTGGTGGCCCCCGCCGTCATGACCCCCCCTCGTGTCGCAGCCGCCGCCGCCGCCGCCGCCGCCGGTGCGCGCCGGAGGCCCGCCGCCGTTACGGCTGCTCGCCGGGACGCCGCCATGACCGAGCTCATGCTTGCTGACTACTCCGTTACACGTCCCGCGCGCGCCTGCGTCGTTTGTCGCAGAGCGAATATGTTTCGCAGTGGAAGAAATAAATCGTTGGCCAGGAGGGAGTGCTAACGGTACATAGCAGGTTTTTGGTCAGGAGGGAGTATATCGGTACACAGTAGTGCCTTAGGCAACGGCAAGCTCATCTTCCACGTGCAGACGAAGACACGTGAGTTTGATGCTGGACGTCTAGTGAAGTCGGAGTAGTGGCAGCTGCTAAGGTGGCCGCAGCTGATGAGGTAGCCGCGGCACCTCCAGCAGCAGCGGTGGAGAGATCCTCATCACCCGCAGCGGCCACCAGCGTTCTAGAGAACGCGTACATAGGTGCGAACGGCCCTGCCATCTTTCGCATCGTGACGCCGATTTCACCATTCATTGCTGGATGTCATGCTGCTGGTGTTCGTTACGACGAACACTGACAGCATGGTTTCCAGCAGAGAATCGTGAAATCGGCGTCACGAAAGGAAGATGGTAGACGAAGACCATTCGCACCTACCCGTTCTCCAGAGCGTCGGTGGCCGGCTCGGGTGATGAGGAAGTCCCGCTGCTGCTGGCCGCCACTACTCCGACTAAATTACCACTGCGTCTAGCATCACACTCGGTGCCTCCGACGCGACAATACGGGGGAGGAGCTTGCCGTTGCCTACACGAACCGGATGCGGTTGGCTGTGTTGTTATTTGTCTGCGGGCAGAACCAGCGATAGCAAAGTGGCCGCTTACGCGTCGTTGTTGTCGCTGTCGTTGTCTTCACAGTAAAAACCGTTCCGGTCTCCACTCAGTACCTTCTACTGTCCGCACTTGCCCCACGCAAATGGCCAGGTCAATATGCAGATACACCTGCCTTTGCGAGGTGTGGTTGCAGCCGTTGAGAACATGCTCCGGGATCCGAGATGCAAAAGAGCGATCCTACATTGTAGTACAACAGGTTCTACACAGCAGAGGTGAAGAGGTGTTGATCGAGCGACAGATTGCGACGCCCAGCATTTTTTTTTTTTTTTCTTAATATGACACAACGAATCCATCTCTATCATAGAAAAGAGTCTGAGACAGATTAGCAATGAATTCATAGCGTCAGAAAGTACCTGTGTCTACGGTTTCCCAGACAGCATATAGGGACATCTCCCCTGCGGTAACAGGCTCAACAAAACTCTGCCGACACCAAAATTACAAAAAAAAACGATTCCCCGAAACCACTCACTAAAAATCGTGTGCGTTTTTTCCACAAAAACCAACAGCCAAAACAACATAAGCCAATCGAACGATCAAGTCCTTCCGGTTTACCACCTACAGCAGTATGTATATCCCGCCGCTCCTCCCAACAGGACGAGTGTACAATAGCCTACGTGCGAGGAGGCTTATGTTTTTTTTTTATGATGTTGTGGGCGGTAAGCAAACTATGACTGATTTCCGAGGACGTGTGAACAACATCTCGCTTTGCTTGTAGGTCAGAGCCGGGCCTTCCTTTCTTCGATTGGGTGTGTTTGTCTCCCCATGTAGGTATGAATTGGTAGCTGTGCAAGCGCGGCCTACGAACACATGTCCTGTTGGTGTACACATGGAATAACTGCGATGGAGTATGCATACGACGGAGGTGATACACCCGATACATGTGTGAGCAAATCTGGACGGTTTCGACACTGCACATCAACACCGCCAACCACCTGCTCCTTCCTCTTGCTTCAAGGGCGTCAACGCCGCTCCCTCGCCTTCGGGAGAAGGAGAGGTCGCGCCCAAGCTCTGCGCATTGCCAAAAGTACTCCGGCGGGGAGTGTGGCTTGCGCCACGAAGAAACCGCTGACGAACCCGCAGAGGGTCTCAAAAAGGCCATGCAACTCGCTCTCAGCACCACACCACGCTACTCCCGGGAATAGCTCCCTACATGAGTGATCAACTTACCCACTCACCTTGCTTTCGCCGGTCCGTAGTTTCGATAGCCTGTGTGTGTGCCGACGTTCGCGGGAGCAAGGCCATCACTCAGCTCAGAGCTCTCAGAGGGGTGCCGCCAAATGGAAGATTGGGGGGTCCCGCCTTTCGCGAAGACCCCGACACACGCATCAAGCCAGCGACCGTGCACACCAGACCAGCTCTTACACACCCTGACGCAAGCAAAGGATCAACACCGACTACACACGGGACCGAGAGAGTAATAAATTGTTAGTCTGTCTCCCTGTTGCTGGTCGAAGCCGACGGTCTGGAGAGCGCTCTGATACTGAACCCTTCTTGCCGAAAAGGCAGGGACACACGTGTTCTCTCCACTTCCAAGAGAGCAGCGGCGGCAACATCATGAAGGCAGCTGTGTCTCTCGCGGGCGCGGTGCTCTTATCACGGGCCCCAGCTGCAGCGGTAGTGGGGGAGAAGCCTACCATCGTTGGATCTAGGGCACCGCCAATGGCTTCGTCGTGGACAAAAGGTACGAAAAAGTATCGTTTACCTCGTATGCCGTCGAAACATCAGAGCTCGGAGCGGCGTGATTTCGACAAAGGGTAGAGGGCAACGGAGCTTGTAGTCACATGCCAAGCGAAAGCAAAACAGAGTGCGGCAGTGGCACTCCTTTTGGTAGGGTCCATCATGGCACTCCTTTTGTCTCCTTCGCCGTCTCGCTTTCCGCTCCGAGCGAAATTTTTCGTTGTTTTCACTGGCTTCAACGGTGGTTCAATCAAGCTTGGTTCATCTCAACAAACAAACGTATCGAAACTTACGTTGTATCGAATCGAAAGTTAAGTAGCCTCTGTGTCGGTCGCACAGGTGTACCATTGCCTCCCTATCGGTACACAACAAGCGCACTCGGGTCGTGTGGTTGTTGACCTGCTACGTGTGCGGATGGCCATGTACGGATTATTGCGCCCGTTGCATTGCTTGTTCTCGGGTGCTCGCAAGCCGTAGGCGTCACTCTCTTTCTCCCAGACTACTGTACTGCCCTCTACAGACGTACACATACGATCATCTTCTGGTGCAGCTCCCTCTCTGTAATCTTCAATTAACTCGATGGATTTCGAACGGACGTTCGCGAAGTCACTATAATACTGTTCTGCGTGTTTCCCCCAAGAACAGAAGGATTAACACGCCATATTAGTGTGCGTCGTGTCACTTCCAACGTTCTCTGTTTAACGTGTGTGTACAAATCCCTCCCGCAGGAGTCTACGTTTCTGTCTGCACGCCGCGGACAACTGCTGTGTCGAGAGAGAGGAGAAGTGGCCCTACCACTTTGCCGCCCGCTTCCCATTCCAGCTAATCCCAAAAGTACCGTTCGAACCGACCCTTGTTCCGTATCACACCCTACCCACCCTGTCCCCGAACAGCTCTTGTTCCCCATGACACCCTACCCACGACGTCCCTTGTCCCGTTTCACACCCTACCCACCCCATCCCTTGTTCTGTATTACACCCTGTATGTACCACCCCACCCCCTGTTCCGTATCACACCCTGACCACCCCGTCCCTTGTTTCGTATGACACCCTACCCACCCCGTCCATTGTTCTGTATCACACCCTACCCACCCCGTCCATTGTTCTGTATCATACCCTACCCACCCCGTCCCTCGTTCTGTATCACACCCTACCCACGCCGTCCCTTGTCCCGTATCACAACCTACCCACCCCGCCCCGTGTTCTGTATCACACCCTACCCATCCCGCCCGCTGTTCCGTATCACGCCCTGACCACCCCGTCCCTTGTTCCGTATCACACCCCACCCAACCCGAGCAGCAGCCCCTCGGGAAGGCAGAAGGCGCATCCGGAACGCCGACCTACACCGCGACCGCCCCCCAGAACCCCTATCCAGCACCAACCTCGCTGCCATGCTGAGGGGGGGTTGGCTCGGCGTCGACCTCGTGCAGGAGATCGCCAAGGCCTACCTGAAGCCTCCCGCGGGGGAAGGCGGCGAGGCAGCGGGCGGAGAGGGCGGCGGCAAGGGGGCAGAGCAACAGGCGGCCGATGGCGGAGGCCGGGGCAAGGGGCGAAGAGGCCGTGGAGGAGGGGATCACGGGGCGGCGGGGAGGCGTGCCGAGGGCTGGGACTCGGCGAGCTCTAGAGCAGGCGGCAATAGCGCCAAGGACGGGGGCGCGGCAGCGGGTACGGGTAGCAGCGGCGGCGGCAATGGGGCTGGGACGGACGGGGGCGAGCGCTCCGCCGGTGGCGCTATCCACGGGCAGATGGAGCGGCTCCGATTGGCGTTGCAGCAACAGGTGCGGAAGGGGTTGCCGACAAAAGAACGTGAACGAGAAAAACACGACTTCGTACTACTTACAGACCCGTAGCCGACGGACGCGTGTTCTTCTCTCTAGGCCAGCTTTGTGGCCGCGTCGATGCCAACAAGAGAAGAGGTTCAAACACACGGAGTTCGCGTGTAAAGTTTGACAGCGCCTTGTGTTTCATGGGTGTGCTGGGGATGAAGGCTTCCCGCACACGTGCTGCTGCGTCGAGAATACGGTGCTCCGTCTGGAGGTGGTAGCGTCGAGGTCATGATTGTAGCGAAGTTTTCAGTGTGAATGAACTCTCGCCATCTCCTGCTGCTACCGCTGTTATTGTTGTTGTTGTTGTTGTTGTTGTTGTTGGCGGTGGTGGCAGTGTGGGTGGTAGTTGTGGTGCTGCTGTTTTGCTGTTGCCGTGTCGTGTGTTTTTTGTTGTTGTCTTGTAGACGGCTGTTGAGGCCGTCCGTGTGGTCGTCATCCCTATTACTGCTGTAGCTTGTTACTGTTTAGTTCACTTGGCACCCAGCACCGACTAGAATCAAATGACCTTCGAAAGTTGTCCCCAACCCTGACGACAAATGCTGGAAGGTCTAGCTTTTTTTCCCCGCGAAGACTGACTGACGTAATGTGCTCTCATTGGTGATCCGGCTAGCGTGGCCGGTGTCAACATACAGCAGTGGCGCACACACACCGTGTGACTAGAAAGCCTGCTCCTGCTATTTGTCCCGCCATGAGACTCAAGTCTTTTCGTTCGACAACCAATTAGCGCGGTTGATGCTACATGAAACACAACAAACACACGCATCCTCCTGCAGCCCGCGCAGCGTATTTTATGTGGCGATATGTAGTAAATCTCATGCCCATCTGTTTCATCCGAACCTTGCCCAGCAGACGGGCGGTAACGGGCGAGAGAGCGGAGGGGAGGGCGGAGCCAGCGGCAGCGGCGGCGCTAGAGACAGCCATAGAGACACGAGCAACACCAATAGCGGCCATCGGTCTTCGATGGCATCGAAGAACCCGCGCCTTTCCGTCTCCGGAGGCCTCCTCGTTGACCGCGGCGCCAACTCCAACGTAGAAACCCAAAGCAGCGGCGGAAGTGGTGCCGGTTCGGCTTACGACGACGGCGGTCACAGCACCGAGCCGGCGGCGGGCGAGGATGAGCAGAGCTGGGAGGAGGGCGGCGAGGATTTAGATTCTGATGACGAAGAGGTGAATGTTTCCAGGACGCTTTTGCGTCCCAACGACAAATGTGGAACCCGTGGACTTCGTTACTTCGTATTTAGTTATAGAAGATGTTCTGCAATCACAGAAACGCTACCCAATCGATTTTTGTGTCATGCTCGACAGACTTGTCGCGAAGTACCTCTCTCTGTGAGTGGGTAAACTCTAGAAGGCCTGTTGTGTGTGCAGCACAGTTTTTTCTTCAGCGGGTATCCGACAAGGTATCAGTTACTGCATGCCACGTCCGAGTTTAGACCCCCCGGAGATTTGTTTGCCTGGACGGCGGCGGCGGCGGGGGGGGGGGGCGTACCGCAAGAGGCGGAGACATGGCCAGCTTTCAAAGCTCGATTGCTCCACAACCAAGCGGGTGCGGAAAGGGCCCGATATACGTCTACGGCAGGCCCTGATCGAGATGTTTCCGAAATCATTGTCGGTGTTGGCACAATGTTGGTTGTGAACGCAAGCGGGCTTTGAGGATCGGTCCCGAGGGATACCATCGATCCGCCTCTTTCGGTACCCTCATTTTTTGCATGCCTTAGCGGTTTGACTATTGGCCACGAGAGGACGGAGAATTGTTCCCACAGGGCCAATCGCGATGGCCAATCGCTCCGTCCTAAAGTGCAACGGTAGCTCAAAAGGTTTTCCCTGTCCTGTCTACCTTTCGCCTGCTTAGGTCACTTCTTATACCCCAGTACCGACGGTCTTCTTCTAGCTGTTCCATGCGTCAAGCTTGTCTCCGTAGCTTACACGTATTTCCTATTCCCCCCCCCTACTTCAGCGGCACTGTGCATTCCTACCTCTTTTTCGTTCGGAGGCGCGCGGGGGGGGGCACAGTAAAGTGCAAATTTCGCGTGTGGCACCCCCTTCTTGTTCTCCCGCTTCTCTTTTTCGGGTCGTGCTCGCGTCCATTCGTGGAGTTCTTTGTTTCGGGTCCTGATACCTAAAGTGCACTTTTGAGTACAGTCATTCTTGGGTTAAAGACACCATTTTTAGGACACCCCCGGTTAAGGACAACTGTTTTTTCACAGGCATGTTGGCTCGCAGAATGTACCACATAAGGATGGGTATGAACCTCAAGGGCACTTCCCCGGCTTAAGGACGCCTGCTGAAACGGAGAACCATGCGTGTCCTTAATCGAGGGACGACTGTATCGGGTGCAGTTTCCACTGCAGGGTGTTGTCTCTCTCCCAACCGCGGCACGAGGGCCAAACAGAAGGCTTGCTTGTCCTCCCTGATTATCTGTTGTTCTTGGTATTGTTATTGTACTGTTCTTCTTGTTCTTGTTTATTGATCTTCTTCTCGTCTTCTTCTTGTTGTCGTGTCTGTTCTTGCTGCTCCTGCTGCTATTGGCTTGGCTGTGGTTGTTGCTGTTGTCGTTGTTGTTCTTGTTGTTCTCCTGCTGCCGATGGCCTGGTTGTTGCTGTTGTTGTTGTTGTTGTTGTTGTTGTTGTTGTTGTTGTTGTTGTTGTTGTTGTTGTTGTTGTTGTTGTTGTTGTTGTTGTCGAGTCGGGCTTTTCTCGACGTTTTGAATCGATTCTGAACCTTGCCCAGAACTTTCGCTGACGCCCGTTCTGTGGACACCATAATCTTTGCCCATCCGTTGCCCGACCTTCCCATGTCCTGATCTTAAAACTGGATTTATCTGTTCGAAACGGCATCCATTCTCTCTCTTTGCTGTCTTCCGAAACCAGTTGTTGTGCCAAGATAAATTTCGTTGTTTTTTGTCGCTGTTTGTCAAAAAAAAAAACGGGCGCCCCAAACCAGTCGTTGTGAAAAAGCTGAACCACACAACGTATCGTTTTTTTTTTTTTTTTGCCCACAGTTTTTCGAAACGGGCGGCTAAAACCAGCCGCTCTGCCAAGCTGAACCATACAACGTCGCGGTCTTCAATTTTTCGCCGCAGTTTGTCGTATCCGGCGGGTAAGACCAGTCGTGCCCAGCTAATCACAAAAAATCTCGATTTTTTACCGCAGTTTTTCGAATCCGGCGGCGGTAAAGAAGGGGAGGACGATGAGGAGGAGGAGGAGCTGGCGAGGGCTAAGGCTGCGGCGGCGGCGGCGCGAGCGAGGAGCGAGGTGGCGCTCTTGAGGGAGATGGAGACGGTGAGAGTTTGGTTGCTGCTCGCCCGCATATGCCCGTGGCCCTACAGACTGATGATTTCAGTAGCCTCCGCAGTTTTTTTTTCGATTGTGTAAACACGGTGGATGAGGTATGCAATCGGGGATGGTGGGGTTCGGGTTTAGGAATAGGGTCTTATTGCAATCGGGGTACCCTATTCCTAAACCCGAACCCCAACATCCCCGATTGCATACCTTGTCCAACGTGTGGTTACACAATCGAAAAAAACCCGGCGGAAGCTGCTGAAATAATCGGTCTAGGGCTACGGGCATGGCGCGTACCGGTTCTATTTCGTCATGAAACTTCATTTCTTGCGAAAGGCGGCACGATTATTTTCGATGCTCGACTTCTCCGCAGCGGGAAGAGTGGCACCACCGAAACGTCGGCGTTGACGCCGTCTCGTCGCGCGCGCGAGAGGGAGAGAGAGAGCTTTCCGAAGGCAAATGTTTCCATCCTCTTCGTCGTGGAGTGACCGAGCTTTGAGAATTAGAGTTAGGTGTCTTGTGGAAGGCGACGCGTGAGCCCGTCGTTGCGGTCATCGTTGTTGCAGCTGTTGCTGATGGCAGAAACCTTGGTGATGAAACTTGAGAGTGTGCATTGCGCCGTGTGTGCACTTGTTGGCGTCGACCGCGCTACATGTGTAACCCGACCGACCAATGAAAATTCGTCAGCCCAGCCTCGGCGCGTCTAAGAACGAAAACATCGAATCTGATGGCCATGATCTGTGGCGTCCGAGTGTGTATTTTTCCGATAACGGACGGTGGCAAGGGCGAGATCATGGCACCGAAAAGGGAACAGCAGTAAAAACACCCTATTTGTTTCGTCTGTTTCCGGCATACCCCCCTCTCCTTCCTTGATGCCTAGTCTCCCACCGCGTTGCTGTATTTGCGTAAAAAATTACAACCCATGTGCTGTGTGTTTTAAGCGTTTGCGTCATGGCGGTCGGTGTGTTGACCCCCTGCCTTATTTGTTGGCAATGGCCAAGAAGGAGCTGTCCGTTGTTTTGCACTTGATGTGTCTACCTTGGAAGAAATAAACCCTGCGTGCCCTCTTGACCTGTTTTTTTTTTTTTGTAGAGTAGTGATCATTTAATTCTTTTTTCACACGCCCCCAGCGTTCGCCCCTGTCATTTCCATCGAAAACTTCCGAAAAATATCACCACTAAACACAACACACGTAGCGGATGCAGAACGCGCCACCGCTTGAGAACCTCTTACATTGTACTTGTCCGGGGCTCGTTTCTTGTGTTGTCTATGGGATAGACTACCCCCACGGCGACAATATAGGTTTTGGTGTGGGCTTCTTGACTACATAGGTTTTAGTGTGACCATATAGGTTTTAGTGTGACTGTATAGGTTTTAGTGTAGGCTTCTTGACTGTATAGGCTTTTTGTGTAGCCTTCTTGACTGAGCACCTGTTCTTATTGGCCAAGGATCATTTTAGGCTGGAGTTCTCAACTGCTAACTGGTGGCGCGTTCTGTGTAGCAGGTGCATGCGAACCAGCAAGGAATGGGCAGGCCAGGTGAAGCCGTCGTCATTCCACCGCTGGGCCAGCACACGAGGACTGTGGTGACGCAGGCCATGCCGGCCCGCTTTGTGGAGGAGGTCGGGGCATCGCTCGCCAGCGCGATGGCCTTGGCCACGGCCAGGGTGCTCGTAAGTCAACCAATCACACGTTGTCGGTGCTGTTGTAAGTTGTAGGAGTTTTTTTTTATGTTGTTGTCAGGGTCCGTGTTGTGGCTTCGTATTGTCATGAGTCAATCAATTCCATGTTGCGGGTAGTCGGTGCTGTTGTTGTTTTTGTTGTTGATGTTGTTGTTGCTGTTCATGATGTTGGTGTTGTTGTGGTGTTGTTGATGTTGTTATTGGTGTTATTTGTTGTCGGGTATGTACGTCTGTTGTCGTTGTTGTTGTTGTTGTTGTTTGTTGTTTGTTGTTTGTTGTTGTTGTTGTTGTTGTTGTTGTTGTTGCTGTTGTTATTGTTGTTGTTGTTGTTGTTGTTCTCGCGGGCTCGCTCACTCGCAGTCGCATGAGAACTGGACGAGCTCTCAAGTGGCGGCACGTCTCGCGACCCTCCTGCTGCCCTTGGGGCGATCGATAACGTTGTGTCAGTTTTTTTTTATCATACAATTAACAATTGCGTCCCCATAACTGAAAATTAACATAATACCCACAGCAAAATGAATTACGTCCAAATTTCGTCTGCTGTATCTA
>FN649730.1:1161674-1171684 GCA_000310025.1 Ectocarpus siliculosus | reverse complement strand
GTTTATCTAGTAAACATGTTGGATAAAGCATAACAATCAGGGAAGTTGGAATAGGGGTAGGGTCTGCGTACCCCCTCCCTGTTTTACCATTTCCTCATACATAAAACTAAAGCTTCTGGCGAAGGCGGTCCCTTTTTCTCCCCCTGCTTCATGACCCTGGATGCCACGTTGTTGTTGTTGTTGTTGGTTCCTCAGATTCAGGCCTGTGTGAACTGGAACGTTTTTTGTTGTTGTGGGTCCCTCAGAAGCTGGAACGTGTTGTTGTTGTTGTTGTTGTTGTTGTTGTTGTTGTTGTTGTTGTTGTTGTTGATTCCTCAGATCCAGGCCTGTGTGAACTTGCGAGCGAAGAAGAAGGCGGAGAAGGTGGCGTTCAAGGACGTTGTGGGCTGCGACGAGGCCAAGGGGGAGATCAAGCAGGTACGCCACCGTGCGTGGTGGCGCGAGAAAGATGGTAGAAAAAAGATCTTGTCTAGTGATGGTGACAGCGGGAAAATCGTTTCTTACTGGTTGTTGCAGAAGTATCGTGTTTGTGGTTGTCCAGGAAGATTGTGGCTAATAGCCACGGTGGAAGATCGTAGGGGTTGTCGCAGAAATGTTGTATTAATAGTGGTTTTTAGCAGGAGATCGTGCCTGTGAGTGACGGTAGAAGCCCGGAAGGATCGCAGAAGCATCGTTATGGTGTTGCGGAAGGTCGTATCATCGTGGTTATCGCAGAGGATCGTATGTAAATGACGGTAGAAATCGTAAGGATCGCAATTATCAAATACCGTGATGGCGGAAGATCGGAAAGATCGCAGAAGCATCGTTATCGCGTTGCGGAAGATCATATCTAATGGCGGCAGAATGTCGTAAGGATCGCAAAATATCTTGGTGGCGGAAGATCGTACGGAGTGCAGAAAGGTCACTATGGTGGTGGCACAACATCGTACCCAATGACGGTAGAGGACCGCAAGGATCCCAGAAGGTCGTATTCATGGCAGAAGATGTTGATGATTGCAGGGAACGCTTTCCGCAGCCCACCTTTTTGTGAACATCCCTTCTTTCGTTCCTGCGCCCCCCCGGTGTCGTGCGCCCAGATCGTTGATTTCCTGGTGGATCCGTCGGCGTACGACAGCCTTGGTGCCTCTAGACCCAAGGGAATCCTGTTGGTGGGGCCCCCTGGCACAGGTTAGTAAACGTGCTGGGAAAAGCATGCAATCGGAGAAGTTTGGGTTAGGGTGAGGTATAGGATCTTCCTACCCCTCCCTGTTCTATTCAAGGGGTTCCATATAACCTACCATACCAATATGGAATGTCTAGAGTTTACTCTACCCATAATATATCCTGCTTCTATACTATTAGCGCCTAGGCCAAACTGGCTTAAGCACCCGAAAGAAAGGGGGGGGGGGAGGGGGGTAGCAGCGCATCAACCCTTGCGTTTGACGAGCCCCCTTGTTCCACTTCCTCGTTTAGCTTGATTTATCGCGAAGGTGGTCGCACAGGTATGCTTGTGTCCCTGTGTTAATTAATTACCCAAATAGACCAGGGAGGGGGCACGAAGACCCCAGCCTAACCCTTACCCCAAATTAGCCGATTCCATACTTTATCCAGTATGCTTGCTCACTAAGAAAAACTTGCGTAGACTAGTGGCTCTTGATGGCCGGCGAATCCCTCAACTGACTCTGTTTTTTTTTAGACTGCTTCGACAAGAAGGGTGCGGACAGGTGTTTTTGAGGTCTAGACTCGTTCAATCTGGCGCACATGGAAATCATGGGGAACAGCAGTTGTTCTTGAGATGTTTTGCAAAATCGAGATGTGAGATTTTCGATTTTTCGAACGGGAGCGAAGAGCGAAGGCCTTGTTGGTACCAAAATGTTATTTGCCTCAAGGTAAAAAAAAGGTGGCGGCTGAAAGTTTGTCGCGCGGTTCAACTTGTATGCTTTCTTCTTGAGGCACTAAAAAAATCGTGATTTCAATTACGTTCTACTCGAACTGCCCCATGTCTGCTGCGGGCGGAAATTGTGCTTCTTTCTTGTCCAAACACGTTGTGAGGTGTTGTTGTCCCCCCTCCCCATAGTTTTCGCTTCATGAGCATTGAAGAGCACCACGTTGTTGGTGACTTTATTCAGGATTTCGATTGTGTTTGCCGTCATTTTTTTGTTGTGCAGGCAAAATGAAAAGAAGAAACTCTGATTGGAATTAATTCAAGACTACGATTTTCTCGGGATTTTTTGGGTCGTTTTCTTCGTTCGTTGTTGTGCAGGCAAAACTCTGATTGCCAAGGCATGCGCTGGAGAGGCGGGCGTCCCGTTCCTCTACGCTTGCGGGTCCGAGTTCAACGGAGTGTGAGTTGGCTCCTACCATACCATACTTGATGCTCTGGATACATTCGACTTGAACGGCGCAAGCAAGACTTTGCTCGTACCGTACCGTACCGTACTTGATGTTACGGTCACGGTCAACTTGAACGGCATGCGACTTTTCTCGTACTACACTTTATGTTTTGGGAACAGGCGACATCAGCGGTGATTTTGCTGTATGCCGTACCATGCTTGATCTTAAACGCAAAGGGACCCGGCGGCTTTCGGCGTCCAGATCTATTCCGAGCTACACGTGGTTTCTTTGTCGCGGGGGTATAGACGTTGGGCGACTTTCTTCCGTGTTTATTAACCCTCTGCGCCCCTACTTTATCCATTCCCGCTTTACCCAGTCTCTCTTATCTGTTTCGGCTCTCGCGTGTCGAAGAAACATGTTTTCAGCGCAAAATCCCCGAACGAAGCGCGAAGAACACACAGTAGGTTGCGTAAGCTACCCGCTGGACCGAATTATACACCACGACGAAGAGGATGCCGAAATCAAATCATACATTATTGTGGCGCAGCTATGTCGGCATGGGAGTTGCAGCCGTCAAGAGGCTTTTCGCGAAGGCCAGGAAGCACAAGAAGAGCATCATCTACATCGACGAGATCGACCACCTGGGACGTGCCAGGGGGTGAGCAATTGTCAGTACTTGGCGCTTTTTGCGCATTTTCGTTTTGTTTTTTTTGAAATGCAAAACTCACCAGAACCTCTCATTTCGGCGTGGCTTAGGTTACCGTACCCCCACGGCGACTTGATAGATTTTTAGTGTGACTATATAGGTTTTAGAGTAGCCTTCTTGACTGAGCACCTGTTCTTCTGGCCGAGTTGGTAGTTTTTTTTTTTTTGTTCGTTCTAGAAAGGTGCATCCCTCTTGGGGTACTTGGCTTCAGAAGAGTCGAGAACTTCTGCAGCAGTATGTCAAACAGAGCCGTGAGCTGGAACGTCTTGATAACGCACGAGGTGTGCAGGACGGGTCTACTCACCATCAGAACTGCGTACAGCAGTTGTGGCTCCGATAGAAGAGGGTCCAAATCGGTTGTCACGGACTACTCGACCCGCTAGTAGTATATAGGCAGGTACCCTCTTATTCCGGTATGAGAGGGGGCTCCGAAGAGGGTCGAGGGCCTTTTTTACTCTTTTAGAAAGTAATACATAACCTCACAGAAAGACCATCCGTTCGAGATAATACCGCAGTCGAAGGGGACGTATTGTAGTCTTAACAGTGAGTGGTGGGATGAAGAAACCTTTGTCACCCCACGCTCTGATAATGGGAGCCACGACTGTCCCGCACTCATTCATTTGCCCACACGGTCACCTCTACCCCCCCCCCCCCCTGGCCGTGGACGGCAACAGCGGGTCGAGAGACGCGGGGAGCGCGACGCAGGATCGAGAGGCCACCCTGAACCAGCTGCTCAGCGAGATGGACGGGTTCGAGGGAAAGGACGGGATCGTCGTGATGGCCTCCACAAACCGGAAGGTGAACAGCCAACCAAAACCTTGCCCCTGGTGTTGCGGTTCGCGCCCGCATTTTTAGAACTTCTGGTTTTGGCGTAGGCTAGGGTTCTTAGTTATGGCCCAATACAGTATGCGCCCGCACTTGAGAACCTCTAGTTTTGGCCGAGGCTGGGGTTCTTATGACCCTGGTTTTACGGTTCGCGCCCGCATTTTAAGAACGTCTAGTTTTGGCCCGAGGCTAGGGTTCTCATTTATGGCCGATACAGAACCCGCCCGCACTTAAGAACCTCTTTTTTTGGCCCGAGGCTGGGGTTCTTATGACCCTGGTGTTCCGGTTCGCGCCCGCATTTTGAGAACCTCTAGTTTTGGCCGAGGCTGGGGTTCTTGTGTAGTTCCAAGGGCTATGTGACGAATGTCCGCTCTCTAGGTGTTGGTGTGGGGTTCTTAATCGAGCTTACAACTGGAACTCAAGTTCGTAGCCTTAGGTCTTGAGTTTTTCGAGGCTGAATTCCATTTCTTGACTGCCATCTTCTGAAGCCCTTCTCCCGCTCATCTTCCCTCTCTCGCTCTTGTGTGCTCTTTTTCCAGGACATGTTGGATGACGCTTTGCTCCGATCAGGACGCTTCGACATGCAGGTATGCGCGATAAGTGCCGCATATCACGGTGCCCCGCCACTAGACCCTTTTTTTTTGCGTGTGTCATAACAAGCGTTACTTGTACCGCCTACCACCAGCACCAGGGGACCACACGCTGCTTTCCGTTTCTACTGTATCCCGCACACCGCCACCACATGTGGACCCAGTGTCACAACCAGCGTTCTATCTCCTTTTTAATCACCCCCCGCCCCCTTGGTGGAAAGGACGGTAGCTGTATTGGGGAGCAGGAAGTGGTTTGAAAAGGCGGGGAAGGGATATCGTGAGGATAAACAGACTAGGGAAGACATTTTTGAGCCACCTTTGGCAAAGTAGGAAGGAACGACTGGCCATCGGTGATCGGTCCTGTGGGAATAATGCTCCGTCCTCTCGAGGACGCGTGGTCAACGGTCTAACTTCTACGGCATGCAAAACATAAGAGTACGCCCCCCGCCCCCTTGGATAGATGGACTAGGGAAGACATTTTTTAGCCACCTCTGGCAAGTAGGATGGAAAAATTGGCCGTCGGTGATCGATCCTGTGGGAATAATGCTCCGTCCTCTCGAGGACGCGTGGTCAAGGGTTTAACCGCTAGTGCATGCAAACCATGAGAGCCCCCCCCCCTCATGGATATTTTTGGCCACTGCGATGGCTGGCTACCGCGGTAGTAGTCCCTGCCCGCAATCCGAGGGATTGGGCAGACCTTTCGCCGGTCGCCTGGCATGTACGAGACTACTTGAATTTTCCATCTGTGTCACGCATTTGTCACCGACCTCGTACAAGGCGAGCGGCCTTGTATTTGCGGCCTTGTACAGGGATTCACTATAATTGTGCTGTGTTGTCGTTTGTGAGCTGATCTACCTGCGCCGCGCTCCTGACAATCGACGACCCCACCCATTAAAAGCGGCTCAGAAACAAGCAAGGATTACCGCCAGTGGATCATCCGTGGATAGGGATAGATTTGCTGTGTGATACCGAGAAAAATCAAGAAAAAAAAACATGGATGATTTTGGCCCCGGCATTATCTGCGCTTCTGCGAATGGCGGCTAGGTGGCGAAATGGGATCGTGCATGCTCAAGCGTGAACTTGAAACGTGTCGATTGAGAGCCCACAGACGTGCACGCGCGCGCCTGCCCGTCCATTGCGTGCGGTAGCTACCTCAAGCTTTGTTGTCGTATGTGGCATACATCGCCCGATCCCAACTTCTGCTGCGTCGGGACACTACACGCGCACTGTCTTTTAAACCCGCCGAGTGTTGATTTTGCTATCGCGCCCTTGGCATTGGCAATGCAAGGCATCGTCTGTGTTTGTAACCCGCCTGTTGACGATTGCTGCTGCTGCTGTGTCCTTGTGCAAGGTGGACGTGGACCGGCCAGACCGAAAAGGCCGCGAGCAGCTATTTTCCAAGTACCTCGCCCCCCTCAAGGTCAGAAAGTGCTGCTGCCGAACGGTTAATGCGCTTTGAGATCGTCTTCGTCGTTGTCGTTGTTGTTGTCGGGTCTTATGTGTTTCGCGGGGCGCCAATATTCCAAACCACAACAGCAGCGTTCGCAGCTTATAGAAGCCTAGGCAAACTTCTGCTGCTGCAGAACGGTGAAATGTTGCTGATTTGGTCGTCATTGTTGTCGGGCCTATATATTTCGCGGGGCGCCGGTGTTCCAAACCACAAACAAGCCTTCGCAGCTTGTAAAACCCTGTAGGCTTCTCCCGCTATTCGGCCATCGCTCGAAGCGCTGTCGGTCTTCTCGTTTGTCTGCTAGCAGTTTTTAATTTCCAGCAACTGCAGTCGTCCCTCGGTTAAAGACGCACACGGTTTTTCGAAAACAACAACAGGTGTCCTTAAGCCGGGGAAGCCCCCTTACCATCGATACCCCTCCTTGGTCATCGTGCGAGGCACCATTGTTTGTTGCCTTTACCCGTCAAAACCATTTTGGTTGGTCTCCGCTCAGTACCTTCTACTACAATCCGTGCTGGTCCAACCAACGCAGACGCGTATCCGTGCTGGTCCAACTAACGCAGACGCCTTCCGTGGTCACAAGCCAACTACACCCCAGAAGGGATACACCCCTTTGGACAGTGGTATTGCTCAAATTTATTGTCCCTGTGCACACAATTTGAATTTATATCTCCTGCACCCGGCTGATTCACAGAACGTGCTTATTTTGAATGAAAGCTGCTTCCAAGAGCTTTCGAATGAACCTAGATACACCCGTTTCTACTGTAGAATGGAAAAGCACGACTGTGAAAATATAGGCTTCGTTATCCGGGGGAGGTGGTTGTGTCCTTAATAATGGTGTCCTTACCTGAGGGACGACTGTACAAACTCTTTTCCTGTTCGCAGCTCTCTGATGAACAACGCGAAGGAGGGGTGGAGGCGTCACCCGACAGCAGCAACAGCAGCAACGGGGTCTTTCGTGGCGGAAGGGGGAGGCGTTATTTTGGTGGGGGCGCGGCGGCGGCGGCGGCGGCGGCCGAGAGGGAGAAGCAGGAGACCATCAAGAAGCAAGGCCTTCAGGATGACATCGCGAAAGAGCTGGCGGATGTGAGATTTTGTATTTTATTCTTTTTTTCTTCTTCATGTAACACAGCACATCCATCTCTATCCATAGACTGTGAAGGATAAATTTGTCATGAGTTTTTAGCGTCAGCGGAGCTACCTGTGTTTCTACTATTCCCCCAGCAGCTATTGTTGTTGCTGTCGGCTATACTTCGTGCTGTCGCTTCAAATAACATGACCGGACTCTTCCCGCCATGGCAGTGGACGTGGCGACTAGCAAACACGACCAAGAATCCAGACTTGAACAACAAGTGACAAGCACGTGTTTTGTTACAAACTTACGTTCCATTCGCATGATTGACTGAAATGTAACACAGTGACAGGCGCAAACAGAATTAAGTAACAACCTGTCCGCTGATTTTTTAAGAAACAGGCCTCAGTAAAGCAAATGTGTGCCGCCGTACAATACCCACCGCGAGCCGAAAACATGCATCATGCCATGCGCGGGTGGAGAGCTGAGCATCTCCTTTGTGTGCTGATCTAATCGCACCAGATGACCCCCTTCGTGACAGGCGCGATTAAAAAAATTGTAGCAGCAAATGTTTTACGCTGATGTTATGTGCTGATCTGATCTCCACAGATGACCCACTCCAGGTTGTTGTTGTCGTTGTCGTTGTCGTTGTTGTTATCGTTGTGACATTGTTATCGTTGTGGTGTTGTTGTCGTTGTCGTCGTCGTTGTCTTGACATTAAATATTACATACCGTTCCGGTCTCCGCTAAGTACCTTCTGTTATCCGTACTGATCCAACTGACGCAGACGCCTTGTGTGGTCACCGAGGGTACACCTTTGCGAGAATTAAAACGCAAGCAACATGTGTTTCCGCTGTTGTGTGCTGATCAGATGACCCCCTACATGACCGGAGCGGACGTGGCGAACGTTTGCGCGACTGCCGGGAGGATCGCTGCGAGGAGCGGGTCGGATGCGGTCGAATTGGAGCACTTCAGCGCCGCGGTAGACCGGGTCCAGCATGGCCTAGAAAAGCCTGACAGGGTGAGTGAGGATGATCGGCGCGATGATAGCGAGACGACTGCTGGCTGGGTTTGGACTGGACTATACGATAGTGAGACGAGTGTTTACTTGATTTGGACCGGATGGAGACGGTAGCGAGACGACTGCTGGCTGGGTTTGGACTGGACTATACGATAGTGAGACGAGTGTTTACTTGATTTGGACCGGATGGAGACGGTAGCGAGACGACTGCTGGCTGGGTTTGGACTGGACTATACGATAGTGAGACGAGTGTTTACTTGATTTGGACCGGATGGAGACGGTAGCGAGACGACTGCTGGCTGGGTTTGGACTGGACTATACGATAGTGAGACGAGTGTTTACTTGATTTGGACCGGATGGAGGCGCTAGCAAGACGAGGGTTGGCCTGGTTTGGACTTTTTTCGATTTTGGTAACGATAGCGATGAGTGTTGGCTTGGTTTAGACTTGATTGGATCTTGGTTACGATAGCGATGAACGTTGGCTTGGTTCGTACTAGATTGAATGCTGGTTTAGCTTCTTTGTTCTGTGCATCTGGGTGGTGTATAAGAAGGTGGACTTCTTTGTGTGTTTTATCTGTCCCTGCGTCCGGCCATGCGCCGTGTATGTGGTTTTTTCTCCTCTCCTGAAATTTGTTACGTATGTAAGATTTGTGTGTGTCCGGTGTATTCTAGCGCCAGTCTACACACCGTTCAACTGTGTATTTGTTAACATGTGAGTCGGAGGGTACACCGGAGGAAGGTTACACTTCTATTTTCATTTTTTGTATTTATGTGGTTGATGACAAGTCTCACATAAAAATAGGCATACGCACGCATGACCTTGTGTCTCATTTTTCTTTGGCTCTCAGGAAGGTCCGTATCGAAGCGTTGTGCCGAAATGAAGGCAATCCTACGTATATTTGATATTGTTCCTTTGGTTTTTGCCACGAAGTGCGGAACAAAAAGATACATCGTACTTGTAAGTTTCGAACCTTTTTTTGCCCCTTGGTCCTCAGGAAGTCCCGAACGGAAGCGCCACATACCGTAGGCTGCATATAACGTATCACACCCCCTCGACCGAGTTTCAAAGCTTGATTACTCGGCAGGGAAAGCAGTTGAAGGTGCCGAAAATCGCGGAGTTGGAACGTCGCGTCGAGAGCTTTCCGAAAACGTATCGTTTGCCTCCGGCACCCTCTTGGTCGTGGAGTAATCGAGCTTTGAAAATCGGTGCAGGGGGTGTAGTATCTCATGCAACCTACGGTACATGAGTGCGCTTACGTGTTGTACCTTATTTTTCCCTTGGTCCTCAGGAAGTTCCGACAAGAGGACATACTACCGCATACAATTTGCACCTTTTTTTGTTCCCTTGATTCACGTACATGCGCGCATTTTTGTACCTTGTTCGTTCCCTTGACTCTCTCAGGAAGTGACGGAGGATGAAAAAAAGCGTACGGCTATCCACGAGGCCGGTCACGCCGTTGCTGGCTGGATGCTTCCGTGGTGCGATGAGGTCGTCAAGGTCTCCATTGTCTGGCGAGGGAACGCTCTAGGCGAGCGTGTGTGTCTGCTTTATTGTTTTCGACGAGAACCATTTTTTACTGCTGTGCAGGGGTTTCGCAGACTGCGGTGTTCGAGAGGCAGAGCGAGATACAAGGGAGATGGTCTAAACTAAACTGTAGAGGTTGTTATGCATGGACTGTTTTTTTTTTTTTTTTTCGAAACACAACGGTGTTTCTCGGTGTATGAACCGCTGGTGTGGTGTGTTCGTGTGCGCGCAGGGTTTTCGCAGACGGCGGTGGTGGAGAGGCAGAGCGAGATGCGGGAGATGGTGCTGGACAGCGTGTGCATGACCCTGGCGGGACGGGCGGCGGAGGAGGTGCTTTGCGGCACCATCAGCGGAGGAGCGTCGTCGGACCTGAGAATGGCGTCGCGACAGCTGTACTCCGCCATCACGGAGTGAGTTGACAAACGGGGTGGTGGTGATGGGCGGTGCGTGCTCTTTTAGCCAGCCTACGCTTCGCCCGTCCCCTCCTTTTCCTCCTTTCCAGCACACT
>FN649730.1:1076098-1139805 GCA_000310025.1 Ectocarpus siliculosus | reverse complement strand
AACCCCTTCCTTTGGGGCCACAAATTTTTTTGGCCGGGAATTTTTTTCTTGGGCCAACCAGCATACCCCCAAACCCCCCAGAAAGGAACGTTTGCCCTTGGGCAATCATTTTTTGGGGAAACACCTCCCCTCCTTTTAAAAGGGGGGGTTTAACCATTTTGGCCCGAAAAACCTAGCCCCCCTGGAATTAATTCTTTTTTCCTCTTGACCCTTGGTTCCAAATGTGAGGGATGGAAGGGATTTGGGGGTTTTTTTTAAAAAAAATAAAAAAACCTTTGCCCCCCCCCCCCCCCCCCATTTTTTTGCACCTTTGGCAAAGTAGGAAGGAACGATTGACCATCGGTGATCGGTCCTGTGGGAACAATCTCCGCCCTCTCGAGGACGCGTGGTCAATGGTCTAACCGCTAAGGCATGCGACACTAAAGAGTACGCCCTCCCCCCCCCCTTCGTTTCACGCCGTTGTTTTCAGCGCAACCACGAGAACGAAGCGCGCATTTCGGACAGGCTTAAGGGGCTCGAGGTGGCCGTCCTTGGTACTCTCGCTCGTATGGATGCCGTTTCAGAGGAGACCGCAAAAGTGCAGCAGGAGTATCTCGCATCGCAGTCCGTCCGGTTATAGCAGCAGCTGCAAGCATCCAACGTTGTCAAGGTTTCGAGGATTGATACTTTGTTGTTGATGTCGAAAACTGCGGTCATGACGAGAGGGAGGGAGGGAGGGAGCAACGAAGGAGACAGATGGCGGGAGCCATGGGCGCGGAGGTTGGTTACACCGTCCATGCCTGAGGTGACTTCGCCGGTGTCGCAATGGGCTAAAAAATGCATGAAAAGAATGACGGCAATTGGAAGATAAAGAGAGAGGGAGGTGTGTGCGTGTACGGTGAGGTACGGAACGGTTTAAGGTTTTGCTGGCTGTGCAGAAGAAGCGTAAGGAATCGAGATATAGAGGGTAATTGGGCAGGAAGTGTGACTGCTGCGTGCAGCTTTCGGGTGGATGATCGTTTTGTGGACGGAAGTAAATGTTAATGTTGATCTGGGGGTGATATTTGCACGGGGTGACTGGTTGTGTGTGTGTGTTTATTTTTTTGGAGAGATCATGATGGAAACAATAGTGACCGACCTGTTGTGTTTTTCGAGCGATGCGTGCGTGAAAGGATTGATCCGTACCATGTGGGAACGTTTTGGTGTTTGCGTGCTTGGTAGGGAAGAGGGTTGGTTTGTGGATCTTACATATCCTGCTGGAGCGATGTAGCCTGCAGAGCACAGCGATCGATGTTGTGATAAAGGGGAGCAAGCGTAGGGGGTGGGGGTAGGCTGGGCGTATTGTTTACTGGTGACGCGTGTGTTCCGGTGATGGTTTCAAGTGGAACAGGGCGGCGTAGAAACAGAGGTATTGATGGCGGCGGTGGGGTTTAGGGGCGTGTGTGGTAGAAAGCGCTTTCGGATGGCATGTGCTCGGTCGATGACTGACGATTGTTCTTACGTCTCAGGTGTTTTTTATTTGTTCCTTCGTGATTGCTGTGGTGTTTTACACCCATACAGGAGCATGATTGTTGAGGTGGACCATGAGCTTGGCTTTCGTAGCCTGCCGTCTGCTGGCAAGCCGGTTCCCCCCCCCCCCCCCCCACCCGCTTCACCCGTCCCACCCCGTCACGTTTGGTACAGTCACACGGGTTTTCCGCTTCGCCAAAGGTTAACGAGAGGGTAGAATGATGCCCTGTACAAGTAGAGGCAACGGGGTACAGCGGTTTCAGCCGAGTGTTTAAGATCGTAGCTTGCAACTACTTGCTTCCTTTCTCTACCGCACCATGACCTACTGAAACTGGGGGCAAACGTTTTTTTCGCTGTTGGCAGGAAGAGGAAAAAATTTCGGCGCTCGCTGTACACGACACCACAGCCAGTCAGTCATCTTGCAGTATTTCAAGGTTTGGTTAGCGTAGAGTTATTTAAA
The DNA here is from genome assembly GCA_000310025.1 of Ectocarpus siliculosus. Taxonomy (NCBI): domain Eukaryota; class Phaeophyceae; order Ectocarpales; family Ectocarpaceae; genus Ectocarpus; species Ectocarpus siliculosus. The sequence continues at coordinate 1,137,857 of FN649730.1, read as the reverse complement.
AGGGCGGAAGCCTGGAGCATGATGCCCCTGATTCCAACACGGCTCATTTGTTGTGTTGACCTTGTATTGGAATCCCTGTTGGTCTGTATTAGAGTATGATGTGGGTATCGATTGGTCTGTTTGGTCTTGTATGTATTTGTCCTTGCTTTGTTTCCGCGCCGCCCGCTACGTTGTCCCCATCTTTTCGAGCGAAGGGTTAGGGTTTGATGTGGTAGTGTTGTTCTGTTTGGACCTTCGGTGTTTTGTTCGGGTTCTATGCGTTCTCCTTCCTCTCTCGAGTTTCTCTCCGAATTTCGTCTGTTGTTGCAAACCATGACAAACTCAAGAAAACGATTGTTTCGGCTCCGTGTGCGTTGGTCTATACTGGTATTCTACTCTGGTTGCCCTGTAAATCACTCCAAGAAAATTGGTTTTGAAAGGAACAGACGACTTGAGCCGCACCGATTGATTCGGAAGAGATAAAGTAAGAGTCGCGGAGGAGATTTGCCTCGCGATCGGGGCAGATATCAAGCACCCTGTCGTAGCTCCCAGAAAATCGCGTTATTTCGGTGTCGACTTTGCTTCAACGCAACTATCAGCACCATTCGGGAGCGTCAGGACCGCTCGTGGAAGACACGCCGTAGGAGTGCCTGGCCAGCTGCTGTGAACACACGTGTCTGTGTCGTCAGCCTGAAACCGGTTCGAGCAAGATAGTTGGGCAGACTCTTCTCGGATGTGTATGTGTGGGCATACAAAACGTGCACAGCAGGATCGCAAAGAAACTAACGCCTCTAAGTTTTCTCAGAACCACATGATGTGAAGGCAGAGGGCGGACACATTGATTAGGCTCATTTATTCTGTGTTCCAATGTTATTTCATGTTCGAAAACAAGCACGAGCCACGAGTCGAAGGGAACGGATTAACTCAGAGCAAAGGAGAATTCCTTTTCATTTCTTTCAGGCCGAAAGGGGGGACAGACGTCAGCAAAGCGTCCAGAGTCGCGAGTTTAAACACAGAACGTCGCATGTTTTCCTAACTATTGATATTATACTGATTTGGTTGGTCGATCTTCCGTTTGAGAGTGCGACCGGCTGCTGCCAACAAGGGCTACACCGCCAAGAGACCTACAGCGTGATAAAAAGAGCCCCTGCCTCATTACACTGCCGCCTGGCTGCTGGAATATGTCGTCAAAGACGAACACGTTGCCAAAATCCTACTTGGCGGCATTGACATAAATATGGCATTGACACACTACAACAAGCGGTATCATCATCATCAATTCATCCACCCACATATGCACCAAAAGCGACAATAATAACAAAAAAAACAGGCTACGCCCATTGCGTTCTGAACGAAAAAAACGTTAGCACAACGACACATCACACACATCGGGAATAAACCGCTCTAAACCACACACGCTGTCCGCGAGGCCGTATCAGGCAAGCTACTGTACCTTTGACCCTTTCGACTGGCTAAAACACTGACATGCCGTGCAACCAGAGCCTTGTCAGCAACAACGAACACGTACCGTGCGTTACGTTTCTTTAAATCTTTGTACGATGTGCTGATTTGGTCGGCCTCGCGCGTGAAGGAAAGCAATAATAATCACACCTGACTCCTTTGAAATCTACAGAGCCTTCAACCTGACCACGCCGGTCTCTCTCTCTCTCTCTCTCTCTCTCTCTCTCTCTCTCTCTCTCTCTCTCCCTCGTCCGTCCCCCGCGAAACAGCCCAACCGCAGAGAAAATAACCCGTGGTCAGCAGCAAGCACCAGCCAACCGTTCACCGCAGGACGGCGTGGGTCCGCGTGCGGTGCCGTGGGTGCTCGCTCAATACTGCTGCGATTACCTCTTTACTCAAGTACATCATGACGCAACTTTGAAACGCGACAAACGTCCAGTGTAGGCGCGTGTCTCGTCTCTAACTGAACATTGATACTACTTCGACGAAAATCCAGGGTACACAACGGAGGCAGAAGCAGAAATTATTTTCCGACAAGAAATTCCCAGGTCAGCTCGCTGGTGTCTGTCTCTCGTCGTCGAAAATCCTGCTCCCAAGTGCAACTCAACTCAACCCTCCTCTAACAGTCATGGCGGCAAGAATTATCACGAAAGAAAACAAACGACATAGAAAACCCAGTGTTCCTGTTTCCACCCCTTTCGTACAACACAGCAGCACAACCACACAAACCCAACCGCGGCGGCGAGTGCCAACAACGAACGAACGTACGGTACGAGGCCCGCACGAGTCACGTCACAGGAAGTAGGCGAGCAGATCACTAACGGAGATTATGCCCTTGCATCTTGCCTCCTCATCCACCACAACGATTCGCTTGAACCGAAAGTCTGCGAACTTCTCGAACACCGTCTGCCGCGCAAGTACGTCATGGTAGACAGGGCAATCAGCGATTGGGGGGGGGGGGCGTACTCATAGTCGTGCATGCCGTAATCGTTAGACCATTGACCTCGCATCCCTACAAAGCCGGGACGGAGCACGCCGGGTTCTCACCGGACCAGGCTCTCACATCACCAAGCGCGAAGCGCCGTGAGGTATTTGGCGAGTCGCATGAAGGGTGAGCTGCATCCTGCTAAGGGTGTTCGGTAACTTGTGCTTACTTCCTTGCGTACGGATGACAGCTGCATATGACTTAATTTATTTTCTGGTGATTTCACTTCTAGAGACAGTTATAAGCACTGTGTAGCTGCCTCGACGATGCTTGACCAATTTAACACAACGTGGTGCGATCATCCCCCTGTGCGCGGAGTGAGGTTTCTCCACCCCGCACAACATGATCTACTCGACCACCATTATGGTTACCGCCAAAAAAAAAACAGAGGTAAAAAAAAAACGGTAACCTGGTTGCCGAGTTCACGAAGTGAATTGGCTTCTTTTACAACGTCGTTGCCAAGCGACGAAAACCCAATCCCGATGGCAAACACCGGGGGGGGCGGCTTGTTTTACAACGTCGCTGCCAAGCGACGAAAACCCAACCCCGATGGCAAACACCGGGGGGGGGGGCATACAGCGTTCGTTACGTCACGCAAATAAATAGATGCACTATTGCAAGTGATCCCGCTGGAATGGGCTCATGGGCGAGCACAAGGGTGATGATGCAAGATGAAAATAAAAGCAGGGAGCAGGACCAATCCACACCCGGCTGCCAGCTGCGGTGCGACGTTTCCCCAGCTCAACAGCTCACACAACACAAGTGCTGTTGACTCGGAAGAGCCCAGCGAACCTCGAAGAACCAAAAATAACCGAGCTACAAATCTGTCCTTTGTCTTCAAGCACCTGCTAACTTACTGTTGCGAAGGTTCTACTAGTTGGGCCCCAGCCCACGGACGGAGGGGAAAGCACTCTCGGAGGCGTTCGCTAGGTACTTTTGGTCGGTAGTTAGCCTGTGCATATAATATACCTGAAGCGTGTCTTGCGGGGAACACGTTATCAGTCGATCCCTAAGCCCCTCGTTCCCTGGTTGTCCCAAGATGTCGCTCAGCTTGCGGTCCAGGTTCTAAAGGAGACAAGAAAAAAAAAAAAAATCGCGGCGTGCATGATTGGACTACAGGAGAGGCACTGGCACCCACCGAGTAAAGAGGAAAATCCAATAGGCGTTAAAACCACTGGGGACCTACGGTCTACAACGGGTAGCAAGCACTCACTCAGTCGATCCTCCACTCCGCTGCAACCATAACCACTGCACCAAGACTCGAATATCACGCTCCGCATCGCCTCCCTCTCCCTCGACCAACTAACCCAGACGCTAGAAAAACACTTTGCTTTACTTCTTCTTGAAAAACTGTCGGCCCGAACGAGAGGTCCGCGCAATCGCTAAACTCTTGCTGCCACTGGGCTGCGGGAGGATATGGGTTGTTTCATTTGTCCAACACGAACCACAACCACAACCCCAACCACAACACGAACCACAACACGAACCACAACCACAACCACAACCACACGTCCTCGCGCACAGCAGGAGGAGAGGAACATGCCTAGATCAGCGGGTTCCTAAGGGGGCGAGAAAAACGTCATCCGTAAACCGGTCGAAACCCCGTCCATGTCGCAACTTACTTCAAGTACCCCCCCTGGGTCCGCTGCTGTCGCCAAAAACGTGATATCCGATCGGCTGTATATCCCCACTACTCGCCCGTCTGCATCTACGATAGGCACCGCTCCAATACCTGCACCAAAGTTTAGCGAACAATCAACAATCAATCCAGGCATGTTTAGAAAGGGGTGGCAGGGCAGGCGAAGCGTGTTTGAGTTAAGGCATGGACATACTTTGTGATGCAATTAGACGCCCGTATACGATCGAGACAAATTGAGGCCAGAACATGCAAAAAAACTCGAGCAAGTTTTTCATTTTGAAGCGTAGAAGTGCCCAATTGCGATGTCTAATGAAAAACAAAGGGCTTGTACTTTCTTTCAAAGCTTCAAAGAGAGTTGGCAAAAACTGATTGTGTCATGAAAAAACAATTGACCGCCAGCCAGAGATTGCAACAAGCCACGAGGAAATCATGCCACTGCCTCAAACGCGGAGCCAAGTAGCCCATGAAGCAAGCTCGAGCAGACTTGATTAGACTGGGTGCACATCGGCAACGAGTTCGTCCAAATCTTGACTCTCACCACACAACATACCACAGCGCAACACGTCGGCGAGAAGGGCATGCGGCAGGACTACAAAAGCGAGAGAGAATTATAATAACGAGGCGTTACTCATCAGGGGGACAGGCACACTCACGGTGGAGCTCGAGGAGATCGAGAACTTCAGACAGGCAGGCGTGCTCTTGCACGGTCACCACGCTGTCAGAAAATATCCCTATCCGCAGCTCCGCAATAGGATCGTCGAAAAGACGTTGCTGTTCCCGAAACATCGTCACCAGGAACTGCGTGCGAAACAACAAAGGGGGGAACACTCGAGCGTCAGCTACGTAAGAAACGGGCGGGTGGATGACACTCTCATGACGGGGTCGGCTCGTCGAAAGATCGACGCTCCTTCTTTGCCTCTGACCGTGAGGAGCAACTTGAATGTGCAGTAACGGTAACGCGTGTGAACGTACTTCACGGCTGCCTGCATAAGAAGTAAGTACATGGCACATGGGTTCCGCGGGAGAAAACAAGAGACCCGCGGATGCGTCGCGCAAAGGCGGCTGTTGTACATGTAGACTACTGCTGCGAGACACCAAAGCTTAACAAGACCATCAACAGCAGGACCACTGCCGAGGGATAATTCCAGGATTTCTCTACTCTACGCAAGAAAAAGACATGCTTGTCAGAGTTTGCTCCCCGCCCCTCTCCCGATCACACTACACCTCGCTGATCAGACTATTGAACCGCTGGGGGGGAGTATGCGGCATACACGTGGCAACCCATGCCCCCGAAGTGCGTAGAGGTGATACACGACCAACGGGCCAGTCGTGTCAAGAACAAGCAAATACAAAAAAATGCGTATATACGCCCTTCCCCGCCTGTTGTGGCACTACACATCACACATCGTACGCCTCAAACTCTGCACTGCTTGCGTCTGGAATTCGGACATGTCGGCAACTGGCATTCTTGTCACACTGCCGTTCGCCAAAAATCAGCCGCACACACACTACAAAGAACAACCGTCGAGCAACAATTTCCTCCGGAAGGGCTTCATACTTTGACACAATCCGAGCGCCTGACATCGTAACTTCCTCCACAAGGATTCCAACTTTACACAATTCATGCACCTAATACCGTGTTCTCCATTCCTGCAGTCAGCCGTCTGTCTGCTCACGTACGTACCTCTAAAATCTCTACGTGCGAGATGAGAGCCAATACCGTAGCACTCCCGGGGACGATGATTGGCAAGAATTTGACGTGCCGATTCTGGAACAGAGACGCGGCTTGCAACAGGGAAACCTCCGCATCCACGTGCACGAAGTCCGCCTGAATCGATTCAATAGCCGCCCGTGAGTCATCATGTAGACGGTAACATCCAAGGCAGGGAACCATGGGCGAGCGTCTTCTTTTCTTGTAAAATATAAATATCCACGAGATAAGGCGTGCTATGATATCAATGCCGTCATACATCATTGTCTCCCACTAACGAGCACGCGATAAGTTGAAAACTCCTGCACCAACCCGTGGACTATCGGCGATGGCAAAAGCAAATCTTCGTACACTGCCGTAATATACTTTTGACATGACTCGTAGGTCGTAGCTCATAAATATAAGGTGAGTGGCGTCTAATATTGTCTCGTTTTTTTTTGGCACACTGCACATAAAATACGCAACGTTGAGCTCACGTACTACAAGCATCACACCAGCATGAGCAATTCTACCATACGCAGATGTTGTGCAACAGCAGACTCCTGCTTTTTCTCAGATGTCGCGGCAAAACACCTTGTGCAATACGATAGCTCGAGAATTATAATTTTGCTTGGGGAAAAAAATGAACAGCCTGGGGATTTGACGAGAGGCATAATCTGAAATCGGTCTGGGGGGGTTGCCATCTCTCCGCCTCCTACGGTACTTGCTCAGCCGCCGAAGCAATCGCAGGCAACCGTGTCGAAAGAACCCAGCGGTGTCGCCCACTCGAGTGTGAGGCTCTCGGTCCTTGCTCCGTGCGGAGGAGATACAATCGTCTGGACAAACGGCACTCGCTAGTATATTTGATTTCTGAGCAACCCCCCACCCCTTCCGCAAGAATATGGTGGTGGGAAACGTTTCGGATTTTTTGCGGTGCATCGACCACACCAACTCCTATCTAACTGCGTTCAGCAGGTGTGCGTGAACATGCAACTTCACGAGATTTTTTTCGTGTATCAACTGGCTAAATAGAAGCTGCTGAACATCACCTGAGCAAGTCGCTGGCCCTCCGGCTCCGAGAGCACCTCCTTTATACTCTTAGAAGCTAACTGCTCCACCGCCACCCCACTCCCGCTGCAATGTTACAGCCAGCACAGCGAGAGGAAACGCCGCGTTTACGCCATCCGAGATGACACGAACGGCAGCGATTCGCAAGGAACGAGAACAACGGCATGCACCAGGCACGGCGAGAGAGGAGGACGAGGAGGAGAAAGAAGCGTCAAGGCAGGTAATGGAAATCTCGAAACCGAGTAGAATAGTGCTGTATATGTGGAAACAATGAAATAATGGCAACTCGTATGTTCAAATTCGGAGGGCTAATTGTTCAAACTCGGACGGGGTAACAGCGGCAGAAACACGCTGCCCGCGAGAGTTCTACTACGACATGCCGGTACAGCAGAAACCGAAACCGACTACAATATAGATGATTTTTGTCCAAGAAATGCAAACGTCATAACTTCCTGTTTGTAACACAGCAGTTACAGCAACGCACCAGTGCAGTGCACATGCGGAGTACTTTCCTGCCTGATCGGTGCCGGAAGCAAACACATGGAAGACATGGACACGCAAGACTTGCTAGGCCACAGGCTACACGCAAAAGAGGCAACGAAAAACCAATTGTCGTGCGAGGATTTACTCGGTGCCGAGTCTGTGGGTCAATTGGCGCGTCCACCGCAAAAGGGGACACGAGGACGGGAAGAGCGAGAGTGGCCAGCTGTCACTCGGTAGATCTTAACAGGAAACTATTGTCCCGTAGCAATCCATGTAAAATAACAGAACAGCACCACCAACTGAAACACGCCGGGGACGCAAGCTACAGGCACAACATGCCATCTTGTACATACCTCGCTGAAAAAAAAACGTACCGATAGTGCCGGAGTATGTCGATGAAGTCTGTCACAGTCATCAGCCCCACAAACCGTCGTTCCCGAGAGTCCCACAAAGGCGCCGCCTGCATGTCTGGTGTAACCGCCGCCAGCCCAAGAACATGACCAAGGCACGACACGACACGACACGGGGCGAGCGAGCAGTGCACCGGAGGACCGCACACAAGAAACAAGTCAGTCGCTGTACAACACAAGAACACTAATACCCAAACACAAAAGCACCAAAGCCCGACGGACGTCAACAACATCCCAGGAGGATTGTCCTCCTTCCTCCTGGCCTGTGTCGCGTCATGTGGTGCCATCCACTGCAGTCGTGAGGCACCGCGGCACTGCTCCAACTATTGAGGCGGCGTTTGTCTCGTCTTCGACACACACGGACATGGGCATGGACATGGTCGCCAGAGGTCAGTCACGTGAACCTTCTTGGTGTTGGTTACGTTACCAAAGCGAACAAGCGTTGCACGCATGGATATGCAGACTGTATAAACCTCGTGCAAAACTACGGACGAGAACCGGACAAAAGCAAACACCGCCCAAGCGCGGCCTTAACGACGCCATAGACGACAGTGTTGAGACAATGTCACAACTCATGAACATTTGGCGGAATACACGGCAACGATTGTTGACTTTTTCGTTCTTCGCAATCATGCGCTTTCTTCTGAAACCACAGCGAACCAATCCATACAACCCGAGATATGCACTGAGGCTTTGGCAATGTCAACTTGTTGAACCAACAGAAACAAGACTCGAATCGTCTCCCTGATCTCCGCAGCGAGGGCAAGGACATGCACGTATGCAGCTCACCATGCTCTACAAGCGCGTAGAACGCCAGCTGTACTGGAATACTCGAGTCGAACACCACCACCTTGGGGACATTCGTGAATATTACATCATCCATCACACACGCACGCACACACACGAAATAACCAATACAAGACGGAGGGCCATGGGGGGAAGAGACAGCGTTAGTTACGGTATCGCGTTGATATACCGGTAGGTGAAGCAACCAACGGTGTCGGATGACAACCAGAACAATTTTGAAGCTGCTCAAGCGGTACTATCGTTCTGTCTTGCCTCAGTTCAAGGGTGCGTATGTCGCTCCCGATGACACCCATCCCCCGTGTGTAGTGGAGGAAAGCACGAATAAAGTTGTAAAAAAACTTGACAACAAAACACACAAAACCTCCGCTCCCCGACTATATCGCGGGGCAGCCCTCCTGGACAAGGCTGTATGCTCTCGGGCTCGTTTTGAGGCAATGTACGCCCATCGCCGGACAAATGATATCTGACAATGTTGCACCCTACAACATTATCCGCCGTTCGAGGCAATTCACTGGCATCTTAGCATGCTGTGTTATATGCGTAGAAACCCGTGGTTCTCAGTTGAGTCGCCCAAATCCCTACAACACGCGCCAAAATATTGTAGCCTTACTGGAGTACGCTGCGTTGGCTACAAGGCGGTAGTTTGTGGCGTGGACAGCAGGAAAGGGTCCAGGGTTGTCTACAAGCCTTGCGGATTCCGCACAAGCCTTGCGGATTCCGCACAAGCCTTGCGGATTCCGCACAAGCCTTGCGGATTCCGCACATGCGTTTGTTTTGAGCGATGGATATCATAAGCGCAGCATTGGCGACCATGCCGTGAGACAGGCCCCTACGTTCCCAAAACCGCGAATAGATTTGCGTGCGTCCTCACCTTCCCACTGTGCTTGAGCAGGTCGTAGCACGCATGATTTCGCAAGAAATCGTTGATGCGCTCTTTCCCTGTCTTTTGTGTCACCTCCTTCCCGTTCAGAAACGCCGCCTGCCAAGTCAAAACCCCCCCGCAACAAACCACAACCATGAACCAATGGCATGGCTACCCCATCAAGTGCAATCGGGGTGTACATGTGCATCATCTAACACCCGAGCAAGTTTTCGCCCACTGTGCATACGAGGAGTACAGCCCTTTCTCTTCCTAGCCTAGCCGAAACACAAAGATAAGACAAGACAACGCAATACACGAGAGTACGAAAGAGATCTTGACTACATAAAGTAGTGGCACGTATCGCCTTCTCACTCAGCTCACGGGAAATAGAAAGAAATGATAGTCGTGCAACAGGTGGTTCTTGGGATGGGAGCATTACTCCAAGCCACGGGAACAAAATCGAGGTAAGGGTGGATTCGATCCACAGCTTGGGGAACGAGTTGCGTACAACAGACACACAACGCACGGTCCCCTTGACACTTGAAGAGACCAAGCCCATCACGAGATACTTAAAGTCTATCTCGATGCAATCCTCATGGACGAATAGCAGTATCATATATCCTAGGAGATGGAGTGTGGTATCCTGAGGCGTAGGCCCTTTGGCTGAACTAACTCTGCATAAACCTCAATGCCTTGACGTCGCCCCTGTTGTCAGGAAGCGAAGACAAGACAGACACATGCCCCCCCTTGCCTGTGGTTCGTTCATCTGCATCAGATCCTCCGGCGCAGCTGGAATTGCGTCGCCATCTTCCATCTCGTCTTCGCCTGCGGAGAGAACAGGGAGAGCACCAACACAAAAAGACACCCACTTTACAGTACTGTAGCCAGAACCCTTTTTTGGATCTTACCAACACTGAAAAACGCTCTGCGAGGATGACAGTCTCGTTCGAGGAAGAGGGTAAGATGGTTGTTTCGGGACCCTTGAAAAAGTGAAGATTAACGTGCACTCCGAGAACCGTACTTCGGTCTATGACAAAGATTGGAAGAAGGATTTGAACAGAGTGGTAAAAGCCTTGAGTAACGCTGCAATGCGCCTGGCCATTTCACCAACAGCCCCATGGCGGGCACCCCGCACTATCATCCACAGCAAGAGAGCTCCAGTGGGGCGTACTATATTGTGCGGATAACAGCTTGGGATCATTTGATGCCCTTCTGGTGCGGGTACTCCCAGAGACATGCGAGAGCGTGCAGACTTCGTGGATCGGCGTGACACCCAGCCACAGGAACCCCAATATTGCTACACGCGTTGGTCTCCCAGGCTTCGGGTCTTACACCCCTTGCAGCCTTTGAAGCGATCCCATTTGAACCGCTCTCCCTACCCCTCACCTCCGTGGCTTGTTCGACTCCAACTCTAGCGACCGCAGACAAAGCTACCCGAGCGATGCCGACAGCACCGAGATCGTGCGAGTGGCCAGCCTCAACAACAGGCTGATGGCTGAAGCCAGTAAGGAGGCGAAACCATTAAGGAGGGGATTTCCTTTCCCTTTTTTCCCTCGGTGCCCTTTATTCCCTCGGTGGAATGAGATGTGCGGGATGTGTATGTGCGATGTGGTACTGAATAAGCATCGACCGCTATAGCCGGCTGACCTCTGAAAATACATCAGTCTTGTACGTGGCTGGATAAGAAAGGCAAACACACGTTTTCTAATCAACGTGTGTGTGTTCGTCTCATTTATTCTGGCGCCAGTCTAAACACTCTCGGAGTCGAGTTGTACGTGATTGATGGATCAGCCGGGATCAGACAGGAGGCAGGCCACTTTGCGTTTTTTTTTGCCCCAAAGTTCCTCCTGCGGTACAATTGCTACAAAATTCTTTACCGCGAGGATGATTCCGTCCCTTTCCCTCGTCGACCATAGCGTCCAAGTGTGTATAATCACGAAACTAATCGTTTTCCCCTTCAAATTGTACGCAAAGAAAACTCTCCAGAGAAATAATCGAACCCACTAGTGGCTTTACGAGTTACTTCTATATAAAAAACACGTACGTGTACCTACACAGCGGGACGACCGACGGCTTGGGTTTCGAGTGTCGAGTTTCAAGTCAATATACAAGTATTCGTCGGGTATTTATCGGTGAAACACCGGGGGAAAATGCCACGCTACCGCTTCATGTATCGGCAAATGAACATGTCCTCCTCAATCATACCATACGCCTTAACAACCACAGAAGGGCCACAAACCATCAACATGCAACAGCAGCATTAGTCGAATGGACCCGCGCAACTGCTGTGTTGGTCCCTCGCGCCTCACGCGGCAATTAACCCGCGCCTAAACGCGGCGGCACCAGACTTCTCCGGGATATATTTTGTGTATTTCTCGATCAAACAACCCTCACCTGGGGGAGGTCCACGGGCTGATCGCGCTTGCCGCGGCTACTAGTATCCAAATAGACTCCACGTTAGCGAACCCTGGTGGGTCACCGCTTCTCCGTGGGCGCTGGGACAGGCGGCAACCAAAGAGCTTAGCAGCAGTAGCGATGATGGCTTTGGGCTGTGGCCTTTTGCGAAGAATCTCCTTGATTGAACTGCAATTGCTCACACACGCCGTGCTCGCAATGCTGCTGCGTCTCCTCCGCGTACCCGCTTCTTTTCCTGAGATACCTCGCCTCCTTCTTGCACAACAGACAGGCCAGCACGCTGGCTACACCCTTTGCAGGTGCTGTAGCGGATAACAAGCACACCTTCGTCCCTTGGTGCGAGTACTGCTGTACCCAAGCTGCGCGCTCGTTCAGTGCAGTAATCGGTTCAGTTGACCTGCGCCACCTGGTGAAAGCCGCGCGATACTTGTGGGCTCCTTCGCTCCGCCACGTGCTCCAAGGGGTGGGGTTCTACCGTGGACTGGTGACGGTTCTCTTTAGCTCCCACGCTTTCACTCTGTCTCGCTGGCTCGCTTGGCCTGCGTCTGCTGTGTTCGTCCTGCTCTCGGTGCGCTCCGTGAATCGTGTCACGAGAAGTGGGGGGGGACGGGGAGGGGGAGGGGGAGATAGATGTGCTGGTCCCGCTGGGTCCATCATGCACGCATGAACGTAAAGGAATGATGGTCATCATATGTACAGCCTCATACAGCCCACACGATGCATTCCATGTCAAGACAGAAACCATCCGACACAGCGCACACTACACACGCATGTATTTGGACCGGAGCATATTTCGTGTGTGCGTACGCGGGTCCATGCCACCATCTGCAGCACAGATTTATTAAGGTTTGCTGTAAACGCGGTAAACGCGGCAGCATTTAGTCTTCTATTTCACCTACAGACAGGATTGATTGGACGCTTGGGCCCCACCACACCGAAGAGGAAATATCTTGCCTTCCTTCTTCTTGGAGGTACACCACCATGTACTACTGCATACCATATGCACAGTCGGTATCTCATACAGTAAGGAGTCTGTTGAAAGCTCGGACGAAATGGAGAACACAAAAGCACGCGCCGGTAAAACGTGCAGAGATCTTTCAGTAAATAAATGGGCAACACCCCGTCTGCGTCACCCATTCATTACGAAGGACCGTCCGTGCCAAGCAAGGGAAAAAAAGAAAATTAATAAATGGCTTGACCACAGCCATCTATATGGAGCCGAGTCGTGCACCACATGCATTGGTCTATTATGTATAGACTATGCATCATACATGTAAAGACAATGTGCATATTTATCTGTTTGCTATACTGGATGTAGTGCTTGTTGTGCACACGTACGTGATGTACAATGTAACCGCTTTCTTTCACATGACATGATATTTGTTTCATGTTTTTTTTTTTGTTCTTCCATCATTGGACTCTATCGTCTGCCCCACTGGCTCCCTTCCTCCACTTGTACTAGCTAGACGACCCAACCGGGGACGCATAGGAGGGGGGGGTTGGACCCCCTCCTGCGGTTCCTGCCTGAGATATTTTTATCGCGAGAAGGGTACAGCAATCCCTGCCCTCTCGACTCATGAAGTCGATCTAGTTTATTGCTATAACAACGAGCTTTGCAGCGCGTCGCTTCCAACTTAGACCAGGATTTATTTAGTGAGATCAAGAACTCACTTTGCCGGGACTCGAACCCATGACCTAGCCCGTACGTAGTAGGCTGCGAGGGTACCCACTAGAACACCGGGGCAACCGGTATGTATACTGCTGATACTGCTGTACGTACAGCAGTACCTCGGTTCTTGGTGCTCAAGACACACAACATACAAAAATTCAATACAGGGGGTTGTTCCTGGTTAGTGCCGGTATGTGCCCAGAAAATTCACCGGCACTACATATACCGGACGGGCACTATTTGAAAGTAAAGCAGTTGAGTTCCCTGTTTCGTGCCGGTTCAATAGCCGGTGCCCGGTACACATTTTGCGCCGGTGTTTTTCGGCGGCACACGCTGAACTTTCAAGTCATTGTCAATACTGCTGTGAATAGTGCCGGTGAAAATTCTGGGCACATACCGGCACTAAACAGGGACCTCTGCTGTACACGTACGACGGAGCTGGCACCATCGAATGTTGCGCGTGAGACAGACACACGCACGTAGCAGTAGGCAGGGTCCCCGTTGGAAAGTGTGAGTGCCTCACACGGATAAACTATGGGAAAAAAAGAAATGAGAATTGATTACAGTAGACCTGCCACATTGGCGTGCCTGCTGGAATCAACAATCCAGCAACAACGCAGTCACTCCTTCCCTGACCCCTCCCGGCATACTCTATTTCCCTCCACCCCCCCTTCCGTCGCTACTCGGCAAGCAAACAAACTTGGCCAGCGGCCAACCGTGGTTTCATGTACCAGAGTCTTCAACCTCAAGGTCACGCTCAACGCCTTCACTCTTCAAGTGCTTGGGACAACTTCGCAGATCTCTCCTGCTGCAAACCAATGCACACAAAAGACTATAAACAAGAATAGACACGGATGTTATCCCTCCATTCTGAACTTCTATTGAACAAAACACCCAACACAACAGACCCCCCCGCCCCCCCGCCTCCGGGAGAGAAAACTAAAATTCACCCAACCTGCATTATACATCCATCTGTCTTGAAGCAGCTCGTCCCAGCAGGACGACCTGTAAAAGAGTTCACCCGAGCATCGCATGAACGTAAACATATTTCTGTTCAATACCTTTTGGACACACCCACCAAGGACAACCATCGTTCGTCGTCAACACCACATGTCGCTCGCTCTTTCGTTTGGCCTCCCCACCTTACGTGTTCTCCCAGAATCTCGCCACCTCCGCTTCAGTTAAGCTGCTCGGGAAAACTCGCAAGTGAATGCGCCAGCCCTTCATCCCGCTTTCAAGCATTGGATTTCCACAAACCAAGCGAAGAGATAAAAAGCATTCGACTATAATATTGGGTTCGTTCACCGCAGTCAAACTTACCTACCCATGGCAAAGACAGAACGTAAAACAAAAAAATCACCACCACAAAGGAAGAACAGAGACTCGCCTAGTGTATCGTCCAACGCCTGTGTTGTATCTCGCCTATAATACGCAGCTACATAGGTGACTGCAAAAGCCTTTACATCACATGCCATGGCCAACATGTTGAAATATATTATGGTACGGAACATGTGGCCTTCTACAAGGCGTGGCCACGTAGGTCCAATGTGAAGAGACTTCCGCTTGAGCAAAGGAGACGCCACCGACAACGGGCGACCAACAGAAAAAAACTACGCGAGCCGGCGCACCTTCAATAGTCTAACACTCACGCTTGCCTCGGTATCGGTACCCCCGCGATACTAGACCAAGGAGAGCGTGCATAGTGCCAAGTGTAAATAAACCTTCGGCTCCAACTCACCCTACCCGAGATGAATTTTGCAACCATGAAGTCATCATGCCATACGTCACACAGCACAACGCCACTTGCGGACGGTCGAAGGGAGTAAGGCCCATTTCATGACCCGAAACCTTCACTTGAACGGAGAGCACACGCGCAAGTCGCGACGACGCAACCAACCACCCGCAGCCAAAATATGTCGCCTGCATACCGCGGCGCCAAACACGGCCTCGACGATAGAGCGAGTTTCCCCGTCCCCCACCCCCTAGTCAGACTAGCTTTTTTTTCTTGAGCAGGTCTTGAAATAAACTGAGCTCCCTCTCGAGTACTTGCTGGCCCTTCTTGAGGTCCTCTTTCACAGAGTTAAAGTCGCTTGAACCTGCATCCCCGTGGTACCAGATGAGCAGGGAGGTCATTGGTAATGGGGTCGGATGCCAACAAGGAGAACAAGGGCATACTTGTTATGGTATTTGGAGGTAGACATATGATCGTGGTTGACCATGGTTATGTGGCGCGGTCGGATGCTAAGACGTGACGTTATGCTAGATTAGGGCTTTATGCCGAGGCATGTGCCCTTCTGTTCCGTGTGCGTGCAGACGATCCATGATCGTGTGTGCTTGGGATATTGTGAGTTGGCTTGGAAAGCGTTAATCATGAGAAAAGAGAACAAAGGAAAGCAACAACAACCTGCACCTGTGGTCGGACAAGAGAGTTCCACACAGCGCAAAGGTGATTGATTCTGAAGGAAGGGGTCAAATCCCATTACATACTACAACAATACAAACGGGGTCCGCGGGGCTACTACACTTGACCACAGAACCCTGTCTGTTCGGGTGCAGACACATCACCTCCGATACTGCCTTCCCTGCTGTTCGTTCCTTCTCGCAGACTTTGCGCGGAACCCTGCAAGTGAACTTACACTTAACGTTCGAATGCCTCCACTCGTTGTATTTGAGGTCCCCGCTTCAAGCGCAATTGTAGCACGTACTCCGTTGAGGCGCTTTCCTGTCTCACCTTCCTGTAGCCTGGTGCCAACTTGGCCTGCCCTCTCCAGGTATAATGCGGAAAGGCGCAAGCGATGGCACATAAGATTCGCGGCCGCACCCTTGATCGAATGAGCTTCATGTTGTGTGTCCTGTACATAGCAAACCGTCAACGTTTTTTCAGACACCAGAATGAAAGAGCTTGGGCATGAGGGGAAATCGTGAGATAAGTGGGCAGCAAGGGAATGGCAAGCGGAAAAAAGAGATGGTGGCCATCGACATGCGTTCTTGACACCTACACTCCTCATAACACACGAACCACAAATGGTCTCCACGCTGCTTGTGGGTGGTTGCGCACACAAAAACACTCACACGCATTGCACCGCGAGGGATGAATTCCCTAAGTTGCTCCATATGCGCGTTGGACTCGTTCCACAGGTCCACAAGCAGTTCCTCAAGGAAAGAAACGTCTCCCGAACACTGTTTCGTGACGCGAAACGTAGGCCCAAACGGTCGACAACAGCGGGGAGGTCAGCGACATGAACGTGCTCTGGCGGATGTCAACCTCACTCAAGTCTATCTATCTGCCGATGTGAACAATGTTCAAAAGAAGCCCTGAGATCCACCCGTTAGCGCTAGAGAGGGGGGTCGCGTGACATAAATTCGCTCCGGATATGTCGGCACACAAGCGTGGTTACTGTCTATTCAGTCGGTAGTGTTGTTAGTTTTAAGAGCTTCCACATGGGAACAGAACGAGCTGCACGCGTGAGGCAAGCTACAATAAGCTTCTCTACTGCATCTGGCATCCATGCACATGGTAAAACAACACAACCAAAGGAGATCATTTGTGGCGTACGAATCCAAGTCTCACGTGACTACCATCTCCGACCCACATGCCGGACCTTCAACCACCGCAACGTACAAGTACCTGATCGACGGCCGCGGCCCAATCAATGACCTCCGTGTCATCCGGCACTCCTAGCTGCACTCCTACGAGATTTGCCGAACTCCCTTGGTCGCTGGACTTCTACAGCAGTATACGTTACCACGGCGGACGGCCGGCGGTGAATCAGCGCGTCAGCAGCAGCTTGTTTCACCCAGGGTAGAAGCAAGAGCGGTGGTGTATTTATTCGACACACATTCAGGCCCCGTCGCACTTTACCTGTGACGTGGAATCGTCTCACGTGTTGGAATGCTCCCGTACGATGGTGGCACGGTGCAATCTTTATCACAGAGGATCCAGGGCACAGCATGCACGTCCGTGTATCGAGCAAGCTAGTACTATCGGCAAGAGCCGTGCAATCCTTCGCTAGCCGTGCAATCCTTCGCTAGACGCAGTGGATGCGTCACAGGAAATACTGGAAGAACCATATCATAGTTCCGAAAGTATTGAAAACTGAAAGGTTCGGACATCCTTACGAGGAAGGTAAACACGCAATGTCAACAAGGATACTCTCCTGTTTTATCAACACACATATCTGCGCTGCCACCGCTACCTCGGACGCTTTCTTGTCTCCGTCACCCGCCTTCTCCATGTTGCCGTCCGGCTGCTGACTCGACGCCTTTCCCTCCTCTTTCGGAACAGGGGTAGCAGATCGGGGATCTTCGCTACTCGCTGTGCTGAGGTTGATTTGCTCGGGAGAAGAATCGACGTTGAGCGCTTGCGCTTCCGCCGCTCTTACCGTTGCCGTTGCCGCTTCCGCTGGTGGGTGATTTTGAACCAAAGAGTCGTCGCCCACGGATGCGCTTTGTTGTGGGGGCTCGACGGTTGCGCGGAGTTCTCCTTCCTTGTCTTGAGGTAGACTGAGCGCCGTGTCAAATTTCCCGGGATCGGGAGCCACTTGGCACGGAGTCACTGCTGATGTTCTCGCCGGAATCTGCTTGAAAAACGCGTATGTGCGGATATGCAATAAATGTTCGGGGCGCGCTCCGAAAACGACTCGCTCAGCCGTCCTGCAGCGCACAAGAAGCGATATCATGGACATCATCTACACACAAGCACACGTGCAAAACAACTTCAAGTTGGTTCAGCGGTACTTGGACGAAAATGATGCGTACATCATCGAGTAGCCCTCTGCCATAGACTAGTCCAAGGGCAAGTCTTGAACGTACCAACAAACCCATGCCCATAATTGTTATTCATCGCACGTGCAGCTCGTTCATCGTCACTTATCATGGTTTCGTATGACTGTTGTGCGATTTTCTCATGTATTGTGGTACAACATCCGGGTGAAGTGCCGGCATGTGCATGTGAAGAATCGGTTGTGACTCTTATTCCACGTGTCAACAGGTGGGAGCACCTACGCATACGAAAGTGACGATTGAGGATACTGCTAATACCCTTTCAATCCGGTTACTTTCCAGCGTGGCAAAGAGTAAACCACTGCATTTCGTGCTGACGACAACCAACTCCAAATCCAAGTCCCCTTAGGACCCACAACACAGCGGTGATACCGCGTCCATTCGAGCATCAAAAGGACCACGCGAACCATGTTAAGTTTCACCGTGGTAAAAAATACTCGTGACGCTACAGAAGATGTAGCCTCAGGGGGATGACGGTCATGTATTCAAAGGCCCTGAAATCTAGGTTTAGCCGGAAGAAAAATGAAAACCAATGCATCCAATACAGAACAACCTTGAAACAATGTGCTTGAATACGATAAACTTCCGAGCAGAACTCGTGGCAGTAGGTTACTTTCGCGGTAAAAGAAGAGACAAGCACCATTCAAGGAAGGCGGAGAAAAAACCTCTTGTGTGGCCTCCCTCCAGTGTGAATAGACCCTATAGCTGGTGCGTCTAAACCAACGTACCCGCCGGCACATTCTTCCGAGGTGTGGTCCGCTCCTACGTCCTTGTGGTCCAGGGCACGTCTTCCGTCCTGGTCGTTACAAGTTATGCGTGAGTCAATGCGTGAATGGAGTCTCTGCTTACCCACTCTTGCTCAACGAATTTCCACGAGCATAGGGCAGCGCTAATTTCACTAGTGCCGTTCGACATGTATTTGTAAAAAAAAAAGGCCGGGGGTACTGCAGCCCCAATATGCTCTTGTTATCTTGTTATTCCGCGGATTCCAATCCACACGCACATTTTTTCGAGATGCGGCCCGCTCAGGCCCTTTCTTTGTCCGGGCACGGCCTCCCTCCTGGCTTCCCTACTGGCCAATACGCCTAGTGCGTATGCCTATCTATGTGCAAACCGCGTCTCGGTCTTCCGTTCTTGCTTGGTTCACCTCCTCATTCGACCAGACTTGATCTCTCTCTAGCGCTGCAGCCAGCATAAAATATGTGACTTGATATAATTTATTTTCGTGTCAATATTTTTCCGGTCGCGTCTGATACTCAGAGCCTTCCATGTATGTGTTGATGTACACAACTGCTGTACTATCATGAAATAAACTGTGCTGTACGAGTCTCTCTCCCTACTGCCGCCCCCAAACCACGATAATTTCATTCTACCGCCCTTCACCACGTTTGTTTTTCGTGTGTGCGCATGAATAATGTCGTCGAACACTCTCATTCAGTCCTGCCTCTTCGAGGCAATGCGTAAAATCCTTGGGCTCCAAGTCCACGTCATCCAGAACGTATCTACTGACACAGATGCACATTGATCATGGTTTTTTGAGCGGGGCCGCGAAAACTGCGAAACACGGTATGATCTAGTGAAAACGTTCAAAGCTCGATTGCTCCACAACAAAGAGGGCGCAAAACCCGGCTATTACTGTAGGTCGAAGGAAACCTTTGACGAGATCCTTCCCATCGTCCCGCCCTGTGTCGGTAGTGGTGCCCTCTCGGTTGTGCAGTAATCGAGCCATGAAAGCCCGTCTGTCTGGGGGAGTGCGACCACTGGCTCAATGACTAGTGTTGAGAGTCCGACTACTGTAGGGGATTGCGATGCTGTTCAGAGTCCGAATATGGGCTTTGCGATACCTGGCACTCGGCCTATCGAGCTCAACTGTTGCACAATACCGGACGCGTGAGACGCTCAAGGTTCTTCGTGCGATTTGGTAGAACGCACAACTGTGGGTATACGTCGAACGGGTAGTCTTTCTGTGTGTGTATTATTTTTCCAAAAATCTTCAACCTCTGGTTCAGTAGGTGAACGAAAATTACGGGTTGATTGCGAGTGGGCAGCTGGCCTGAGGTGACATTCCGCAGCAGGTACTCGTAGATTTCTAGAAACAAGCAAGCTCCTTCAGCAAGACCCTGTAACACTCCACACACGCTCTGTGGAGAGGGCCTGTGGGACCCTTCTTTTCGTACCCGGATGATATTGCTTTTGGCCCTTTTGCTCTACATCTGGTCCTTTCTGCTCTACATGTGGCAGGTGCACATTTTTTGAGTGCCTTTCTCTCCATTTTTCTGGGGGGGAAATAACACGGGCTCTTTCACTGGCACATCGTGCAATCAACGTAGGCAACAGGGGGAAGAAAGAAATACAGCGGGTGGTGGAGAGGCATGGGGGCAAAGAGTAAAGCGGGGGGAAGAGGAGGCCATGGCCTCACAACTACAGCAGCAGAATCCATATGTCGCAGTTGTCTATAATCTCAAGAGTGCAGAATGCAGCACACTGATTCCTCTTGGCGCACACGCCGCAAGCATTTATAATACTTTCATTTTGGATATAGAGTTCATTCACTTATTCCCGACGCACGACAGCAGGCCAGCACTTCGATGGTCCGCCGAGACATTGTTTGCTCGCGGTTCTCGCTGTCTGTGCACCGCAGGGCCCAAGCATCTGCATCTAGACTACACTCGAATGTCCGCTGCGAAAATCGCTCGGTGAGATCCAGCTCGGCAATCGCCCGTTTAGACGTTCCCACTTCCCACATTCTCGTTCGAGAGAGAGGTGCGTCATGTTTTCCGCCGTGTGCGTGCCGACGCGGATTTTGTACGCGGTGGCGACAGCAGCAGTGTAGTATGTCGTCTGCAGTCATCCGCATGGCAAAGTTTCTCAAGAAAGATCCCTGCCTTTGAATACCGTAGCCACCGTCCGTTTCCGACTTTACATATGTAGTCTGGACTGCTGAAACCAAGTGGTGTCGTGCAGTCAAATTTCGGTGTTCGCACGCTCCGACGCCAACAACCAGCTCGGGACACGGAGACACTACCGCTGCTGTTTCCCCGCAACCAGCCTTCGAAGAAACGTAAAGGGCCAGACGAAAACCCACTTCCCTCGCTTCACACAGACCATCGTCTTCATGACCTTCACCATACCCACGTGAAAAACGTCTCACCCCTCCCATTCATGAGTTTTGCCAATGAATAACAATGCTTTAGGATCGTGGCGGCGAAGCCGCCGACCGCTTGAAGTAGGTGTGCAAACGGCCTCAATATCCAGCCGTCTCTTCTTCTTCGGTGCTGTACACATGACTGTTGGGAAATCTAATGTACATGACACTTTTCCTATGTACAACGAAGATACGAACACACACCTTGGTCCCGGCAGGGCCCGAGCCCTTGTCGCTACTGGTGCAGCCCCCAATGGTTGCCACTAGTCTCTCCAGTCGCGCTCAGGAGTATTGGGCGTTGGTTGGTTGCACCGAGAGGGTTGGGCGTGTGTGTGTGTGTCGTGTGCTCGATCGAGCAGGCCAAGGTTGCGCGATGCAGCGGTGCTGCACACACCACCACCGCGTTGATGCCAACGGGCCCGCTATGGTGGCCTTCTGTGGGATCACCTCGGCCAAGGTGTCTCTGTCCGGGACAACGCGCGTCTTCTGTCCAGATTCGGAATGTCAGAAGTAAAAGTGCCGTTTCAAATGAGTTAAGACCTGGAACCTGGAGGGACCTGGTGTCCGGGCTGCTCGCAGCTCGGAGAGCGCGTAGAGGCACGAGGGGTCTCGCAGATGTATTCCGCACATATGTGGATTTAGTGTACACCGTCGCAGCTGTCAGCCCCCCGCAACGTCGGTAAGCGTGGCGGGTGCTGCCTGCCTGTTTCAATCTCAACACCACGTGCTGGCGGTATCACTTTCTCTGCCATCTCTCAAAGGCGGCGAGTGCCCACACAACATGCCTTATTCGGTAGACGGAGATGGAACTTTGGGGGCAAACGAGACTGCATCTGAGGTCGGCAATGGAATCAGCGCAATGCTGGCTCTTAGCGAGCAGGTAATACAACAGCGGTACTACTGGTGGTGCGGTGCGTCGTCTCTCTAGGGAGCAGAATCTGACAGACAATTTCAGATAGTTGATGGTTGCACGTACTAGAGGCTGAAGACGCAGGTACTTAGGTTTTTGCTTCTAGTCACCCCTGTTGGTTTCACGATTAGTCACGATTCCTGCTTGTGGGAGGGGTTAACTGCTGTTTTCTGTTTTCCACCCACAGGCTGGATCCTCCCCTGCCTGATTGGCCGCGGCGGCGGTTTTTTGAATATCATGCAGTAGTGTACACGCACACACACACCGCCCGCACACCCGCTTGTGCTGCCCGCTCGTGGTGTGTGAAACCCTATTAATGAGAGTACGTGAGCGGCGAATGACGTGGTGGACCCGTTGCGATCACTTGGTTTTGTCTACTAACGCGGCACAAATGATTCTCTATCTGTATCCGTGCGAGCCGCATTCTGGGAAGGGCTGTTGTATGCATACGGCTGTGCGTTTCTATCTACTTGTTCACGTATCTACATACGATAGCTATACGACGACAACGAGAGATACGCGGGGAGGGGGGGGGGGAGGGAGAGGGAGCGGCAAGGTGCGCAACAATTGGAGTTGTGACGCTGGTGGTAATTTCTCGCGCCGCAACTGGTTGATTTATTACCGTGTGGATCCAAACACTCTTCAGAGGGCATTCCCCTAAAACCTTGCCTCATCCTCTCTGCGTGGAGGGGGAGAGTGGAGAAAAATGTCGCACGGATGTACAGAGCATTGAAAAGACGAGAGGGGAGCGTCGGGGGCGCATTCTGTCCATGACTTCACTTCCCAACCGCGTCGATCGATGTATGCACACCTGTACAATGGCGTCTCCGCGATGTGCGTGTATTTTGGCTCTCTGGGACGAACTATGTAGGCGGGATCCCTTTGTAGGCGGGTGGCCGGTATACTTGCTGTAGGGTGGGTGAAATCTCTTGGCACAGGTAGCAATCAAGTTGGTTTGTGCTGTATAGAATTATCACGTTGGATTATACTGTGAATAGAGCCAAGTATGTCAACCGAGCGGATGCCGAGGTCGAGGGACCCCTACGGTACCCAGCACTTGGGCTCAAGGGGACGCCTGGCTGCAGCAGACGCCATAGTATCGATCTGCACGAATCTCTCTCTCTCTCTCTGTTTTTTATACCTCTGAATGTTTGTGTACCTCTAAATGTTTTTGTACCTCTGAATGTTTATCTCAGGGTTCGGAGTTCGGCGGCGACGGCTTCACAGACTACCAAGACAGCGTTGTGTCCGAGAGACAAAAGGTATGGTCTGTGCTTCGAACGCGCTCACATCAAACCTCGCGCGACACTACTGTACTTGCATCGACGATACTCTTCGTGAGAAGAAACACCTAGGGTTTTGCCACATTCCTCTTACTGCTTTCCACCCTTTAGCCCTGGGCTCAACCACTCTTGAACTTACGCAATTTCTGGCTAGACAAAAGTCCTGAGATTATCGATGCGCACAACAAACCTGTACTGCTGTACCACTTCTTTTTGCATTGACAATCTCAAAAAATTCCAGAATGGCGGCTACCAGTTTTCCGAAAGCGCGAGTGTGGTGAGCCACGCCCCCTCGATGGAACTCGATTCCGCTTCAGCATATCAGAGCTACGGCCAAGAAGAGGGAGATACCGGAGGCGTGACGACGGGGTTTGAGGGCCTAAGGTGACGCGAGGACGGAACGAGCCGTTTCGGGGTGTCGAGTGTTATTTGTAGCATCAAGTGCACTGGTTCGCTGCGAGTACCCGTTGCACCCGTACGTAGGTTGTCCAGCTTCACACAGCATGTCATGGGATTTTCGCGTTTGGTTTGGCGCCGACAGCTTGTGGAGGGTACGGTAACTCGAAGAGTCCCACATGGCCCCCCTTGCCGCCACAAGTTGTTAGGCATGCATACCCGTGTCCACCCCGTTCGATGCCACGGCGGCGGGTAGACGCTTGGCCAGCGAGCTGTGTCTAGAGAACCCCTTTCGTGGCGTTCAGGAGGTTGCGCCGGAAATGGGACCTGGTGCCAACCGTTTTTTGGATGTTGCGACTGACAGGTTGGGAGATGAGCCAAGGGGAGGACGAGAGGGTGCGATGAGCATGTTGGAAGGGGAAGAAGGCGAAAGGGCTGATGGCGACTACGCCAAAGGTCAGTCGGTCTCGGGGAAAACATGAAGGAGTAGTATACTGCGCATGGGAACTGAACGTTTTTAGAAGCATGAGTATTGGTCATCCGTCAGTCCTCGTCCGGTTTTTGATAGAGGATGTGTAGTAGAACAAAGACGGCTAGCACTCATGAGCCGGGGTCCTTTTCGTTACCTAACCAAGTCGTGGCATGTATTGATTTGAAGACCCGTGCCGGCAACATTTTTGCATGTGTGTCTGTCTGGAGGCAATCGGAAAATTTTGGTCTATCAACGCGGCAGCGCGTCGGAGTTCCCAGTAAGATGTTTGTGTGTTTCGCCGACCTTTACACTGCACTGTCGCGACTACAACGTACCGCCGTGGGGTATGAAGGTACCTCTGAGTAGCTGTGGTCCAGATAGGTTGGTCCCGCTCACGCAAGTAAGAGACAAGAGGATGTGTGGTATTCGGGGTGGGAAAACAAGCCCTGGAGAATTTAAGAGAATGGGCGAATGTTTGTTTTCTTTGAAAAAGAGGGTATTGAAATGCTCACACCATCCCCGGGAAAGCGGTCGGCATACTTGCCACCACCCCTAGTCTGTGTTAGCGGCTGAAACGCGAAGACGCGATACACGCGCGTACGGCAGCAGTGTACCAGTTTTTTGCAAGGTGTCTGTGCTGGTTACGAGGGTCGCGCCACACAGTGGTGTTCGGCAGCCACTTGCTGGCCGCGGACGCTGATATTGCCCTACAGTACTTGCATTGTTTGGTCTAGGGTCACGAGGCGTTCCCCTTTGTGGCCATTGTATTGCGTCCACGGTGTGCTTTCAAGAAAAATACGCAAGCAAAGAAACACTGGCTACTACACCAGACGTATTTAGTCGCGCATTCTCGACAAGCTGAGGATTCCTACCATGTCTGTGGCCCCAACAGTTTTTTTTCAGCCTCGAGGTTATATGTGCTGTGGTGGAGGTACGTCGACATGTACCGTACATCGAGTGCTGTTAGGGCTGATTCGGACTGAAGAGTATCCAACCAGAACCTCTCCTAAAGTTGTTTTCAACGCGCATTACCTGTCAGGCCATCATGTGTGTGCGTGTGGTTCGCATGGTAAGTTTTTTTTGCCCGCCCCCTTGATGACAGATGTGGAGGCTCCAGAGTGGGCGTGCCGTTTTTGTGGCATTCACGATCCGGCGTGCGTCGTGCGTTGCGTGGAGTCGGGCAAATGGTTCTGCAACTCTTGCGGCAATGCATCTGGCAGCCACATTATCCAGCACCTCGTGCGCTCGAGAAACAATCAGGTTTGTACATGGGTGGCGTGCGACCTGATTCTGGAAATGCCGCTAGCTAGTGGAAGACGGCAGTACATATCGCTAGCTAGCACACGAGGACGCTGCATCAACGATCCGACATGTGCTTGCTCTACAATTGCCATGCCCTGTATCATTCAAGGCTCCGTTGCGTCAACGTGTTACCGAGTACCGAGCATCATTGAAAACCCAACGCTACTGGTTTTGCCGTGTTGCGGTTCATGTATGTCGCGCCAATATTTATTGTAGGGTTTGATAGGCTTCGTGATCGGCCCATCATATTTCGCCTAATAGGTTCTACTCTATGGTTTGATGCAGCTATTGCCCCTTAATAGAGGACTTTTATTTAACCTCTGGCATGGCGCTTGCTTTAAACCTGGAGAACATCATACAAAGACGCGTGCGTACGACCTCGACCTTTCCCTTTCCGACCCTGGCACACACAGGTGTGCTTGCACCCCGACTCTCCCCTGGGCGAGACAATTCTGGAGTGCTACAATTGCGGGTCGCGCAATTTGTTTCTGATGGGTTTCGTGCCCGCCAAGGCGGATTCGGTGGTGGTTTTGCTGTGCCGCGTTTGCGTGGAGGGAGCTCCAGGCCTCAAGGTACGGACAACCTTGAGGGTAGAGGAGGCTGCGAAGGTCGTTTTTTGTGTTTGTTCACTCTCATTTACTTGCACGAGTTGCGTCCATTGTCCAGTTTTCTTCTTTTTTTCCCGTACAGCAGTGCAGCCGCGCCCTCGTGAATTTTCGTGCGTGTTTGGTGTGAGACGAGGAACAGCAGTCACGAGGTTTTTTGCCGGAAATAGCCTTTTTTTTCTTTAGCTGTACATTGTATCTCACCCACACAATCAAACAACTGCTGCGCGTTTTTTGACTTGGCCGGTTGGATGGTGTCATGATGTCGCAGGACATGGGGTGGGACCTGTCGGAATGGCTGCCTCTGGTGCAAGACAGACGTTTTTTGCCGTGGCTCGTCAAGGTGCCTTCGGAACAGCAGCAGGTAAACTCGCACCGTTGTGTCCACCTCGCTTTCTTGCCGCCGATGCCCGCTCTTGCTAGTGTTGGTTGGAAGCACATGTGGCGGGTGGAGGGGGTTACAGCTTACGGTATGTCTCATGGGAGGTGATGATTCCACCGGCGGTGACGCGCGTATCGTACTTGCGTCCTGCTCGATAGGGTTTGTTGACCCGCTCCGCCCTAAGTATCCCTCTATGGACCTGCCTCTCGTTCATGGCTCGTTCGATTTCTGTTTGTCTTGTGCTACCGCTCATTGCCCACCGGTGACAGTCCCGGGCGAGGCACATTTCTTCGGCACAGATCGCCAAGTTGGAGGAGCTGTGGAACAAGGAGCCAGAGGCCACGCTAGAGGACCTGGAAAAGCCGGGAATAGACGACGAGGCTCAGGTGCCAACACGGGTCCTGACTGATTGATATTTGGTTCCTCCATGTTGACGTTGGCATCATGCTTGTGTGGTACCCGCGCGGCGCGTGCATTGCTCCGGCTTCCCTCTGCCCCGCCTTTCAGGCAGTCCAAGTTTCCGGGGTTGTTTCCCTTCGAATAGGGTGACAGTCGGGTTGTTCAGACGCTGAGCGAAATCTATTGGGGACACTTTTCTTTGCCTGTGTTTTTGTGGGAGATTTGTTTATCTGCATGCGGGTTACATGAAGTTGGGGCCCGGTGGGTGAATACACTCGGCATAGACAGGATCCGCTGTAGTCGTTCTATTGAGGGACTGGCCCTGTAGAATGAGGGTTTGGAGCCTTCAGATACCACTGTGGTGCGGGCCACAAACACCCCACCAGTGAATACATTGTAAGCACTCTCACAAACCAGAGCCACAGAGCCACACACAGCCTGTGTGAGGGTTGTTCTCTCACACAGCTTGGGGGAGCATTGGTTCTTGTCCTGTTGCTGTACAATACAGTAGCGCTACCCAGTGCCCGCTTCTGTGTGTACATGGTTCGACGACGGTATGCCGAATGTTAAATGTTCTTTCTTTTTTCTTTTCGTGCCTATCCCCCGCCCCTTGTATTGTGCCTCCCCGAGGTTCCAACTTCCAAAGTGTAACGAAAAAAAGAACGGCTATAGGGTATGCCGGTTAAGAGACCCCCCAGACCCCGCTGCTCCTCAGTGGCAGCCCCGGGGACTTGCTTCAATGTGTTCGTTCTGTTATGAAGAGTTGCGGTTTGTTCGCAATACATTTTTCAGCACACACCTCTTGCTGCACTACACCGGGAGGAATGCCGGCTTCGTGAGTCCATCGCTTTTCACGCGCTGCACTTTCCCTTTCTCTAACCCCTCTCTTAGAAATCGAAGATATACCGTAGGGTGGGTCCACCGCACTTTGGGGTCGTCTCAAAACCCGAATATACGGTACCATATTTACCTTCCACACCATTTAGTTGAATCCCATATAGCGTGGAGGCTGATGAATCGGCCGGGCACATTCCCGCACTATTGCGGCCCCCCAACAGCTGTATCCCATATCGCTGGCGTTTGCTTTTGTTTGTTGATGCAGCCGGTGCTGCTGAAGTACGAGGATGGTTACCACTACCAGAACATCATGGCCCCCCTGGTGAAGCTCGAGGCTGACTACGACAAGAGCTCGAAAGATAGCCAGGGTCAAGACGGTCTGAGCGTGCGATGGGACCAAGGCCTCAACAAGAAGCACATCGCGCTGTTCCGGTACGTGGTGTCTACCATACTCCCCGCCGTGCTGTTCCGCTTTTCGTCCCCTGTTGTTTGTCTACGACTTCGTGGCAGTGCATGTGTTGCCGGGACCTCGACAGCGAGCATGCTCATTCGTTATTTTGCACCATATGTAGTGCCTGATTCGATATTTTAACGTTCGTGCGTGCTCCATCTCGACGGCTTTGATAGTCTGGCGCAGAGCGAGGAGCACATGGCTAGGATGACGGCGGGTGACGAGCTGAAGCTTTCGCTAGACCCGGTGGGGCAGCGGGCG
Organism: Ectocarpus siliculosus; assembly: GCA_000310025.1. Lineage (NCBI taxonomy): Eukaryota > Phaeophyceae > Ectocarpales > Ectocarpaceae > Ectocarpus > Ectocarpus siliculosus. The sequence goes on along the minus strand of FN649730.1, from coordinate 1,109,164 downwards.
CACGGGAAGCCCTGGGAGGGTTTGGGGCATGTCCTGCGAATAGCTGACAGCGAGGTGGCGCTGATGATGCTGGGGGGCATGGTGCCAACCGAAATCACCGACGGGTACCAGGTGACGACTTGTAATGCTGATATATGGGCATGTGCGCGCAGCACGCCATCGCGATTGCTGTGGAAGAGGAAGAGTACCACACCCCACCCGATGTTCTTGGCCAAGCGTCTTCCATCCGCTTCTGCTTCTTCCCCCGTGACGAAACGACGTTCCTTCTTTCCTTCTTTCGTGCCCTGGTTGTGGCGCTCGCTTTCGACTTCTCCGCTTCTCCGCTGGAAATCTGGTGTACCATGATGCGTGGCAGGTGGACTTCGTGTGGAAGGCAGTGTCGTATGACCGAATGCAGGTGGCCCTCAAGACCTTTGCGGTGGACGACACGTCGGTATCGGGCTACATCTACCACAGGTATGCACAGCATACAATAGAACAGGTGTTCTTGGACTGCTTGCTTGCTATGTAAGGACCGTTGGCTTCGCAGGCCACCGCAACGCCGGAAACATTGGAACATCATTGCCGTCCGCGTTTTAGCTGCAGGCTGACGTAGTAGAGCAGCGGATTAAACCAAGCCCTTGTGGTGCCGGTCCTCGGATACTCTCTTGCTCCTCGAAGCTGGACCTGCTCTGCTGAGCCGAATGTAAGCCTTTGGCGAGGTCGAAGGTGCCTGATGTTAGTTACCTGATTCAGCAGTTTTTTGTTTTTTGACACCGGTATCTTTGCTGGCCTGGCACGTCGGAAACTTGCTATGGTATTGTCCGTACTAACACTTTTACCAAGATGAAGAGAATGATGACGTGAACGTGAGCCTTGCTGCTTACACTTTGATTGAAGGGAGTCAAACACCCGATTGCCCATGGTACGGACGTACATGACTCAACCGCTTTCCCTTCCTCACGCCACCCGCCTCCACTACTCATCTCGCAAACTTGAAAGATTGCTTGGTCACGAAGTGGAGCCTCAAGTGCTGCGGGTCACGCTCCCCCCCCGCTTCTCCGCGCCGGGGTTACCGGAGCTCAATCATTCGCAGTTCACCGCCGTGAAGGCGGTGTTGCAGCGGCCGCTGTCTCTGATCCAAGGGCCTCCCGGCACTGGCAAGACGGTGACATCGGCGACTCTGGTGTACCATCTAGCTCGCCAGGGAATGGGACAGGTGTGTTTGATTTGCCGGAAGAGGGAGGAGGGTGAAGATGCGCACGAACGGCACGTGTGTGGGGGTGGCTTTGTGTACTTGTTTCCTCGGCGCTCTTGGGGGGTTGTGTTGTGATTTTGTGTTGAAGATTGCTGTGCGCGGTTCGCGAACGCGTGGATTTCGCCAACGTGCTGTTATAATCTCCAGATTTTGAGGGCAACCCCGACTACGAGCCTTGTGGGAGAGGCTCGGCTTCAGACCGCAACAAAATCTTGGATTTTTTTCTGATATGTGTGTGACGTGGTTACGACACTTCCCGCGCAGGTGCTCGTCTGTGCACCTTCCAATGTCGCAGTGGACCACCTGACAGCCAAGATCAGCGCTACCGGCCTCAGGGTGGTGCGCCTCTGTGCCAAGAGCCGGGAAGCGGTGGTGAGCCAGGGACTGCTTTGGGTTATTTGGTGTCGCTTGTTTTTATATTCATGTATACGCGGAGTGGTTCTGTTGTGTGACTGTTTTGTGAATGACGGGTCCTTCCGGACGACACGGTTTTCATCATGGCGTGCCATCATGATATATCATCATGGTCATGTAGTGAGGGCTGTTTCTTGCTTGCCAAGCCCAGCAGCCCGGGGTTGGCTTATCGTTAACACACACGTTGGACCGCACGGATGGACGCGTCTAGTGAGCGGGTCTCGTGTTGGCAGCGACTGCAGCGCCATACGAACAGACGCAGTATCGATATCTTGTGTTTTAGGAATACAGTGATGATTCCTCTTTTGCGGCAGCAGTGGTCGGTGGCGCAATTTACATCACATCCGTCTTAATTCAAGGGAACCACCAGTGCCAGAAAAGCTGCTTCATGATAGTATGTCCGGTGCTTATGCAGTTGTCTACCCGTCGTTCGTTTTTGCCATCACGCAGTCTACGGACGTGGACCATCTGTCTTTGCACGTGATGGTGAGAGCGCTGGACACGCCAGACAAGCAGGACCTGCGCAAGCTGCAGCTGCTCAAGGACGAGCTGGTGAGAAAATCTCCAGGACAAGTGGCCCTTGAAGAACGTGACATGCATGTCTCTAGATACTTCGCTGTTATAGTACTCACCCCACGAATCCGTTTGCATGGGGAATCTAGTCACGGCACATATTGTCACTAGGTTTCGACAACCAGATTGATTCTCACCTTTTGAGACGGAGGCTGCGAAACGTTTGCACTTGTGTTGTATATTGTGGTTCTAAAGTCCTACAAAGTCCAAGGGCATTTTTTCTTTCGGTAACTCTGGCTCCGTGAGGCTCGGCCTCGAATGCGTACCTACCCCCCCCCACCCCCTCGCCAAATGGAACGGTAAACCAATCTCTGTGATAGGGTGAGCTAGTGGCGGCGGATGAGAAGCGTTTCCGGCGACTTCGGTCCAGCGCGGAACGAGAAATCTTGCAGGCGGCTGATGTCATTTGCACTACCTGTGTGGGAGCTGGTGACCCTCGCCTTAGCAACGTCAACCTGCGCTTCCGACAGGCAAGCAGCATGCCGTTGCTGATACACCTTGCTGATACCGTGTGCGGGACACGTGTTCAAGCGTGTCTTAACAAGTACGAGCAGGTTATCTATTAAATAGCTTCACAAGCGTGGAGTGGGGCGCGGTAGATGAGGCTTTATAGAACACCTCATGCAGTGTGGCTCGCTTTGTCAGTGTTAGAAGTGTCTAATAGGAGTATCACGTCGAGGATCCTCGGTTGGACATGAGAAACATGGTCATCTTGGATAGATAGCGGCGTTTTCGTGCCCAAAAATAATTGTTCGTTTGCCATGCGCTGACGGTTTTTCTGTCATGCAGGTGTTGATCGACGAGGCAACTCAAGCCATGGAAGCCGAGTGCCTCATTCCAATAGTCATGGGCGCCAAGCAGCTGGTGCTGGTGGGAGACCACTGTCAACTTGGACCGGTAAGAATAACTCAATAACCCCACCGGTGCTGGGGTGTTGTTGATGTAGAACGAGATCTTTTACCAGCGGCCAACCTGAGCTCGTGGGATTTAAGGACTTCTACAGCAAGGCATGTTTGTGGTGCCTGGCCTTGAGTTGGTCGTGGGTGTAGGACAACATTGAAGTTCTCGACTCGCCGGCGTGACGCATGCTTCTGCAAGCGTGCATGGCACACATTATGCAGCGTTGTCGGGACATGCCAGTGTCTTCGCTGTACACGCCGGAGCGATAAGATGGCATGTTCTTTTACATTCCTTCAGCAGTTGTCACAGCATTTCTGCCGGATAGGTATTCTAGCTCCAATCCGTGGTCACATCACACAGAAGGGTTCCTCCCCTTAGACCCCCTACAGTACCACCCCTCCTGCCATGTGGTTTTTGGGACAACTCGAAAGTTATACCTCCTGCAAACGTCTGTCTGTGCTATCGGGACTATCTCGACTCTCTGAAGCTGTTGTTGCGGCGGTGTTGTTTCAGGTGGTGCTGTGCAAGAAGTCGTCGAAGGCGGGGCTAACGCAGTCTCTGTTCGAGAGGCTCGTGCTGCTCGGAATACGACCCGTCCGTCTTCAGGTAAATAGCTTGTGTCTTGGCTTGGCACAGCACGTTGGTGGTCTATCAGGTGTAATGGTAGCAACGGTCGTTTTGAACAGGTACACTGCTTTTCGGTTGCGCCGCGCCGAGCAATCAAGTCCGGATATCGTATCGCATGTCCAGCAGCAGCGTTTTGGCGCGAAGAGCTGCGATCGGTTGGCTCCTCCGAGCTTTTTGTGTTTCTCTCATTTGTGATTGATTTTCTCTGTGTTGAAGTGCCGTACCCTGTGGCACATTTTCTCGCTGGTGGGTACCGTTAAAGTTGCTGTACGGCGGTGCTCTGGCGTTGGTATCGTTCGGTGGCGCTTTCAGGTTCAGTACCGGATGCACCCTTGTCTGTCGGAGTGGCCGTCCAACATGTTCTACGAGGGAACGCTTCAGAATGGCGTCACCGAGGGAGAGCGAGTGATGGACCAGGTCAGTCAGTCAGTCACGCGCGATGAAACCTCGGTGCCATGCTGCTGTAACGCCGTGCTCGTCAACCTGTGGTCCCAACTTCATTGAGTTCTTTTCCAGGACAAAATGCAGAGATCGGAATATTTCGCCCTCGTTTCCTGTTCTGTTTGGACGTGCCTTGATCTGGTCCGGGTGTCTTTCCAAGACTTGCCCGCTGCTATGCTTGAACCGAAGGCCTGCGCTCAACACATCATCGGAAATAATTGACATCCATCCTCTTGCTACTATCCGCACGCTCAGTTGCTCATATGCTTGAACACACTCATCAGGTGGACTTCCCTTGGCCGGTGCCCTCCAAGCCCATGTTCTTCCTCATGACAACGGGAGTCGAGGAGATCTCGTCGAGCGGGACATCCTACCTCAACCGCACGGAGGCCACGGCCGTAGAAAAATGTGTCACGAGGTTCTTGCAGAAGGGGGTCACGCCAGACCAGATCGGGGTGAGCTCGCACTTATAAAAGTACCGCTTGAGTACTTACTGTTTTCCATTTGTTGCGGAGAAACTCCACCAAGAGGTGGATCGAAAGAGTATGTTGCTTGGCGAGCCAGAAGCTTCGAGTGCTAAAGGGGTGGGTCAGTCTGGAGTCTGTCCTACGTCAACTGCGTGCGTGTTCAGGTATCCTGTCGCCCCACAGCCGTAGCCCCTTTTTGAGAGATCGACCCGGGTCGTTAGTTGGCGAGTCAGAAACACATAGATTTTTGTTCATGGTTTCTCGAGCCTCATTCCGTTGTTTGCTTGCTTGATCCCGGTTGTGTTGAAATGTTTTGTGTGGTCTTGTGCTGCATTGTGTTGTCTTGTGCTGTCTTGTGTTGCATTGTGTTGTCTTGTCTTGTGTTATCTTGTGTTGTCTTATATTATCTTGTGCTGTCTTGTGTTGTCAGGTGGTGACCCCCTACGAGGGTCAGCGATCGTACCTCGTCGACCACCTGCAAAGAACGGGCTCCCTGCGATCATCGCTTTACTCGGAGATCGAGGTGGCCAGCGTGGATTCCTTCCAGGGCAGGGAGAAGGACCTCATCTTGCTTACCTGCGTGAGGTGAGGTGATTTGTTGCTGCCAGCTGCGGTTTGGCGGGTCGCGGGTCGGCGTTGCTCCCATCACGTCTCCTTCAAGCGTTTCGGAGGGGTGTGGAAGGCTTTTGTGACAGATTTGTAGTCTCTGTCTTTCGCGCTATCCCAGCCGGTGATGTTTACCCCCCTTCTCATTCGCCGTTGGCTGCGCTTGACTCGCACGTTCATGCAAAACATCTGCTCGTTTGGGGGGATTGTGATCGAGGATAGAAACCAGCACACCCGAAAGCTGTACCGGGTAGAGCCACAAGCACAGCAGCGCAGACTCGCGTCATTCCCGCAGTCTATCCCGACCTGGCGTTGTTTTCTTGCCAAAGGCGGCGGCCCCCTGATGATGTTTTTCGAATGAAACAAACCACAGGTCAAACGAGCACCAGGGTATCGGTTTCCTTTCCGATCCCCGGCGCCTTAACGTAGCCCTCACGCGTGCTCGCTTCGGGTGCATCATCATCGGGAACCCTCGCATACTGGCCAAGAACCCTCTCTGGAATGCTCTCGTGAACTTCTACAAGGTGAATTACTGGTGTCGAAGCAGAGGCAGGCGTGGTTATGGTCTTGTGGCTCGTTACATGTAGACCATAAGCACTATAATATCTGCAAGCTCAGAAATTGGGATATGTTTTCCGATGCCTCCGCTGTCTCAGACCAATTAGAGGACCAGTTATCAGAGACACTGACCGCATTGCCTTTCGTTGGTCATCCTTCGTAGTGCCATCATGCTGTATGCCTAAACCTGTTGCTGGTTTGACTCATGCGGAGCAACACTCGAAGGTTTCATCCAATCCATTCGTCTGAACTCCCGGCAAGCGAGCCACGTCTATGAAGCGAAACAACCAAACCGACAGATCTGATGTAACTGCGCCCCACATGAATTCTCTGTGCATGTCCATGCTTGCAGGACCACGAGTGCCTCGTGGAAGGCCCCTTGGACAACATGCAGCCGTCGCTCATGTCCTTCCCGCCCCCGCTCAACAGGCGCAACGATCAGCGCAGGCTCTACTTCACGGCGCTCGCGCAGGGCACACACGCCGCTGCGAACTCACAGGTACACGGAAAACACGTTCTTGAAGCGTGGCAGGCCGACACACGTGCACCTCCACTTCGCAGCGGCCTTTACGCCTAGGACAAGCAACAAGCAATACCAGTTTTATATGGTTCGATCGCTTGTTGCCTTAAGCCTCGAGCAAGCTGCAGGGGTGACGCGAATTCGTTGCAGAACTGTCCGATGTCCGACGTGAATGTCTTCTATCAGACCCCCCACCCTTGCCCTTTTTTCTTCAATGAAGTAGAATCGTGATCGCTCATCGTCACTGCCCGTGCCCTTGTTACATCGAACCTCGGTTCTGGTTGACTCCGTGGTAGTCATGGGACGACAGGGACCGTTCTTCGAGGAAGGGCGACGCCGATCGCGAGCCCATGGACTCTCGCTACGACCCACGCTATTCCATCCGCCCTGACGTAAGTTGCCATCCCATGGGCCAGTGGTCTGTATAATTGCTGCTGTAAAGGCAGCCGTGCTGTGTTGTGACTTGCTTGTTTCTGGCGCATGAGGAGTGTCGGTGAATGTTGTGGTGGTGGAAGAGAAAACCTGGTGGTCCTTGGATTTGTCTCCACTTGCTTGGATTTTGTAGCCTCCCATAGGTTCCTAAAGGTCAAGCCGAGCGCAAGAACATGAGGCGTGATTGGCGATCACTTCCATTCGTGACGCCGTTGACCCCCTCGCACCACTGTGAATTGTTTTCTCATCAGGGTGCGGATTACGGCTACGGAAGCTATTCGGACGCGCCCCAAGCGAACGGCGGACACAGAGGGGGAGGAGGTGACTTTGGAGGAGCCTGGGGATCGGCGCCGTCTCACGAATATGGGTGAGCTTAAGGTGGGCGCGTGCTACGTTGAGCACGTGTCGAAGACAGTTTCTTGTGTTCGACGTGACGCTGAATATTCACTTGCACGTCGGTTCAGTGTTTGTTACGTGTAAGCGTACTCGAGTCTGCAACCGGCGTCTCATCGCTCGCATCGCCATCGGAATACCCACGCTTCACTGCTGTAGCATTCCGCGGTTTGATATGTCATGTTCAGCTGTATAAGGTCGTTTCATTTCTCATGCCTCGATCCCCCTGATACATGTTGCCTTACCATCGCAGCTACGGCCAGTTTGGACCCGGTCCTATTGACACGGGCGCACCGCAAGGCCCCCCCAGTGTTTCAGGGTCGTATGTTTCTGCCAGCCAAGCTTCGACCTCGTTCGGCCAGAACAGGTGCGTACCTACGAAACGAACACAGTTTTTAGTTTTTAGGTGCAGTGCGTTCAGAAGTCGGCCCCGTTTTTTCGCCCAGCTGTTGGTGTGACAGTGTGACCGCTGTTTAGTGTCTCGGCCCCTTAGGTATGGCCTCTTTTTGCGGTTGGTTGTGCAGATATCAAACATACGCAGACGACCGTGTCTTCCAACCGCGCTCGATGTGCGCATCGGCCACTGATATGCTACTGATATGCTACCGCTCACGGTTTCCTCTCAAATGTCCCACTGCAGGTGGGGGGGCGGCCTGGGCGGTCGTGACGATCCGAGGGGGTGAGCTAGTCGGCGAGATGTCTCCCCGGAACTGGAATTTTAGGCGGCCATGTCATTGTTCAGACTCTTGGAAGAATCGAAGTCAGACGAAAGCCAGTCGCGACGCGTCCTCCACCGCCCCCGACTCGTCTGTCTGTCTGTCTGTCCGTCGATCGGCTGGGTTGAGACGGAGCTCCGAGCGTCGGTGTGGTGTTTTGTAGGCTGCCCTTGCAGCTGTCACAATCGCAGCTTTGGTCGGGCAGCCAACTTCCCTAGCCGTGGTGCCCGAGCTTAGGTGTACCGGTGAACCAAGATACTCGAACCTTTTAACGCTCTCTCTCCCGCCCGCGGGCAAAGCTCCAAGCGTCCTTAGCGTGGAAGAAGGGCTAGCCCGTCGCCTGCTCTTGCCACAAAGCACAGAATTGGGGTGGCGGCACACGGCGGATCGCGGCCTTTTTCTTTGCGGGTTTGCGCGCGGACTTGAACACACGTGTGTTCGGTCGGTGCGGAGGTGAAGTCAGAGTTATTGGCGGAAGGGTTGAGGAAGAAACGGGGGCGTTCGGATTTCGGGAAAAGACACGGGGTTGCGCTTCGAGATGGCACGTTTTCTTGATGTGAGGACCATTGAGGTACACCACCTGGTGCCGTAGAGGGCACGACAAGGCTGGATGCAGGAATGCAAGGTGTTCTTGGCGTGTCGGTCGGCTTCACCGCAAGCCGGCCGTAGTCACCGCGTTGCGAGCGTGGTGAAAGGTTGAGATGGTGTGATATTTGCGGCACTAGAAAAACCCACGAAGTTGGCTCCCTGTGAGGCACTTCCTGCCGTCTGCCGGCGACTCACGTCCTCGCAAGATTGGAGCCTTGACTGGACGTAGCTCATTGTCACTGAGACACCGCCGCAGGTGCGAGGGTTGCCAATAGCTTTCCAACCTCGTTGAATAGGCATCGCCGGCATAACACAATGGGATTGGCGTTGCCTCCGATTGTTTGGTCGCTTGGCGCGATCGGCTTGACGAAACGAAGTTTCCGTGAGCTTGCGACGGAAAGTCGTGCATGGGGTATGAGGTAGTGCGGCGTCGGCTCTTTTCTGCACAGCCAGTCCACAAACGCTTGCATTGACTTGCTGTGAAGGTGAAGGTGATATGGCGTGCTTTCTTGTTGTGGGGGTGGGGAGAGGCTCGTATCGCGAGATATAGGTACTCCAATGGCAGGACTGTTCCAAGGGCAGGACAGCTGTCCGGCAAGCGTGTCTTGCCCAAGTGCTGTCGTGAGCACCGATTGATTCCTGTTTGCACGAGTGACGTTTGCCACTTTGCTGGATGGTACAATCTGTGTTAATTTCTCGATGTGATGGACTAATGGACTAGAGTATTCTACACATCTGGAAAATACGAACCGAGAACGGGCGGATACGGGAGTGATCATCGCTCATAGCTACCTAACATTCGAGGGTGGCACATCTTGCAATTTTGGCCAAGGTGTGGTACTTGTCGACCTCGCTCTTGAACTGCAGGGAAGAGACAAAGATATTGGATCCGGTAGAGTCTCCGTGTCAATCCTCTTTTTTGTAAAATCATGTAGTTCGCAAGTACTTACAAGGTTCAAGCAGACCCGAGCGTGGAACACGGCACGGAGCGAAATAAACGCGGGAAAGGAAAAATAACGGGATATAAAACTTAGGGGGGGCGCCCTATCTTGTGAAGAAAATATGCAACACGTCTCTCCATCCTCAAGCGATCGAGCTGTTGCGTGGCAGAAGACGACTCACTGGACGCGTCGCTCTTGCACGAAGTTACACATGAGTCCATGTCCGCGTGCTATCTGTGGGTACTGTCGCTGCTGCCTCGTGCCGGCTGACCCTAGGACACATGCACACACAACAAGAGCGCCAAAGCGTAGGGGTCTCTGAAATCATCGATTGTATGCAACGGCGAAAATTGATGTTCGTGCGTAGGTGAGCGCGCGTGGATTGCAGGGTCGTGCATGTGCGTACGTCGGGTTGAAACCGGTGTACAACTCCGACTTCTTATCATCTGAAAAAGATTATTCCCAAATTTGCTGAGTCGAAGTTCGTATTTTGTTGGATCAGGGTGTAAAGCGGTTGTGACTGCCTCTTCCCCTGCAGCAACGGTGCTCAAACGCCCTGGTTCTTGACAATTGGGTCAGCTAGCTTCCCTGTCTTCGCAAATCTGAGTTCCAACAGAACTTCTGCAGCGAGCTCATGTTTTGTGCCGGTGACCTTCCTCAAAAGCAACACTATGAACTCGGATCGGAGACCTTCCCGGGTGTGCCGCTGTGGTTTCAGGGCCGAAAAAAAATGCCCGCACCCTCTCCTTGGTACACAGACAACATGCACCTGAGTTTCTTGCTGCGTCATAGTACAAGCTTACCGGTTTTCGGCGTGCAGCCATAGCCTTCACTTGTGTCCGCGTAACCAAGGAATTTCGCGACGCCGTCCCAGCTGATGGTTTAGGCCTGCCGGTGAGAACCCAATGTTTTAGGCTGTAGCACTCTGTGTGGAGTTGCATACGACTGAACTTGAAATCGCGCCTATCGATTACAATACATCTGAGGGCTGTTTCGTAACCAAGATGTTTCTTTGCCATGACACGCGTGCATTGACCTACTGTACGATCCTCGGCGGTTCACCTTGGACAAGTGGCGAGTTGCCCTTGAACTGTCCGTACAACTGTTTTCTAGTCGATTCCCTGACTGTGGCAGCAAAACTGCTGACGAAAAGAGGCATTTACGGTCACCTCGTTGTTGATGTTTTCTGGGAGCCCCCCGATATCCTGTGTTGGCCCGCGTTGGCGTGAGGTGCTAGCTTACTCTCTTGTCGCAGCCTCGTCGGGACCGCGGCTGAATCTGTAGGGTTTGGTGCTCGCGCAGGACTGGCAGTTGCCGCAGGCTGTGTCGGTGAAACTGTCACTTCCTGTGGAGCTTCCGGCGGAACTTGGGTAATGATGCCTGGGTCAACGACCTGTGTTTGCGCGCCACAGCGAATATTGCCTTAGGACGTTCATGTCGGCGGCGGCCAACTAACGCTGTGCGCGGTAGTCGAGCTCTTGGTGGTATCGAGATACATGACACACAATGCATGACACAAGCATCCTTTCACTGCTTTTTCCTCTACGGCATCGCAATAACATGCCTCCCCATGCGTTTGTCTTTCTTGTGCCCTACACAGAGAGGGACGAGCTCGGAGCGCGTCCGTTGTGCGCTTGCTCTGGTATCGTGTTTGGGTCAGATTGGCGACGGCCAACGGGCACGGAAAAAAAAATCAACTTCTCCTGTGACGTATCTCGATGAAGTTTTCTAAACTTCCACGCGCCGAGCGCAAACAAATGCGAGCCATGACGTTGGTAAGCGACACACCACATATTGTCGGGAGTATCAATAACCTAGAGCAGAGGCACAGCAAATATTGCATGTGTAATGAGCAACAACGTGCTCTTAGACTTGGATCGGAACTTCACGGTTCTAAAATTGATCTCACCTCACTCCCATTGTCGTCGCCGCCGGGATCAACAACGTATACTTTGTGGGTCTTCACTGTCCCCCAGCTCACACCCTTTCTCCCCTCGCCCGCTGGAGGGCTTGCTGCTGGGGGTGTGTGGTCGACTTTCGCCCCTTGCATCACTTGTGCTACCACCGCAAACAGGAGTGCGACAACAGTCCAGGAGCATGTGGGACGGGCAAGGAGGCGAGGGCCTACTTTTGCTAGCTATGCAAGAGCTAATGTTGTGTTTTTAACGTTGGCGAGGAACACAAACACCGGTGCAACTTCGTACTCACAATGACGACCACCAGCGTTGTTAGCACCGTTTTTCTCCTGTGCCATGGCCTGAATATTTCCCATGTGCGACTTGATTGTCGTGCGCAACAACCGCCTGCTTGCATAAAGGAAGTTATCGGAAGACACAAACCAAATTTCAGTACGTTTCCTGCCCGCACAATCACACTGCTCTTCGTCATGTGTCGCTCTGTCAGTGCCAGAACTTACTTGCTGGCAGTCAGTCCTCTGCTCTTTCACCTGTTTGCCAAGGTACCAGACATTTGGAGCATCGCAACGTTGTCAGAGTCCGCCAAGGGAGTCACTTGTTTCCCTGTCACGGCGTCTTTGGAGTCAACGAGAGCTGCAAAGGCCTGCGAAACCAACGCGGGGGAAATAATCTCGTAAGGGCCGCCAGACTACAAGTTGCATTTCCAAAAATGTAAGCAATCCCCAGCGCTTTGACATACTGTGTCTACTGGTTTAGCACAGAGAATGAAGTAATACCCACTCGTCAGAGCAACACCTGGAACGGCATGGACACGATCTCTTCGTGGGCGTACCTTTTCGTTGACATGGGCATGTAGGATCGCTGCGATATCGACATACGCCCCACTGGACAGTGCCACCCGTGCATTGCTGCACGCAATCCAAAACTTGGAGCCCAGAATTTTCTCTTGCATCTGCGTTTGTAGAACGAACGCCGGGTACAACACAGCGGGGTGCGTCCTACAAAACTCTCGAAACTGATCCACGTTGATATTTCTCGCCAGTCCCAACTCGCTACCCCTGAGCTTTGCCATGATCGTCTGCGCGTGGGTGTTGGACTGGAACTCTCGCCCGTACACCTCCTTCAGCAGGAGTTCCACCTCGCCAATGTCGATTTCGCCGCTATTGTCGTTGTCGTACAGATCAAACGCAAACATTATCAACGCGGCCTTGGAGAGCGTGCAGTAGTTCCACAACGACATGACGAATTCTCGAAAATCCACCGACCCGCTTCCGTCTTCGTCGAATATTCTGCCAAGCAACCAAACGGAGTCAAATGTGCTGTCGATGTGAGGACAAAACGATTAACATGCATCACCCAGGGGGGTCGCGTTCGTGACTGCCTAAAGTAAGCCAAACGGCCTGTTGCTTATCGGCAGGAGCACGCGCTGGGGACACAAGAGTGGGGACACAGTGCTTCAGCACGGCTCATGTCGTACCTGAATATTCGTTTGGTAAACTTGCTCTGCTTCATATCCAGAGCTTCAAACAACTCCCAAAGGCTGATTTCCCCTGACTTGTCCTCGTCAATCTAGGCCATGAAAGAGTCAGGTGACAAACGCGACGGACCGGGTCGTCGATTGTTTTCCGGTGTTTCAAAGCATGTAGTGTTCTGCAACTATTAGGAAACCGCGTACTAGCTTCCACTCTTCCAACACTGGCCGCCCGATCAATGACACCACCAAGAGCATCATTGCAAGGACTTTGCTATCGTAGAAAGCCGGATAGAGTGCGCTATCGAGAACTCTTGGATTCGACCTGTGAAATGCTCTCGCTGCTGTATGTGTGTGCTTCGTCGAAGATAACAAAGGGTTGTTCTTGATTGCCGAGGTTCTGCTCAAAAGGTGCCCGTGTGCATTTGCAAATGAAAGGACGTCAACGTACAGCGGGAACACAAAAGCGAAACACTTTCTAGTCCGCACGGGCTCCTGGGACAGGGGGACGGAGGGCTTGCCTTTCAAAACCCCTAAAACAAATAAAAACAATCAACAAGTGAAACTACGGCATGCCACATTTATTGCTTGGGGTTTTCCTTGAGAGACGTACGTGGTGTCTGCATCCCCTACGCCGAAAAATAACAACAGTCAAAGCACCAACAAAACACACACCATGGCATCATACACTTGTTTTCGTTTAGACTACATGTAGCCGAAAACAAGTACAGAAACACAAAGCGTTGCTCAGGCAGACTAGCCTTGTACCGAAAACAAGTACAGAAACACACAGCGTCGCTCAGGCATATAAGAACCGTACGTCATAGAACAGAAAGGTGATTATGGGCTGCCGCCCCATTTCAGATTTCTCTTGTAATTGGGTGAGATTGGGAGGCATAAAATGGAGATTTGCATCTGTCGTCCAAAATATTCGTCGTCCAAAACCCCCAAAACTGTTTGTGCTGGAAAACTATGGGCATACATTTACCTCACGGCTACCCAAATTCTGAAGCTTTAGCTTCAGTCTCATATTTCAATATCCGTGGGTGGGTGGAACTTTTATTCGCATACCCCAACCCTTGCCCGACCCGGTCTCAAATGCTGATCTCGAGCTACAGTCCAAATGTCGTGGCGCCCCAAGTATGGTTCGGTAGGCAATCGCAAACCATGACCCCTCCCCGAGTTTCAGCAGCTTCCACTTCCTGTGGCCGACACGACTCGGCCTTGATGTTCCTTGTCTGTTTCGCCATGGAAACGGCCGGTTGAACAGCGAAAGAGGGTCCTGCGTGCTGCGCGCCACAATCTTTTTTTTTTTTTCCTGAGTGACCATGCTGCTGTTGCTGAATTGCTTCAGACAAGGTGTAAGGCTATCGTGTCTGTCGCTTTGGGGTGCACGCGTCGCGTAGTAGGCGATGCGCGTCGCTTACTTTGTCGCCTGTTGTGTCGTTATACATGAAAAGCAACAGCAGCACAACAGTTGAGACTTGAGACAGACAACAACAGGCCTTTTTTCTCTCTTGCTGCATATGCATGGGTGGTATGCATCGTAATAGTCTAAGCGGCATATGCATGGTTGGCATACATCGAATAAGGGTGTTGATGCTTTGTGAGTATGCTGCGTAGTCAGTCGTAACTTGAGCGATAAGGTAGATTGCAGCACAATCTTATTTACAACAGAAAGTGAGGAATGGCAACCAACAGTCTGCTGCTCTGTGCAGCGGTGCACATCTATCGCGGACGGACTACTTCGCCCGTGTAGTCATTTAGTCATGTTTTTTGTTCTCACTTCGTCACAGAAGGATGAAAGTTCGCACTACTCTAGTCTAGTTCCAACTCGGCGACTTGTGGTTGTTGTGTTTGTTGTTGCTGAGCCCACTTCGGATACCGCCGTTCGGTACAGATGTCTGACAGCCTGCGGTGGGCCAAAGGGACGAGAGTGAGTGAGTGTGTGTCTTCTCGAGAGTGAATGCCTTGTCTTCTCTCCGCTCTCTTCTTTTAGTCAACCTGTCTCTCTCTCGCCTTTCGCCGGTGGGGTCCCAACAATATCGAACTACGTCAACCGCAGTGGTCTCGAATCTTGCTGAGTAAGAGACTACCCGTGCACCGGGCTGCTGCATGAGAGGCGATGTGCGCTACCTGTTTTATGTCAAGCAATGGACTTGGGGCCCTACCAAAAGCTGGACATGCAGTGCTATGTGACATGTTCCAGCGGCCCAGAGCGAGCGACGACCACGGTGGGTTTTCTATGCTTCTTTTGCTTCCTCCCTCAAGCCTGTCGCGCCTGGCTAACTTGTCTTTGATCTTCTTTTTTCTTTTTTCATGCTTTGTTTGTTGGGGTCCCCCAGCCACCCGCCCACCATTAATTTTTGTTGGGAGGGGTGTTTACTTGCCATGTTCATGACTGGGCCCCGGACGTTTTACTCGCACCCCGTCCATTCCACTTGTCAACACACCACCACATCCTATTGTACCATGCCCACCGACACGTCCAAGGCTATTGGAATTTTGAAGCTTTAGCTTCAGTCTCAGTGTTCAATACCCGTGGAAGTTTCATTCGCATGCCCCACCCCTTGCCCGACCCGGTCTAAAATGCTGATCTCGAGCTACAGTGCAAATCTCGTGGCGCCTCGAGTATGGTTCGGTGTGGAATCGCAAGTCATGAGCCGTCCCCGAGTTTGAGCGGCTTCCGCCTCCTGTGGCCGGCAAGAGTCGGCCTGGACTGTTCCTTGCCTGTTTCGCCATGGAAACGGCCGGTTGAACAGCGAAAGAGGGTCCTGCGTGCTGCGCGCCACATTTTGTATTTTTTTGCGTTTGTTCTTGAGTGACCACTGTACACATGGGGCTGCTGCTGCGGTTTCTGCTGTTATGGTCGGAATGTGCTGCAATGATCGTACGGTTATCGTAGTCAGGTTTGACAACAGTCTGCTCGTTCGTATAGCGGTAGCTGTGCGCATCTATCGCGACGGCAAGCGCATTGAGATAATAGTTCGTCCGCCGTGCTTCTAGTCTACACAGACAGATAGTCGTGTTCTTCTTTGTTGCCACTTCATACCAGACAACAAAGAAAGTCTCCACCAACTTACAGTATCTCCACAGCAGTTCGGAAACGACGACTATTTTTCTTTTGTCGTGTTTGTTGTTGCTGAGCGCACATCGGATGTCGCCGTTCGTTACACGTGTTCAAGCCTGCGGTGGGCCAGAGGGATGAGAGTGAGTGTCTTTCTCGACCAGAGTTCATGCCTTGTCTTCTCGAGTCTCTCTTCCTTTAGTCTACCTCTCTCTCTCTGTTGCATTTTCGCCGTTAGGGTCCCAATAGCATCGAACGTCAACGGCAATCGTTTTGCGTCTTGCTGAGTAGGAGGCTACCCGTGTACCCGGCTGCTGCATGTGAGGCGGTGGGCGCCGCCTCTTTCCGTCAAGCAATGCGCATGGCCCCTACGGTTCGCCGCACATGCAGTGCTGTGTGACAGCTTCCAGAGGTTCAGAACGTCGACGGTGTTTTTTTTTTTTCTTAATATGACACAACGAATCCATCTCTATCATAGAAAATAGCCTTTTTCGCCGGTAGAGCCCCAGAACAACGCGAACCCCGCGACTGTTTCATTGTTTTGGGGTCCCCCACTCACCCACCCATCCATGAATTTCAGCAGTGTTCGTTGGGGGGATGTTTTTCTTGTCATGTCCATGACGTGGTGCCCCGAGCGAGTATGGTTCGGTAGGGACTCGCAAACCATGACTCCTCCCCGAGTTTGAGCATCAGCTTCGGCCTCCTGTGACGGACAAGAAGACCGGAAATTGTCTCGTCATCCAAACAACAGTTGGCCAGTTGAAAAAAAGAGGGTCCGGTCCAACGGTCCGCCGAAGATTTTGTTTTTATGTTTCCCTGCCGACAAATAACCTCGGCTACGGCAGTGCAAATCTCATGGCGCCTCAAGTACGGTTCCGCAGGGAATTGCAAATCACGACCCCTCCCCGACTTTAAGTATAGCTTCCACCTCCTGCGGCGGAAAAGACCGACGTCAAACCCTAGATTTTGTCTGTCTGTGTCGCCATGTCGTCGCCATCCACGAACAGCAGTTGGAGAGTCACAATAAAGAGGGTCCGCTTCGCCACCAAGAAAACAGTTTTTTTTTTCGATTCTTCTACAGCTGGATATGATGCTACCATGTATCGGGTATAGCTGTGGTTGAGCTTGAGGGATATAGGGTCTACGGCAGCATATTCTATGCGAAAGTTAACGCCTTCCTCGCGTAACGATGCGCATCTCCCATGGCAAGCAGAACGGATGACGTCATCATGACGCTATTTCTTGTGACTACAAGTTCAAGTTCGCCCGGGCGTTATTGTTCTTGCCGGAGAAAGAGACTAAACTTCTACTACGTACCATTCCGTGCATGTATCCGGCTACTGCATGTGAGGTAGTGGGTGCTGCCCCTGCTGTTTGCTGCGGTACATGGAAAGCTTCCAGTGGGTCAGAGCGGCAAGGGGGTCTTGTTTCTTCACTTGTTTCTTAGCTCTGCTCTCCTCTACTCTTCTTTGTTTCCTGTCGCTGGCGGTCTCTCTTTTGTTATCGCCCTTCGTTCTTGCTTGCAATAAACTGTGAGGATGTAAAATGGCTGAGTCTGGCTGTTTCTTAGGGTCCCCCGCCCACCCACGACCCACCTGTCGGGTTGATTCATTCGTGGTCTCCAATATTTTCAGCAGTAGTTGTCTACCACAGGACATGCGCTACTACTGCCGCGTCCATGGGTGGGTGCAACAGAAGAGCTCCGGGGACTGGTGGTCTTCTGACCTGATCGCAGAGAGAGGTTCCTGCCACTACCACAAAACGACTCTTATGAAATGTCCATGACGGGGAACGCGTCCTACGCCTCTTCTCTTTTCTTTTTTCCCTCTCTCCCGTCCGGTTATTTCGTTTCGGAGAGGAAACCTAATGTGAAAAGCGCATCTTCTGGGGTCCGCATTCATTTAGTCCCGGATTCTTTCCCAGCGTGCGGAAGAGCGCGTTCTGGGTGTGGTCTCCTTTTCATTCCGGTGTGACGTGCGCACTACATGTATGTAAACGAAAAAAACAGATCAACGAGATGATTCTTGAAAGCATGGAGTCCCTCGCCACAAAAAAGTGCATGCGCATGGATGGGTGTAGTGAGATATGCCGGTCGAAGACTGACGGTTTTTTCGGGTGTGCGTGAGGTCGCCTCTAATATTCGTTTGCTCATTTTTTGCTTCATTGTCCAGTCTATAGTTACTACCTCGCATAGCGTATTGAAGCGAGCGGAGGGTCCTAGACTAATCTGTCGTTGACTTGCGGACCCTTCTTCGGGTCCATTTTATTTTCGTATAACTTGTTTGGGTATGTTAGCCTGTGACCACGGCGGGAATCGACCGCGTCAAGTGTCAGACTATCATACATAATAGTACGAACAGACGAAGAAGGTACAAGAAGGTACTGGGTAGAGAGAACAGAACGAACGGTTTTTTGTAATTAATTGTGAAGACAACAACAACGGCACTGCTGGGTTCGTCCATGGATAGTTTTTGCAGCACTTGTTTTTTAAGTATTTGTGTATAAAACGACTTCTTCATGGATGGGTAATGAGAGGTTTCAATTCAACTACTACAGTAACTTACTTACTGGAGTATGGAGGGTGCTCGTTGTTCTTATGCATGGCATGTACCGGCAGTAGTAGGTGACATAATATATCGCATCATCAATATTCACAGCTAATAATGTTAGTCCACGACGACGAGGATGTCAAACGATAGCTATCAGTGCCAACGCCGCCCGGCCACGATTTTTCTGCTGTGGAGTAATCGAGCTTTGAAAATTTAAAATTGTTCAGGGGGTGTGATATCTTATTGTCATCTACTCTGTGTATAGAACTCTTTGTCGTGCTCGGTGTGCGAGCGTGTCGCGGTGTGCGCCCTCGACTTTATTAACGGCTAAAAAACTGGAAAGCTTCAGACAGGCAACGCGACGATACTCGTCGAGTTGCCATCACAATATAATTTACACAAAGAGTAATTGTGCTACGGGTTTGACGCGATAATTCGCATAGCGTCAACTACACAATTTTGTACACAAAGTCAAAAAGCCTTTTCGCGGTCGCTAAGTTTGAATTCGCTTTCGGCCAAGCGCACGCGAGAGAGAGCGAGAGCGAGAGGGAGACAGAGAGAGAGAGAGAGAAAGAGAGAGAGAGAGAGAGAGAGAGAGAGAGAGAGAGAGAGAGAGAGAGAGAGAGAGAGAGAGAGCGTCTGTGGTGGTGATCGGCTCCGATTGATCTATGCCTTTTGTCTCTAGGACCGCGCGGCGCTTTTGTGTCCGGCACCTGTGTGATTAGCCTATGCTACTGATCTGCATGTCGGAGCCAGATAATGCTGTGGCGCCAATAATATACACACGATCTTGCTGGCCACATGCATAGATACGGCAATCCCTGGTTGTATGTATGTACAGTAGTTAGGCGTGTGCGTTTCTTGCTAAACTGAAGGGCTCTGGTGCAGCTCTTCCTTCCGGGCCTCCGCACGAAAGGCGTTGTCTATACCTATACTACCTGTGCCTGGAGCATTCCATTCTCTCTGTGAAAGTCTAGACTACTGCTGTAGGTTATAGACTACTCAACATCAATTCATCATATCACTTAAAAGGGTGTCGCATAAGCTACCGCGACACATGTGTGGCACAAGAACTCTATGGCACATTCCCACTGACAACCATGTTGATTGGCTTGTTTTGCAGCGTTCCGCGCCATCATTGCGTCGGTCTACGCGGAAAACCTGATGTAATAACCAACGGAACGAGAGAAGCCATTCATAATTTATACACCTGTCCGCCAGCGCTCACCTTGCAATACTCATCCCACATGAGCCTTACTTGCTCCTCCGACAGTTGCAGTGCCTCGAAATCGTGCCTGTACCTCCGTGCCCACACAGAGGTGTCGTAAATCGAAGCCTGTTTCGAGATGAGAGCCCTCTTCGCGATCGATTGACCCATTTCATAAAAAAGTGTAGCTATGGCTTTCGTGAACCAAGCTCTGCGACGTCACGCATGTTCTTGTGAGCGAAGTCACCATTCATATCGGTGGAAGGGTTACTGCTGTGCAACGCACCACTTGCGATGTTCGACGCGGCGAGACCAAATACCCACCAAACATGCCGAACCGCAACTAATAAAACCATGTTTCTCCGCATACATCGTAATAGATACCACTGCACCACTGCACCACACATACTGCAGTGGACTGCTACATGCTCGTGAGTAGATGAAGGTGCCGGACCTCGGAAACGTGAACGGGAAGAGTTTTAATTGTATTGGTATTCTATGACAGTGGGGCCAGTGTGCTGGCGATGTGATCCGGAGAGATAACAATAAACACATGCACGAATTTGACTGCTGTTGTTGCACCTACCTGCTGTACGTTCTGCACCTCCCTACGGCAGAGGTGACATGTAGACCACAATATCCAATGTTCCACATGCAACTATTATTGCGTGAGGGTTCGGGTAAACTATAGCTTTTTCACCACCAGGTGTTGTTGGATCATCGAGTACTCACTCGGGGGGGCATTCGTGGAGACCTTGTGGACATCACAGAGAAGTGACATCATGGCAGCGACAGGGTGGTTGGACGCTCAGATTTCCAGATTTCGTGCCGGGGCCGTGCTTCGGTCCGAAAAGTACGCATCTGGATCCCGACCCTCGATCTTCCATGCTTTCCAGCTCTCGTTGCCAAAGACGCGATCTCCTGAATTGCGGGTCTATAGCTGACACCAGCGAAACCGCCTTTCATGACCTGCACAGTTCGGGGGATTTGCGGAATTCTTGAATTTTGGACCGCCTAACTTCCAAAGAAGGAAGCCCAAAACACATACTGTTGTAACTGTAGTAGGAGATCGTCACAGACCCAGCAGCAAATCTAAGCGTACCAATGCGTATGCCACTGCTCCATGATGCCTTCTGCCCATATGCATATATCAGATCGGTTTCGATTTTTCCTCTTGGATTGCGACTGCAATATGCATATATATATGCGAATCAGACTGTACCGCGCCCTTCGTCATCACTCGAGTTTTCCACACTGACAGGTGACATTGCACGGGTCGGACCGAGCGCAACGTGGGGATAAAGTTTTATCGAAACGACCCGTACAGGTGTGTGTGTCCTCTCCAACTTCTGGATAAAACAACGTTGTTGGTATATGGGAGCTGCCCAACCATACGACCCGTGCAGCAGTATGTAGTTCAATGGGTGAAGACTCTTTTTAATCCGTGTTACTTGAGAAAGAAACACATACTTTTTAATTGCTCCTTAACTACTTCTAGCAAAGTCGGCATCAGGTAGATAGAATGACAGGTGAATCGAAAATCTAAACAATTTGGTACAACGCTGCTCCCATGCTACTCCCATCCTAACGTCCGTGAGGAGACGATCCCGCCCTCAAGGCCTCCTTCCGATGCTGTCAGCAAGAGGGGACACACGGTAGCCCCCTCGCCTTCGCTCTCTGTATCCGCGCCTACTCGCCAACTAGCCCATAAGTCTCGCACGCCGTCTTCTGCGTCTGGGTGCACAACGATTGCGAACACAGCGTCTACTCCCCCGGCACCAGGCACGCCGGCGCAGAGTACTCCCGGAAGAGTCGATGTAGCGTTCACCAGCTTCGTCTGAACCGGCGGCTCGATCGGAACGCCAGCATCCTGACAGATCAACCCGCAGGACAACAGCAGTGGCGTCAGTCGCATGCATCCACGCTTGCGTTAGAACAACGAACAATGAATGAAGGAGACGCGGGGAAAATATGCGTTGTTCATCGAGCGCAGCTAAGCGTACATGCCCATACAAATATCCGCGCTACGGCCATGCTGGAAAGGCCGTCGAACTCTCACCTCCCCCATTTCGCGCAAGAGTTGACGAGCTTTGGCGAAGGCCGTGCGAAGGTGAAGAAGTTCTTGTAAAGAGTCTGCACCCAATGTTCCGCTGCCCGCTAGTTCAGCCCACTTGCTGGGAGGTAGAGCCGACAACACCTGCGCAAGGTGGGAACCAGTACAACGACAGCCAAGTTCCTGTTTTGTACCGAGCTCGACGGGAACAAGGAAAGCGGAATTTTGCCGCATGACCTCTGAGGATATTGCTTATTCTGAGAGTGAAGCACGGACACCACTGATCGAAAAACCATGGCCCCACCTTTGCGTCAGCCTCGAAGCTCTGACCTCCGGTGGATCCTCCAGGTACAACTGCTGCCATAGCAGCAAGCGCGTTAAGCGTCTTGGCGATGACGGTGTTGGTAGAACCGAGCGTTGACCACAATTCTTTGGCTTGGTCAGCGGTCGACGGGTGAGCACGCCATGCCTGCACCTGCCAGCAACCAACGTTCCAAATATACAGATTCACGTTCTGTCCTGCGAGAACGTGCCGCAATCGAGCCATCCGAAGAACTGGCTACATTGAACAAGCAATCACGCCGCTTTTTATAATCAGGGGACCCTCCGACCATATGTAATTCCCAGGGTCATGTAGTTCATGAATTAAATACCACACTCGCGGTGCCTATGTTTTATCCTGCCCATCAATTACAACATAACTCACAAGCGACGAACAAAGCCAAATCCTCTGCAAAAATCATCGCAGGTTAATATCGTGCACGTGTGTCTGACCTTCCGGACCATTGACGGAGTCGACGACCCACCACACACGTCTCCCATCAGCAGTCGGAAGCAGGGTGGCAATCGCAATTGACTCCTTTCTGCATCCCACCCACCCCGAGCTTGAACGCATGCCGTAGTCCGCTCGATAGGGGTTGGGCTTGCGGAGAAACCGCTTGATCCGTCGGCACTAGCTGCGTCACCCGCAGAGAGCGCGTCGGCAAGTTCACTTGGCGAGAAGCGTGTATACGTATGAGTGCCGTACACGGCGGCGGAGACATCGAAGCCGCTGCCAACCTGGGCAGCGATGGGTAACAGCAGCGATCCACTAGTGAAGCGCGAAGCGTTCGAGGATCGAAAATTCACAGTAATGTCCACGACCGCCAACACAGCGGGGTAGCAGACCCCTTTTAAGGTGTGCTTTTACCCCAGCACCTATAGCGATCACCAGTTGAAGAGGAAAAACCCGAACAAAGAAATACACCACAGTTCAACACCACCACACCTTTCCCTGCGCCACGCAGTGGCATGCTTGCGCCAGGTTGTGAGTGAGATCCAAGCTCTCGTTCACTCCCAGAACAGCAGCATCCGTTCCAGATGGTGACCCACATGCCGGCGCCCCTGTCGGTTCTTCGTCCGGGGTACCGTCAAAGCACGGCAGACGAGCAGCACCGAAGAAAGACAGCAGGGCTCCAACCAAGGAAGAAACGAGGGCAGCGGAGCTTCCCATTCCTGTCTTGGCGACCACCACTGCGCCATCTACGGCACCCCGGACGAAACAAATGGCCAGAGGACAAGCAATATACATAGGGGAGCGCAGGTTCCGAAAAGATTGGTTAACTTGTTGTCTGCGAATGTAATCTTCCGGTGGTGTGGCGTGTGTTCCTCCAATATTGATCGCAGGGTGGTATGTCGGTGTTCCGGTATCATCTAGATAGTAAGACAATCGCCGGCAGCACCATGGCCCCGTCACAAGATCCCAGTGACATGGAAACTGACCTTCAGAGACTGGGCACTCCAGAAAGGGTGGTAGCGTGGCAAGCGCGCCCGATGTCGAAGGCAGACCACGAGCACGGAGCTGTGGACGCAAGATCACGAAACGTGGGGGAAACGAAACACACCAAAAACACGACCAATTAATACAATGAGCATGTCGTGGACGTAATGCGCTTGTTGGCATCCCCGGCGATGACCCGTGGCCCAACGACTGAACAGTGTTCACCTATAGGTAGGTATTTCATGTCCTCACTTGGCTCGTCTGGGAGTAGAAGTCGTTGTCAGCCCGAAGCTTGATGGCTAGCGCGTGGCCTTTGTCACCAGCGGAACGCACAGTGTCCTTCACATCATTGCTCTTGCCGCCCCCCACCCCTTTCGCCTGCAGGAGATAGCCCAGGACGTAGGTGAGGGCCCGCTCCACGAACACATTCGAGGTCTGGTCGGAACTGGTGTCAATCAAGAGCAGACAGAGTCAGGGTCGTGACAGCGAGCTCATCGTCGAAACACCAAAAACAAACAGTATTCATATTCGGACGTCGAAGTTTCGCATGAAAACTACCTATGTTGCGTGCCTCTCTTGTTGCTCAACAGCGTTGACACCAAGGTTTCCTGCAAAGCATGCGGTCTCCACAAAATAGATGTAAAACATAGGGTCATCGCTTGAAAGATACACGCACCTGGCGAGAAGAACCGGGAGCCGGCCGTCTTCATACATCACACATTCGTACCAGTGCACGGATCGGAACTGAGGGCTCTCCACCTTGATGCGCAGTAGAGACTGTTGCAAGCCTTTTTCAGGTGCCGCGACCGGGGCAGGTGTCTGTTTGATTATAGTGGGCAGCGTGCGCGGCATGGAGACAACACGAAAAAATGGTTCTTCTGCCCCGCAAACATTATCGTGGGTCATGCTGCTTAAAAAGACGGAATGGACAGATCTCTGCCTCCCTACGACTCCAATTTATTATACGACCGTCAGGCGGCGTGACACGCTGCTCACACTGCGTATAAATGCGTATGCAATGTTGCTCGCATTTTAAATGAACTTCGACGACAAGAGTCACACCAACACCAAGAACACGAGCAGGCTAGGTAGCCCCGAGCTTCCCAAAGCGTCCCACCACACCAATCAAGATGCCATATGTGTGTGGTTACTGTTAGCATTGACCGCGCTAACCGGCTGACAAATGAAAAGGCGTCAGACTTACTGTGGCTGAAAACAGAAAATGTGTGGGTGTTCGTCCCATCTATTTCTGGCGCCATTCCACACACCTCTCGGAGCATGAGTTATCAGCCGGGGGTAACACCGGACGAAGGTTACACAGGGCTTCTTTTAAAAGAGCATGAAACCAACGACTGTGGGTATATCTCAATGGGTAGTCTTTTTGTGTGTATTTATTTTTCGTTAATGCAACCAACGTCTTCGTAGAAACGCGGACGAATCTTCCGAGAAAAATTCTCACCTTTTCTTCTGTCCATTTCACGGACGTAAAAAACCTTGCTGTGGCCGCCAACACTACGCCAATGTTTGGTCTGTCTAGCACGAGGTAGCCTCCTGCGACCAGAACTTTACCAGGTGCCGATACGGTCCTGGAAAAACACCGAAGGGATCTGTTTTAGAAGCATGACTGAGGTGTGCAGTGTGCACTCCGGGGTACTTCTACACAACAATTTTGTTAGAGCTCCAGCCTAATGAGCGCCACCACAACCTGTGCGTGTAAGGGGATCGGTAGCAGAATCTTCTGGCCATACTTGATCGCGATGCACACAAACACCCAAACCGTACAACGAACACCAGAGCACGGCGCCGTGTTCATTGATCGCCGCACACCAACAAAATTTCTGTTCTGAAAAAAACATCTCTCTGGAGAAAACTCCACACGTGTGCTGCGCTAACTGTAGTGGCGTAGCTCTCTTACGTGCATTCTTCGCCGGTGCTGCCGTTCATGTTTGTGCAAACACGAGCCACTACCACGTCGAAGAAGACACGGCAGTGGATGGTAACACCAGTTGTTTGCAATCCAGTTGACAGTCCCGCAGGAGTCAGTGGGGGGCTCCGCACGCTTAGTAGACATATACCCCCAACCTCGGGGTCGACACGCACCTCGCACACGTGCCCTACGTTGGCTGCTGCTGCTGCTACTGCTGTGATGACGTTTGCCCTGTCTGCTATCGTTGCACTAGGAGTCTTGGTGCCATGTGCACATACATTTTCCGGAATTCCGAGTCTCTCCCGACCCACCCAGTCTGTAGAATGGACAAAGCGTCGAGTCAACATGTTTGAGCGGCTGTACGGCGCACCATGGATTGAACCTCCTCGGGGGTGGCGGACTCAGCAGCGAACTCGGAGTGTGTTGATGGGAACGGAGGAGGTGAGTGACGTGTGGTGGCGCCGCCCCAGGACCAATCGTGTACCTCATAGTGGGAGTCTATGGTTTAGATGGACAGCGAACCTTGTAACCAGCAGCACACATTGTCCCGCTGGATCCGACGTGCGGCGAAAGTGTTGCCCACTGCCCACACGATGGCTGCCGTGTCTGGGTACCGTACGATTCTACGAGAGCACACAAACTATGTCTTGTGTGTAACCTTGCATTATTGTATGTAGACAAGCACAGACTTCTTCTACAGCAGTGTTTTTCGAACAAATTGTACTTGGACGCAAAGGTTGTTTAAAACAGTACCGGTGTGTCCATGTTCTCTCTGGTAGGTAAAGGCCACATGCACCTTCCGACTTCCGACAACCTCCTGCAGGTGGAGGACTTCGAAATCGATATGGAAGTAGATACGGAAAAGTTGGAGGTATTCGGGACGATCATCACGGAGGTGAAGATGGAAGGGCGAGTGCCGGCGTCGTCCCACCTGGTGTATGACTGCTCGCACGGGGAATGGCTGCTAGCTCAAATGGCGTACGACCGGAAGATTCGCCTCTTCTCGAGCAGGTGGTTACCGCGGTCACCTCACGACACATGCAGTGACGTGCTTGGTTGTCGCCATGTTGGTGTCGCGCTCTCGCGATTTGGAAGCTCAGGTATATCCTGGGTTATTCAAATTCTTTGTACATTTTATCTACTACTATGGACACTTTGCTTGGTTTTAGTTTTTAGGGGCAACAGAGAAGCTACGCACGAACCGCAGTGTATGCTCCTCATTTCTAGTGTTTTTGGTTGTCCCATTCGACTTTGCATCCCCATCCATCTTGAACCCTCGGCCTGCCAGTCCAAATGAGGCCTTTGAATTGTTGTGCCGCACGACCTTAAACGATGCGTGTCTTCTGATCCCACTCGCTTGTCACAGGTCGGTTCGGCAGCTATTGAGCATCTCGTCGTCATTGCCGGACAACTCGCGGTGAGCTGGTCCAAGCCTTTTAATCCCCATCTCACCGTTCGTTCCAACCCCATTTTCTACCACACTCGCGCGTGTGATATGGAATGAAGCGTCGACGATAGCCCTGTTCTCAGCTTACCACCACTGGATTCAACTTATTGTGGAATTTGTTCCCCCCCTTTTGGCCGCAGGTTTATCTTTTCGGGGGCGCTTATACCGAAGCAAATCAAACGTATTTTGAAGATGAAAGGACTCAGCGCTGTTGTGGCCAGAGACGCGGAGAGTGTGGTGGCGATGGAGGAGTCCATTGATGCGGTGCGTCTACATGAAGGCTACGTGAAGGCTCTTCGGATTCGCGATCTCCTTCGAGTTCGACCCGCTTACCGAAGAAATCTGCTTGTGCTTCACAAGAGCTAAACTAAATTGCGACACGGAAAGCTCTCCTCCGACTTCTAGTGTTTCATCCTTTGGTGCTGTCCAGCGCGTACGCCACCGAGCTGCTGTGGTTGCACATGCACAGCACATGACCATCGTCTATCTGATATGTTGCCGGTGTGTTACGTTCGCCATGAAGAGTTGCACGAGACACTGAAAGCCCAAATCTTCTCGATGGTTTTCTCTTGCTGGTGACGATCCTCATTTTCAGGAGCGAAAGCGTTTGGCGGCGAAAGGACTCTCCAGAATAAGTCAATCTCGTGAGCGCTATTTGCTAGAAAAGGGGGGCGGCGAAAACGGAGCCAATCAACGGGGACCAGTGGGAAGTTTGGTTTCCGGCTTGCGCACGTTTGTCCGAATACAGGAAGGGCAGTCAGTCGACGATGTGGCCGAAATCGTCAACACCATCGAACAAACGTGAGCGAGACATATGTCACTAGGTGCAATTTCATCGTGAATAGAATTTTCTGCACTCTTTTCTCAATGCGTGTTCGATATAAAAAGGAGCGGACGCAGCAACTGCTCAAGATACCATGATTCTATGTTACTTGATTGGCCAAAGCGCGAAGTGCGTATTGTGGGGGGAGCCAGGTGTGCTACTATCAGATTGCTGTGGTTGCACCCGTAGAAAACCATTTGGAGTTCTCTCGTGCTGATCCAGCGTTGATTACGCGTCCACAGGTGCCGAAACATTTCGGTGGTTGGGCTGTGGGGAGGCGATATGGACCCGGAGACGTGTTTAAACATGCTCGAGGCCGTCCGTACAAAATCCGGCATATCCAACCTAAGGGTAAGAGGTTGCTGTTGTTGTGTGCGGGTTCCCGCAAGGTAGAGTAGTGCGGTCGGTGGCACACGTATAAGTTTCCAGTGGGCAACTTGACAACCGTATTTTGTACCATGTGTAGCACACCCCCCGTATCTATCGAGCCTTCATTTGCCACACTCGGTCACATTGTAACAACACGTTCCACTTTTTCGCGTGTTTTCTCTCGCGTTGCGAACCAGGTTGCAATGGAGCATCTTGG
This sequence comes from Ectocarpus siliculosus, assembly GCA_000310025.1. Classification (NCBI taxonomy): domain Eukaryota; class Phaeophyceae; order Ectocarpales; family Ectocarpaceae; genus Ectocarpus; species Ectocarpus siliculosus. The sequence goes on along the minus strand of FN649730.1, from coordinate 1,080,946 downwards.
CCCCAAGAGTGCAGGGTGGTTCACGGGGTTACGTGGTGCAAGAAGAGGGCCGATAATGTGGACGTTCAACTACGAACTGTGACGTAGCACTAGGCCGTGTCAACCTCAGTTGCCTACGTACACATGCAACACGGGACGGTTTCAAAGCAAAAATACCGCTGTTTCTTGCCTTCACATGACAAACGTTCTGACCTCCGAAATACATGTATGCCGTTCGTACTGATTCAACCGGTAAGAGACGAATGATGTGGCAACAGAGGGACAACGAATTGAGGGTATTTGTCCACCAAGATAGTAAATATTTCATCAGAGAATCAAGGCGGGCCGCTAGTCAATGTTGAGTCGAACTCTACTCTTGGTGGGAAAGGACACAAGCACAACGCAAGTTTAACATGCGTTTCGGCACATCGCACTCCATGCTTCGTGAAAAAATGCTGAATTGATCTCGTTGGAGATTTATCCTACCCAGATCTTCTCTTTCAAGCCCGTAACTTTCGCCCTATATGTGCAAATAGTAGCTCCCCGCCTGCATGAATGGATGCGCGAAGTAGGCAGCGACAGTGCCACCTGCACGTTGCAAAACGTCATGGGCACGGGGAAATCAGCATTAGTTCACAGGCGCGGTTGCCTGCGGATGAGGTATTTCCGATCCAGGTTCGCACGCAAAAAAAAACACCACAGTATAAGCAGCCGAATGAAACATGAAAACGCAGCAGTACACCGTGCGCGCCCTCACCGGCAATGATGAAGTACGGTCCTCGTGCGAACTCCTTCCAATAATCGCTCGGAAGTTGTTGTCGACCCTCAAAAATAGCCTGCACAGCACGGAAAATATCGTCAGACAGGCGAGGCCTCCGGGCGCGCTCGCTTAACGAGGGCCTCCTTCTCATGGTAGGCTTGCAGAATACTCCTTTGCTTGTAGGTCTCGCGGTCTTGATGTACATATGACCCTGGTTGGGCTTTTCGCGTCGCGGGTTGATCCGCACACCAAGCGATCACCCACGACGCCCCTCTTCTTCATTACCTGGTACTGGTTTGGACGCGACCAAGGCGCACGCCACACTTGGCTGTAACTGCAGAAACCTGCCATGTACACTACGAAGTATATCACAGCAGTAGTGCTACTGTGGTGGCACTGCATGTCCCGCCCGCGGCGGACTGGTTCCGTAACGGTGACACTACACTAACGGTGAATCTCGGCGTTGGACAGTTGGATCATCAGCCAGCATGCTCAGTTTGGGGAAGAACAAAAAAGCACGACAACAACGATTTCCCACGAAAGACAGGGAACAAAACGTCTTGCTTGGAGAAATGGCGGGAAATCAACAAATGATTGAAAATAGGCAGTTTTATGTAGTGAAGTCCATCTACTGCCTGCTCTGGCGCAGCGTGCGCGCGAGAAATTGCGTGTTCCACTAACCAAACAACAACCCAATGGGAATGTTCTACCGGCAGTCTGCCGTACGCCTGCTTGCACAACAATGCCGGCTCTCTTTGGCCGCACACACAAAAATCGCAAGAAAGGTCAACTACAATGGATGGCTCACCTGAAACGGAACTGCGCTGGTGCGTTCTCGCACGGCTTCAAAATCGTCGCCATACTTTTCCCTGGGCACGAGCACAAAAGTTGGGCAAGCATGAGCGAAGATGGAACGCCACAACGATATGGAATACAATAAAGAGATAAAAGACGGGGGGCCGCAAGCATCATCCAGCTTGTAATGTGACACAGAGCGTATGCAGCACCACTTGAGACGAACTGACGGGTCGAGTAAGATCGTTTGCCTCTCGCCTCATCACACTCACTTGAGGCGACGATCTCCATTCCACAATGAAAATAAGTGGTGAGCCATGAGCCCAGCTGAGGTTACTGCTGTGAAGGACGTCCCCACCCACGCTAGGTGTGCTGCGCACCACAGAGCCTGCCCGAACGTCTGCGGGTGTCTTGTGTGTTGAGGACGGCGAGGGGGGAAAGAAGCGATTGGCATGAATTCCAACAACACTGGACCTACCTCCACTGCTTGGAGAATAAACTAGAAGCTTGTCGATGATACGCACGTCATAATTTGGTTACAAGCTCCTACAAATCTGCATCCCAATGCAAATATCAGTAGGGCAACGGATAAGCCCACCTTGTGATGCGCGTCACCCCCGTTTCCCAAAGGTGGAGTTGAGGTTTGTCCACAGCCGCAACCTATAAGCGCAAACCACCAGTAACAGATGCAAGATGCGCAAAGGGGTGTGGTAGGGTGGGCAGTCTGCGATGCAACAAAATGCTTCATGTTCCACCATGCCCCGTGAAGAGTGGTCGAGTACCCACTTTTTGTCCGAGAAAGGGATGGGTATACCCACTTTTGCCTATCTCCCTTCTCGAATTCCTCTGAGCGATTTTCGAATGAGGTGGATAGGAGTATAGGTGCCGCAAGCGTGCATCCTCTCGCGCAGGTTTGATTCCAAGGTGAAACTATACCGGTACATATATTTGTATTTTTGAGAAAATCGCGTCTCTTCTTCATCCTCCTATACAACCAAAAGGGTTCATTTTGACTTCGCAGCGTTGACAGGCCGCTTCCAAGTCAAACATGTACGGGACAAGGAATGTAGACAGCTTCCGGAACGAACGTGACAAGGGCTAGCTGCACTCGTCTTTTTTTTTTTTTTGTCTTCAATTCAAATCAGCCCTCACAGCACTAGTGTCGTTTTAGTGCCGTTTGCTCCAACCCGTGGTCACACAGAAGAGCCCCTCTCTACCTTCCCCTCCTGCGGTACTTTGCCTTCGACTTTTAATGCGAGAAGAGTTCAGCACTCTCTTCCCTCTGTGTACACACGAACTAGCGCTATCCACTAAGCCAGGAGCGGAAGCGAGAGAAAAACTCACTTTGCAAGAAAAGCTCGCTTACGCCGGGATTCGAACCCCTGACCTGACCTCTAGAAGGTTCCGAGGTTACCTACTAGACCACCGGGGCGACCGGCTTTGGCAGTTCGTGAGAGGTGAACCTTGCATGTGCGTCTTGATTTAAACAAACTAGAGTCACTATAAGGACAAACCATTCCTTCGATTGGGGCATTTTCTTCGACGGGTAGTTTTAGTCTGACTGTAGAATATTTCTTATAGAAGAGTCTGTTTTCTCTTTCACGTTTGGTTCCACAAAAACACAGCACATCTCTGCTTACGCTCTTTCTCGCTGATGATGATGCGGCAGAGTGTTGTTCAACTCTCGCTCAGATTTAATTCACGGTGGGGGATGGGCAGAGTTGGAAGGCTCCGAACGCCAGTGTACTATAGGGCTAGCCGCGGATCTAGTTGCTCAGAATCGTGCTGTAGCAGGCTCTGGGTGGTGAGACATGTGGGTGTTGTTGTTCCGGCTGGCATCGCTGGTTTCTCAGGACTCAACTAAGTTCAATGTCTAGCAGATTTCCCTTTAATCCTCGATGCGAAGACTTGAGCACATGCGCTCTGAGAACTATCAGGAAGTGGTACAAGCCTCTCTGTGTTAATGCTTGTTATTGTTGCTGTCTCCATACTCTCAACCGTTCCGGTCTCTGCTCAGGACCTTCCAACTTTCGTATTGATCCAACTGACGTCACTACCTGTCGTGTCATGTTACATTTCCTGAACAGAGTCAGTGACAACAATGAAACACGCCGAGCTAGTAACGATAGCACTTCAGCAGTGGGGTTCCGATATCGCGTGTGTGTGCGTTGGGTAGGTAAATAGGGTGCTATAACGGGTCTAGAATGAGTTACGCGGTCACCGCCTCATACCGTGACTGGCTGGTGTGTGCCATTTTCAGTCGCCTTCATCGGGGAAACGCCTTATTCACACCGCCTCACATCGGGATCTGCATTCTGTGTTTGTATGTAATACTGTCAACATGGCGCGGAAGAGCCAGCGAGCACCTGTACTAGCTGTATTCAGTGCTTCTTTCTCTCCCCCCGTCCCTCTCGCGGCGGAGTTGTGGGGGGATGAACCAGGCTTCAGTGTTGGCCGGGGGCTATCCCGTAGATTATTTACTTCGAACGCAGTCGAGCACCCCTTCCTCACCTCGAGAAGATTGAAGGTGCTAGGGTAGAGGAACACGAACGAAATAAAGGAGGTGATCCAGCAGGCGTCGTGAACTCCAGGGACCATCTGCGTGGGAGGGACCACAGTTACCGACGGCACATACTACCGAGATTTGATAACAAGGACGCAACAACCTTGTGAAACAACCACACATCCACTCTGCAGGTGTGTCAAAACAGAAACGGGCGTATAGCTAAGCAAGCACGATAAACAATTGAACCTTCAGCTGTTTGTACTGCTACGCTGTAGCATAATCGACAAACCGAGGTCACGCGATCTTGGAGTGTGGAATATGAGCGGCATTTGCTACCTTAATGTTCCACAGCTGCACCCCGTCGTAGCGATGGTTTATGAAGTACGCCACCGCCGTCACCGCCAGAGGAAGAGATACCACTCCAAAAAGTACCCGCCACGCGCGTGCGCCAATCAGCTCCTCCCCCTGTCGACATGCACGCAGCCATCATCTGTGTCAGTGACATTAAATTGAAACTTGAAAACACCAAAGAAACAACGCAGGAGGGTTAAGCTGTGGCAAAAAGTACAACGCACTCAACCAGTGTACTGCCCACGTACTTCATGAAGAGCACTGATGTTGCCAAGCGCCGCCGAGGTGTTGCAGGAATTCACCAAAGAGCGATTGCACGTGAGAAGGTAAAATATCAGCAAGATGAGCGCGCTGGAGTGCCGACTTGGTATGTCAATCCATTGAGGTACTTACCACCCGTCTGCGTTGCCTCCAGAACGCGACGGGGAGGGGGGGGGGGGGGGGGGGGGGGGGGGGG
>FN649730.1:996167-1075998 GCA_000310025.1 Ectocarpus siliculosus | reverse complement strand
GGGGGGGGGGGGGGGGGGGGTGTACTCATAGTCGTGCATGCCGTAGTCGTTTGACCATTGACCTCGCATCCCTACAAAGCCGGGACGGAGCACGCCGGGTTCTCACCGGACCAGGCTCTCACATCACCAAGCGCGAAGCGCCGTGAGGTATTTGGCGAGTCGCATGAAGGGTGAGCTGCCATCCTGCTAAGGGTGTTCGGCATCTTGTGCTTACTTCCTTGCGTACGGATGACAGCTGCGTATGACTTAATTTATTTTCTGGTGCTTTCACTTCCAGAGACAGTTGTAAGCACTGTGTAACTGCCTCGAGGAAGCTTGACCATTTTAACACAACGTGGTGCGATCATCCCCCGTTGCGCGGAGTGAGGTTTCTCCACCCCGCACAACATGATCTACTCGACCACCATTATGGTTACCGCCAAAAAAAAAAACCGAGGTAAAAAAAAAAACGGTAACCTGGTTGCCGAGTTCACGAAGTGAATTGGCTTGTTTTACAACGTCGTTGCCGAGCGACGAAAACCCAATCCCGATGGCAAACACCGAGTGGGGGGCTTGTTTTACAACGTCGTTGCCAAGCGACGAAAACCCAAACCCCGATGGCAAACACCGGGGGGCGCGACGGGGAGGGGGGGGGGGGTAATCATAGTCGTGCATGCCGTAGTCGTTAGACCATTGACCTCGCATCCCTACAAAGCCGGGACGAAGCACGCCGGGTTCTCACCAGACCAGGCTCTCACATCACCAAGCGCGAAGCGCCGTGAGGTATTCGGCGAGTCGCATGAAGGGTGCGCTGCATCCTGCTAAGGGTGTTCGGCATCTTGTGCTTACTTCCTTGCGTACGGATGACAGCTGCGTATGACTTAATTTATGTTCTGGTGCTTTCACTTCCAGAGACAGTTATACGCACTGTGTAACTGCCTCGAGGATGCTCGACCATTTTAACACAACGTGGTGCGATTATCCCCTTTGCGAGGAGTGAGGGTTCTCGACCCCGCACAACATGATCTACTCGACCACCATTCATGGTTACCGCAACAAAAAAAACAAAGGCGAAAAAACAAAAAACGGTTCTCGACCCCGCACAACATAATCTACTCGACCACCATTCATGGTTACCGCAACAAAAAAAACAAAGGCGAAAAAACAAAAAACGGTAACCTGGTCGCCGAGCTCACGAAGTGATCGGCTTGTTTTACAACATCGTAGCCAAGCGACGAAAACCCACCCCCGATGGCAAACACCGGGGGGGGGGGGGGGCGTACTCTTACGTTTTGCATGCCTTAGCGGTTAGACCATTGACCACGCGTCCTCGAGAGGATGGAGCATTGTTCCCACAGGACCGATCACCGATGGCCAATCGTTCCTTCCTACTTTGCCAAACGTGGCTCAAAAATGTCTTCCCTAGTCTGTTTATCCTAACGATATCCCTTCCCGCCTTTTCAAACCACTTCCTACTCCCCAGTACAGCTACCGTCCTCTCCTCTCTATTCCATGCCTCAAACATCTCCCTGTACGTCCCCTGTATTTTCCCCAGCTCAGTCATGTACACTTCCCTCTCCTCTTCGTACCACGGACATTCCGCGACTACATGAACACGGTCTTCGCATTCGAAGCCGCAATCACATTTGAACTTGTCGTCTTCGTCGTCTACCGTCCTATGTCTTCGTCGACGTTCTCGAAGGCCTATGTCCCCGGTCCTGAATTTAACCTAAGCTTTGTCCCTGCATCCATTGGTCCATGTAGGTAATCCTTGAACCCTATTCCTTCTTTCAACATTCCGTACACTTCTAGACCCTCCTTATCCTTGGTTTCTTTCCTTCGATTCTGTTTTTCTCTCTCGGCACAAGCAACAGATATCTTCTCCTTGAACCCCTGTAGACCCTCCGTTTCCAGCGTTTCATTTTCGTCGATGCCTAACCCCTTCCATACATCCTCTACAAACACCGGGGGGGGGGGCTTGTTTTACAACGTTGTTGCCACGCGACGAAAACCCAACCCCGATGGCAAACATCGAAGGGGGGGACCAGAACGCGGCAGAGCGTCTATTTAGTCACACCACACGCAAAATATTATGAATCAGCGTACCTTAGGCCGGAGGCTCGCCAAGCCACTGTGAGCGACGGCGAAAACACCGAGTATGAGAGTTACTGTGATTGTTGAGTCTCCTCCAGACAATCCCTCCAGAAATCGAACGAAATCGTCCCCTGGTCAGCGGCAACGTGCGCAGCGAAAACGTGAGAAGGAACACCGCCTTGACGGCAGGGCGTGTACTCGGGAACATGCACCTGTGCTGTCGATGATCTATCATGCCCTTGTTTACACCTCGTTCGGTTGGTTCTCACAGTATCAACACCGCAGCTAAGCATAGCGCTGCATGACTTCTCTCAAATATGCAGGGTGGGTACGGCAGGTGGACACTGACATGAAGCGCACCACTCTGCGAAACGTACAATCAATTTTAGCAACACAAATGGATGGCGCCAACTACGTTGTGGATCTTAGAGACCGTTTCCCACCGGCGCCACTGGAAATCTGGATATACCTTGCCAGTAAAGCTTTCAACCACGAAACCAGAGGAAACGCATGGATTAGCCAAAACCGGTAGGAGCTACCTGCAGCGATCGTTCGCTGCCTTGTGCAATGCCTGGAAAGGCCTGCAACTCACCATATCCAGTCTCGGGCTTGAGCCACAAATAGTACAGGGCAGTCAGCACTGTACCAAGCACAGCCAGAAATGCACCCCAGCTCTTCAGGCTCTGTTCTTCGAAAGAAAACACGGCAGCGTCTTCTCCGACAAGCCCGGATTGACGCTGCAAGTCCTCGAGCTCCGATGCTGACATTGCAAGTGGATTCACCGAGGATCCTCTGTGTCTGCTGGTTGCGAACCAAAGTAAGTCCGGCAAAGCAAACCAGGAACTGTGCATCAGGGGTTCACATAGCCTAGAGGGTGACTGTTGGTTCGATGTATCCAAAGTAGGCATGCGAGGCGATATGCTACGGTTCATGTAACTGCTGTTGTGGCATCCATCCCTACGCGGAGTGTTTGTCATGCGTTGTACGGGCAAATTCTCGGGCCACTGCATGAAGACACTATGTAAACGAGATACGAAGCACGGCGTATACCATTCTCTGCCTCTGCCCACAAACGATCACCAGTGGCAAAGACCTACCGCTAGCCGCCTGCTGGGAGCTGTGGCGGTAACCAAGCGGAACCTGGAGCTGTCATCAGTACCTACTGGCACCGGTAACCGTTGCGGGACCAGTATACGGATTCGTAATGAGGAGCTACAGGTATTAGACTAGAGAGCTGCAAGATGTCTTACTTGCAGACTGAGAGAGTTTGTCACGAGTTAAAAACAGTAAGAGGACGTTGTGATGTAAGTTGACGGGAAATGGAGGGAGGCATGCGCACGTGCAATGTGAGACGCCAGCGACAGATGACAGATACGGCTGTAGCCCGAGAACACATAGATACAGCAGTAGATGTGTACGTACTGATGTTCCTACAAGCGCTGAATCATCATGATACATGCGCCGTGTGCCGTGTCGCATACTGATGCCGCTTAGGTAATACTTCTCACCTCTCCCTGGTGCTCATCGTAAAACCGTTCCGTGCTTTCCCTGCTCTAGCCAATTCACACGGCAATACGCGTGATGTACCAACTCGCGAGCCACCCCTTGAGTATCCCACCGAGCACAAGCCGATCCTGTTAGGCCCAACGCCTAAGAAGCTCGCACATGGGGTGATGAGCAGTAGCAGAACGGGTGCAAGCTGAGCTCTGTACAACATACTTAGACTTTCTGACCTGATGGCGGCCTCTCGGTACCTGAGTAAACCAGACACGACGAGAGCAAGACACTTCAGTTGTACATACGGTATAGGTACGGCAACAAGTCAACGGCGCGGAGCAGCAACAAGGTTGGGCAGCGGGGCTTATCAAGGGGGGCACACAGCCGCGAACTGCACGTACCACGTACCCATGAATTTTGCGCAGATCTACACTTCTCACTTCACACCTCCGGAGACAGTGCTGTTGCTGTCCTCTCCTGGTCCTGAGTCCACACTTTTACACCCTTATTCCCGAGCGACCCCAAGCATCATGTCAGCCCAGGAGGTGAGAGTTCATCAAGAACGCCGCTCCCTGTGGAATACTTCTTTCCATTCGTTTCAGCAGCAAGCTTCACAAGGATATATGATGCCATTGTATCCATGGCTGTAGGCGACGCCCTTTTCTAGAAAACGGAGCATACATAAACTCGCAGAAAGCCGTACACCGTTCGAGATATAACCACAGCAGCAACACCAAACCAGGACCATCGCCTTGTCAGCAGCAGGCTGGCCTTATCACCATGTTATTGCGCCAGCTGTTAGCGGAACCGAAAATGCGTGTTTATACTGCACGTACCGCAGCAACCCCCAGCATTTCCTCGCGCGTTCTCGACGTGTCCCATGCTTGAGACCGGGAGAGCTGCCCAGTACAGCAAGCAGGTCGTCAGCTGGTGTACATGGTTGTTGTCCACTCGCTCTGATCGTAGTTGTGTGTCTGCTATACAGCATGGTACTGGGAGACAAATAAAACTAGTATGCATAGTTTGACAGATACTGGTGCCGTGGGAATTGGAGTTAGGGCGAATTCGCTTGTAAGCTGTATGGCGCAAACGAAGTCTTGGAACATCTGCCGACCGAAGGCAATTGTGAGAGCAGTAAAGACTGCTGTACAGAGACTACATAGTCCTGCGTCGGATCTTCAAGAAAATGAGCCAGGTCTTTACCTCTTTACCGAAGGCGACATAAGGTATCACCCACCGGGCCGATTTTCAAAGCTCGATTATTGTTGTAGTCGACGACAAAGAGCGTGGCGTTAAATGAAATTATACGTTTTCGGAAAGCTCTCGACAAGCGGTTCCAACGCCGTTTTCGGCGCCGTCGCTGGTAAATAAATCGCAAAGATGGTGTGATATCTTGTGTCACCTACTGCAACAAACTGGAATTATTTTGTTCACTTGATGCTGAGATTATTCGGAATGCTAATACTATTTAGCTGCACGTGCAGCTTTTTCAGCGATGATGACCTGAGGCAACCACTCATTATTTGTCTACCTTTACGTACATAGAAGTGCCATTTTATGTGGTACGCCGCGGCACGTTTCGAGGACCTGTCGCTGTTGTGATGCCCCACTGTAATGAAGTCCCCCGCGAATATTTTGTGCAAGACACGAAAAATTTTCGGGTCGAGGCTCAATTTGTTATCCGTCGCCACCATCCGTAGAGGAATGACTAGTATGGACTTGAGTGCAGGACCCAGCTGTGCGTTGTAATCTTAAATTGTTTACCTTTGTTTTTCGTGAAAGTGAAAGTTTGGGCGTCTTTTGTGAACGGAATACTTCTTCGTTGCGGGCCTATTCTGGACTCGAATGCTCTCATCTTACCGTGAACCTTGGCCGCGGTTACGCCTATTGTACTCATCAATGCTGCGACCTATACGCGGCAGCAGTAGTATGGACGCCATTGCCGAGCTGGCCTAGCGCGATATAGCTACGGCCCATTGTTGAGCTCTCGTTCGTTGTTACCTTTTGTCGGCAAGGACCCTTCGCACTTTGACACAAACGAGCGCCGTGTTCTACCTTGTGTGCCTTCTCCCTGTTTCTTGGTCAAACAGTGGAAAGACAAGGGCAACGCTGCCCTCAAAGCCGGTGATTTCGAAGAAGCCATTTCATCGTACACCAAGTGAGAGACACAAACTGCGGATGCTTGTATTGGCACTCCCTGCTCAGATTGTCGAGCTGGGCACCTTTCTCCGCCATCCTCGGGGGAACTTGCAAACAAGATGTCGTGTTGGTGTATAGTTCACGCTACGCCCGTAGTTGTGTATTCGTCATCTTTCCAGCACCCAGGTTTCATCCCACATCCCTGTCGTACAAAAGATTTGGATCCAAAAAGGTGTTAGAAAAAGAGTCTACGGGACTGCTGTTGTGTTGTACTCCGAAGTAGTACTTACTAATCAAACGTCTTCTTGGCGCTCTCTCCATCGAAATGAACGAAGCTGTTCACCAACCACAAGATGGGGACGAAGCCTCACCTGTCGCATACCGATAGAAAGAGCAAGACTCGACGGAAATCTTACGTGTCCATTTCATGCTATCATCATAGTTTCTGGGTTGTGCGGGAATTCTGGTCTGTTTTCTCAAAAATATACCCGTTCGCATTTGACTCACTTTGTTGCACTGGATCCTTCTTTGGTGTTTGTGCGGCGCAGGGCCATCGATCTGGATCCTAGCAACCACGTGTTCTTCTCCAACCGCAGGTGAGGAAAATCGAGTCACAAAAGCTTGCAGGGAGCGTTGGCCAAGGACAAATTATTCAGGTTTTCGGAACCAGCCATGAGTGTGCAAGGTCTTGAAAATGATTGTAGCCAAATCTGTTCACCGCCTGTTTGGCGTTCGTACAGTGTATGCAACCCCGAATGACGACGGATAACTGCTGTGTCTGGTACTGCAGTGCTGCTCATCTTTCAAACGACAACGCTGAGCAAGCGCTCGCAGACGCCGAGTCGTGCATCAAGGTCAACGGCTCCTGGGCGAAGGGTTTCACGCGAAAGGGGGCTGCTTTGCACAAACTCAAGCGGTAAGCTGCGTTTGTCTGAGACTTACCTTAAAATCGATGATCTCGAGGGGGTACGCCCGCCCGCCATGTTCAGAGTGCGGATGTATTTTCCCAAGCGAGAGAAGGGTCAAGAGTGCATTTAAACACACCCTCGAATTCAAATGAGAAACGCTTTTCGCTACAAATGGCCTATTTCGCAGATGCCACGATTTTTGGGGCCGGACCTCTTGTGTTGATTGATTGACCCACCCCATCGATTATGGTGGTGGCACAAACGACCACTATATACTAGCATTGGCACATGTGCCACCCGTGCTGCAGCATGTGGATGGATGAACACCCGTTTTCCTTACCATCGAAGCCCTAGACTTTTTTTCTCCGACTTGTGTTTTGTCCACGCCTTTGAAGTTTTCATACAGCTGCTCCGGTGGAACCGTCACTTTCGCCATCGCGGCGCGCCTCACAGAGACTGCACACTTTTAGATATGATCCCATCCTTCAGTCAGGAACAGCAGTTCCTTTGCCTATCACGTCCTTCCGTTTCGAGAAATACTGCGTGACGATAGTTCGAAGGACCGTGGCAAGCAGCCGCAAAGCATGTTCTGCTCAGCGATATGTACATATCATGAGACGAACTTGACATGTACATATACCGCGGTAGGAGGAAGATTGTGGCCCCTTGGCAATTGGCGGCAGGCTAGATGCATGGGTTGGATCGCGATCATGAGGATCACAGTCGACGTCAGCGCTTAACAGCAAGAAGTAAACGGTGCAGAATCATTTCGTCGAAAGCAAACACGCTTTCAAGAGTCGAGCGTATTACTGCGTCCGGAAGGATGGCACCGATAGATTTGCCGATGTACGGTACAGCAGTTGCACACTGTCTGCGAGTTTTTTTACCAGACGCTTATGTTGGATCGCCACGATAGCCGGGTTTATTTGCAACTTTGGTGGCATACCTTCACAAGCGAAGGCTGTGTCCCACGAATTAAACTTTGAGAAAAGAAAAGGATATTTTCCCACGCGGCACTTCGGATGGTATGGTCTGAGGCCAACTTCCCGTGGTACAGCGACAATCAACATTAACGTGTTTGCTCACAACGCAGGTACGAAGAGGCGGCGGAAGCCTACGAGGAAGGCTTGGAGACCTCACCAGGAGATGCGGCGTTGGGACGCGGACTCCAGGACGTCCTGAAAGCAAAATCAGCAGCGAGCAAGGCCCCTGCTGGTGGGAAGCCCGCGTCTAAGTGCATGTGGTACATTTCGCAGTTGTCTTATTTGTATTCCTGTTGGGCACTGAGCCAGCTTGTGACTCTCCTGATTGGACATCATTACCACCTATCTCTGTAGATGTAGTCCACCACGGCGGCGAAGCTTCACGGGCTCGCATTTTTGTACTGGTTTTGTTTTCCCAGCAGCAGGTGGAATGGGCGGCATGGGCGGTATGGGCGGGAACAACCCAATTGCGAACGCGTTCGGTTCAGACATGATGGCGAGGCTGGCCGCTGAACCAAAGTTCGTACCGTACTTGGCGGACCCGTCGTTCGTTGCCAAGCTCAAGATGCTGCAGCAGGACCCCAACAACATGCAGATGCATCTGTCAGACCCGCGAATCATGGAGGTATGCGCCTTGTGCCTACTTGGCCGACGATGAGCGACTGTTTTTCGGGAAGTTTTTGTTGGAATCTGGTCGAGCTTGCCAAGGACCTGGGCGGAATCCTTGTTGTTTTCGCAGAGGTTGGTTTCTGACTTGTTGTGACTTAACATGTAACAACGTCGACGTTTGCCATGCAGGTGTTCGGTTTCCTTTTGGGCATCGACCTTAAGGGAATGAGTGCTGGGGCCGGCGGCGACGAGAAGGACGGCCAAGACCAGATGAGGGATATCCCAACCCCTCCGCAAGCCACACCCCAAGCGCAGGCCGAAGCAAAGCCAGCAGAAAAAGAGCAAGAGGAGGAGAATGAGGTGAACTTCCCTCGTTTCGTCATTCGACTTTTCAGTCACTCATGGTTTGTTGTATGCTGAATGCGTGCCGCAAGCATTTGTGCCAGCGTTGCTCCTACTCTCCAAGGTGCACTCAATTTCGTCGTACTGATGTCGGGATTTTCATGCATGTTCAGGAGAAGGCCGACCCAGACGAGAGCGAGGAGGAGGCAGCGGCTAGGAAAAAAAGGAAGGCTGATCAAGCTGCAGCCCTCGTCGCCAAGAAAAAGGGAAACGAGCTGTACTCAGCGAAGGTGATTGACCTGTCCCAGCCGGTGGTGTACATCGGACATATCAGACCAATACATTTGACCTGTTCAGCTCAAACGGCTTTATGCGGCAACATGTGTCGCGCTTGTCGCGCCTTGTGTTGTATGGTTCTCACAACGGCCTGTGGGTTACGTATGTCATGTTAAAACAGAACGTGTTGTTGACGACAATCGGGCCTGTGTTCCGTTCATGCCGGCGGTTGCCTCCTCGGTGTTGCATCGGTTCCCCTCGTTGAACAGAACTTTCCAGAGGCTCTCGAAGCGTATGGGCAGGCCATCGAGCTGGACAACACCAACATGTCCTTCCTATCGAACAGAGCTGCTGTGTTCTTCGAACAGAAGGAGTACGAGGCGTGCATCGCCGAGGTCAGTGTCGACACCATCTTCGCCTGACAACGGTCTGACTTGTATGGTTGCGAAATATACTGTGCAGCCGTGTTTTAGTTGCAGGTTCCACTCCCACCAGGACTTGAGGTGCTTCGGTGGAGTTATGCACCCATGATCGACCTCTGTCTCTCCATTGTGTTCGTACGCTCTTGTTACAGTGCAAGAAGGCAGTGGGTGTTGGAAGGGTGAACCGTGCGGGGTTCGCCGACATTGGCAAAGCGTACGCACGTATGGCGAAGGCATCTTCGAGGATGGGAGACAAAAGCCAGGCCATAGCTTATCTCGAGGACGCTCAGGTGACAGAGGATTCTTGAAGTGTACTCTTGACACCTGCCCCCTATTTCGTTTTGTGGGTTTGGTGTTGGTGTGATGAATTTGGAACAAGTTACTATATGCGCAATGTTATCCCACTCAACGTCGCTGCACCAGAGGTTTTAAACGATTGGTGGGGATGAGGAAAACCTCCTTTCGGCTGGTGGATTTGCTGGTGCTGATTTGCCTTCTTCTCGCCTCTTCTGTGTGTGACAGATGGAAATGTACACCAAGGAGAACGAACGTCTCATCAAGACTCTCCAGCTTGAGGCTCGCAAAGAGGCGGCGGTGAGTTGCATGTATAGTCTTATCCTTGATACACTCGCTCGATCGGCTTTTCGGTATGCTTATTATGAGATGGGTACATGAGTTGGAAATCGGCAGATGGGAAATACATAATTTTTTTTTTGCGCGCATTCACGCAGTGCTCATAAAGGGCGTTTTAAACGGTGCCCAAAATTTGGAACTTCCTAATTAGGGCAGTTGGCGAAGCGAGTTCGAAGGCAAACAACTTGGAGAATTCCAACAACTTTGGAAGCGAACGTCGTTGGGCACGCAATCGCTTTCAAGTTGTTGGAACGATGTTTTCGATGACTCGCAAAATTTTGGAAGCCAATTGTATTAAGGAACGAATTGCCACCTTCAAACACGTCTAATCTGAGCCTGTGCATACCCTGTGAGTTCTGATATAGCTAGCGCTCCAAGGTAGTTGCATGGGTGATGGAAGTGTTTTTCTAACCGTTGAAGGCCTGCATCTTCCCTCGGTCGTAAGGCCAAATACGTTGATCCTGAGAAAGCGTTGGAGGCAAAGGAGCGGGGCAACGAGCAGTTCCGGGCGGGCCAATGGGCTCTAGCCATCAGCGAGTACGAGGAGGTGAGTGGCTGCTGTGCATTTGAGCAGCTTGAACAGAACAAAATTTAGGTTCAAAGGACGCATTGGAGTTGGAGAGCATGTGACGGGTTGATATATACTTGGAAGTATACACGAAGTGTATTTCAGTGGCGTTGACAATCCCGAGGGCAATCCTGACACGGAATTTGAACGTTTTCAGTGGGCCCGGCTAAGAGTTTTGTGCAGGGCACATCTTTGTGAGCGTTTTTCGAACAACGAGAATTTCTCAAAAGCCTCATTGTCTGGTTGGTCCCGAGAGGCGAACGTGTCGCGCAATTTTTAACACTACTCCTCCATACCCTCACCGCGCACTCCAGGCGGTCAAGCGTGACCCCACCAACGCAGCCTACCGCAACAACCTGGCGGCTGCGCTGACCAAGATTGGCGATTTCAACGCGGCGAAGGCTGCATGCGAAAAGGTGCGCTTGGGGTTCGACGTAGCAAGAACCAGCGCCTTCAACATGTCCTACTCCATATTTGCATCTATCTGTTTTGTTTTGCTTGTTGTCTTAAGCCCGCCCACGCACCGGTGTGTCACAGGCCTTGGAGCTTGACTCGAAGTACGTGAAGGCATGGGCTAAGAAGGGGGACATCGAGTTCTTCATGAAAGAGTACCACAAGGCATTGGACAGCTACAAGATGGTGGGTGTAGTCGTTGCGTTCCATCGTCATGGACCCCGTCCGAAATCGATTCGGAAATTGTTGCAAGAAACCAATCCATCGCTTTCTCTTCTTGCGTTGCGCCCGTCACCAACTTTGGAGCGAAAGAACATTCAATTTCATGCTAGACCCATTCTCTGTTTTCGTGGCTACAGGGCTTGACGGTGGAGCCAAACAACTCACTGTGCGTGGATGGAGTACGGAAGACGACCGTCAAAATCAATGAGGTGTGCATCGAGCACGGATGTGTGCTTCGTGGCATCCTCTTATTTTGAAGTGCGCTGTGAATGCATGCGCAGGTCATGGGCGGTATTTTCGGGAGCTGTTGGCGGCCGGGCCTTGAACCTTTCTCTGTATCCTATGTTGTGTGTCAATCTTGTTGACATCTTTTTTACATCGTTAATTTGTTTATTGCGCCCTGCAGGGCTCAGGAAAAGCGGATTCCGAGAGAGCAGCGCACGCCATGGCTGACCCGGAGATCCAGATGATTCTCACGGATCCGGTGGTTCGGCAAGTCCTCAACGACTTCAAGGACAATCCGAAGGAGGCGCGAAAGGTATTGGACTACGATACTCCTTTGCTGCGAGATGGGGTCGTCAAAATTGCATTGGCTTCTAGTGACCCAAACTCCTCGCGCTTTTAGTTTTGTTTTTAACCCATGAAAGCATTGAGCATTTCCGTCGTTTTTCGTACGAAAAGGCATACCTCAGGCACATGAAAATTTTGAACCTGTTGCTGCAACACGTCGTCCTCTGTGAGATGGAACGGAGGCTAACTCGGATGTTGCACTTCGGATGTCACGCTTGCCTCACTCTCGAAGTTATATAATCGGGGACTCTGCACACCCTTGTGGTTCAATTTGTTACGAAGCCTCCCTCATTCTCACGTCCACGCCTCTTTGTGTCGCCCCCACCATTGCCAATGCACCCTAAGGCTCTCGGAAACGCCGACATGCGGGCGAAGATCGACAAGCTCGTGGCAGCAGGCGTTGTCCAAGTTGCTTGAGGAAGCGTCCCGTTGCCTGACATCTTGTCCGATCTTGTCCGATATTATTTCAAAGCACCGCTTGGTGCAGGTTAGCGACTATTTGGACTGCCTGTTTATCTACACCGTTCTTTCTGCTCTTTCGCGGGGGCCACCTGGATGGTGCTCTTGCGAACTTGAGCTAGTGTCCATTAGAGGGTCGTAAACGGCACCTGGGATTGTTGTTTCTCTGAACACGACGGTATATGCCGTGGCACCCATCCCTGGAAGCAGCACTCTTGAAATTTCGCCCTAGTCAGTCTACAACTCGAGCAGAGGTATGCAGCGATTTTGGTTCATGATCGGTTCAGTGCTTCATGATCGGTTCAGATATGGTCTTTCATCGGTGATTTCTGCGAGGCTTGTCGTCGTTACAGTAGTCCATCATACGTATGAGTGACGATGAGGCATTTTGTTGTGTTTGTGGATTTGAGCGAACCAGTTGATTCTGGAAAGACGAGAGAAGCGTACGCAACGTCACAGAAGGACAAACAACCGTTCGAGACAAACATTTGCTGGCAAGAAGTCGGATGACCTGTGAGCTGGGCGGGCGTTCGTTCTCGGACCGCATGAAACGGTGCAGGGAACGAACGACACGGTGAAAGCCGACTCGAGAAGCCGGTTGCTGGGTGCATGATGAGCCACCAGAAAAACGCGACGGTCGGGGTCAGGCCCGTCAGCGTGGGACATCAAGGCTATTTCCTGATTCAAATCTTGTGCAGTAGCTCACTCAAGAGCATCTTGTGCGAATTTAAGATCCAGTAGCTTGCCCCGCGGCTTACGATGAACAGGAATTATTTGGTTGCAACAAAAAACGGATTTAAGAGTGCTCTTGGTTTGGTCCCGACCCAATCCGAATACAAAAGTAGGATTGGTTTCTGCGCCGGACACAAGAGAAGCAATTTTGTCCGCGGTTTTTTTACCTTCAAATTCTCTCAGCTCGCGAAAACTTGTACGCTCACGAGATCGCGGCGGTGCCTCGCCCGACCATGTACGTACTCGGCGAAAAGTCATTCCTTTTCTATGTAAGAAACTCGGGGCATGCTTCTCAGAAATTTCGCGTTTGTATAACTAGAACTAATGCACATATGCGCAATCACGTCTGTCTGCATACAGCAGTACACGTTTAGTTTGTTTGTTCGCTCCCGGGTCGGGCGCTATTCATTGTTCCTGTTTTCTCCTACTGTCATCCCTTGACAATGCTTATCTGGACGTCAATTGCTCCACCGTTTTATCCGCCGCGAACTCCCATCGATGCAATGCACCTGAGGATCTGAGATATTCATGCGAACGCTTTGTCCCAAGTTCTCCGTATCATGTTGGAACTGGACATCTGGACATTTACTATATACAGTACATGTAGAGCGAGGGCAAAGGGCCGCAAGCGAGGGGCCAGAGAGACCACGCAGACAGGGCAGTTCGCTGTGACGGCGGAGGAGTCTGGGGTATTCCGTTATCTTGCTCGCGTACCCCCTCGTTTGAAAAATTCAAGTGTCCCTCAGCAGGTGCACAGCGAGCGCGAAACTCTAACTCTTCACCTGCCTACACTAGTCCACCAACCTCGCCTCTCTCTTTCTTTCTTTCCCTCTCTTTCCTTACCACGACTCCTCAACTGCCTGAAGATCTGCAGAGGGGTATCTTTGTGAAGTTCTGATGGAACCGCCCACCGCAGAGGAAGTGCGTTCCGCAGCTTCAGTGTTCGCAAACGCAGAACCTACCATGGACAAGCTGGAAGCACTTGTGAAGGACGACGGTGTGCATGTCCCGATGGTCGTTATGGTGAGTCTGACAGCCGCTGTCACGCTCTCTTTGAACGCTTCCTGAGTCGTGGTCTGGTTTGGGATGGTTTTAAAAGCGTGAGCGCGAGAACGAAAATGAAAACGATGTGACTGCTGTGTTGCGCTGCTTCGTCCGTCTCTATTTCCTTGTCTTCCCGGGGAGAGGTAACCGTTTGATGTTTTTGGCGAAGCAGATCGCATACGCCCAGGCCTCGACAGCGGGCAGACTCGCACTGCGCACCTGAGTGTCTGTTTGTTCGGGCGCTTCCTTTCTACTTGCACGAGGGCAGTCGTAGTTACCGGTAGTATTACAGACCCGTGCGCGTGCCGGAGGTAAAGGGTTACATCTCGCGTGTTTGCCGTTAACCCCGTTGTATCTTTTTTTTTTTTTTCCCTGCACCTTGTAGACTGTAGATAGATGAACTGCTGCCGACGAAAGGTGGTAGCACTCGCGCTCGTGACACGTAGTCAGACCAAAGAGTTGTGGTTCCGCGGCGGCGAACACGTGTGTGTACGAACAACTGCTACACAGGTTAGCCAAGTACATGCCCAAATATTTGTGACCATAGTTTCAAATCCAAGGCAACCTTGACACAAGGCTGTGGAGGTTTTGGACTTGAGGCACGAATCAAGCGGGCATTACGTAACTCAGCGTCAACTCGTTCAACCTGCAAAATCCTGTCAATCCTCCAAGTAGTTCGGTATTATTGTATATAGGGAGTGCTTGACTCGAAACGGCGAGTTCGTTCGTTCTAAAACCGAAGGGTTTGTTCCATATTTAACTCGCCAGTGTCCTCGTCCAGCTTATTTTTATGCGTGGAGCTCAGCGTTTGTGGCATGTTGCATGCTTCAACGCGCCGCCTTCTATTACTAGGAAACATCTTGTGTTACTATGTGCACGCATAATAACCGCGAACTGGCCGTCAGTAGAGGCAAGGAGCTCACGTGATTGTGATAGAGACAAATGCCTAAGGACATGTGTGATAGAGACATTCTTGACTCAAGCTTGCTCCGAATACGTTGAACCGTGTGCTGTTGCTTTGCAGATGTCAATCGTTGCCTTCCTTGCTATCATCGGACTTTCTTGGTTAATGGACGGGAAGAAGACGCCCTCACCAGTTGGTGAGGTTTAGCCTTAAACCAGCACGGCATACGTTCATGCATCAAATGACTTGATTGTTGCGATGGATGCATGGGCCTTTTGGTTTGAGGATGTTGAGCGTTTGCCGGCAGAGGAGCCCACTTGGCGGTCCCTATAGGGCGGTGACTAGTTACTGCTGTACCTTGAGCACAGCTTGCGCTTGAAACAGTCACCATGGCGGCGCCTTCCTTGACACCACCATTCGGATATATCCAAATGCGCCCTTCCTTCGTGTATAGGCACACACTCACCTCGTGCAAACTGGAGCATACGGGTATCGTATTCCTGATGCATCCTTTAGAATTCTGATTTGCGTAATTCGAAATTTCAACCAGCTATCCATCACAAAGCACTCCAAATCTCTGTGGTTGGATTCAATGGGTGCTCCAACGGTGCTCCGTGGACCTTTCCTTACCGCAGGACTGCAGTACGTTACGAAAGCACTTTTTTGACAGTGTATCTCGAGTCATACCTACCAGAAGAGAGAGTTGTCGTAGCCCCAACTCTGCACCTCCTCCCTTCCTGTGCCCTTGTAACTTTATAACACTATTACAGATCCCAGCACCCCGAAGAAACAACCGAAGTTGGGGACTGAAGGTAAGATATCTATTGGTGTAATCGAGCGGAAACATTGTTGGGGGAGTCGGTTGCGTTTTGCGTTTTGACTCTGAGGGCAGCTCCCAAGCGAGAACAACAGGAGAGGCAACTACGGGCAGGTACGTTCTTCTGCATCTCGGGGGATATTTGTCGAAAATTAAAATATCGCATGGTGTCCTGCAGAGTGTGCAGCTACAAACCGCCTAACGCTCAAGTACAGTAGTGTCCTTGCGGCACTAGTAGGAATCCAATGCATTCCGGCAGCATGTTCGCATGGTTGTTCGGGTTGGTTCTGTTTTGTGTATATTTCCTGGTCGTCGTTATTTCTACCACAATTTCAAAGTTTCCCTTGACTTGAAAATCGAGCACCACCTCCTCGGAACTTCGCCGAAAAACATGCGAGTTGCGCTGTCGCAGGTCTAGGGGCGCGCAACACAAAAATGGCATTTGTAGACTCACACAGCATCAAAGCGAAACTCTTGCACGTGCGTGAAATTGAGTTCCGACACCTTGTTTTGAACCTGCCATTTAACAAGAACGCATCTGAGAAAACGCGTAGTGTGGGTGCCCAATTGAAGGAGAGTGCTTCACACCCAGGGAACTCTTCGCCCCTGTTGTCATTTTGTTGCTGTTTTCGCCGCCTACCTTGAACAATGACACACTACGGCACCACCCCTAGCTTTGACGCATTGCATCTTCTGAAACCTCACTCGACTCGTTTGTCGTTTTTCAGTGACACCCGCTGGCCGAAGATCAACAAGGAAGACTCACAAGCCCGACATCCTGGATCCATCTCAGCCTGTTAGGTGACATTCAATCATCTTTTAGCCGTGAGCAAATCCATCTGCTCCTGGATGCATGCCTTTTTCCTCTCTGGTGAAAAAGCCTCCCATTCTTCAGACCGCACGGCGCTTCTCGCATTTTCCACGGCCTGGTCGTACACATCATCCTCATCTGACTCGGAATCTTCGGGTGGGGGGGATCGTGGCGATCCGCCCTGCACTGCACGGTTGTCCACCAAGCCGCCACTTCTCGATGGCACATCCGGAGGGGGGTGGGTTGGAGACATCGGCTGGAACTTGGGAGGGGGGCCCTCCCAACCACTTGGAGGTGCTAGTGGAGAGGCGGGTGTATGTTGGAATGGTGGCGAAGAAGGAGGACTTGAAGGGGCAGCGGTCCCAACTGTATCATGTTTCAGACGAGAGAGAGCGAGAGATCGATTAAGTACGTGTCTTGTGTGCCTCATTGCGATGAACGTAAGTTGCACACGCGCCAGTTGTCTACGTAGGGCTAGAATACATAACGCTATGTAAATGTGTAGCGCTGGATCCAGAGCGAGATAATCCGCTCTATTTTACTCTATTTTTATTGCCTGCTGTATGGTTACACTAAAGAAGGCTGACGTCGCCGTCACACCCACGTGGCAAACGGCGCGGCATGACTCACCTGACTGCATGTCCGTTGATGTCTTGCGAAATACAAGCGCCATATAAATTCCTATTCCATAGGCAGACAATTGGCAAACGCGACCAACGAGGAAGTACGTTAGATATCCATGTGTCGGTGAGGGTGCAACCTTTATAACAATACGTTCCAATTCAGCTGCGGTTTTTGCGTTAAACTTTGGCGGTAAAGGCAAAACCATCAAGCGCCTCATCTATGCACACCAAGTTACCACTTTTGAATTTGGTAATCACCTGCTATGCGCCACTCCGTATTGTTCATGGTGCCCCGAGGATTGAACACGTGCATGTTGCGGAGATTAAGGCGAGCTGGGTATACTTGCGACCTGCGAAAAAGATTGGTAGGGACGCGACAGCGTACGTTTCGGCACATCTTTAGCTGGGTGATGTTCCTGTTGCCCTGTAGGCACACGTCACCGAGGGAGGAGGGCCGACACGCGGTACACCCAAACCTAGCATAGCAATGTCCTCGATCTTCCGCCACCCCGCCGGCATCTATTGACACACCCGAGGGTAACCCGCACGAGACCCACACGCGACTTACTCGTGAGCGAAGAATTCGTGGAAATTCTGTGCCGTCTCCATCTCGAGTCCGTAGTCAGCGGCTGCATCCTAGTGGCGACCACACAACACATCGAAAATCAATGTTAGAATGTGGGTTGCTAAGCACTTGAACACGGGAGGGAACGCAAGAAAGAAAAACAACCAAACGTCGTTCGTAGTTGGGCATGTTGGCGGGCGACGACTTGAGGTAAGTGCAAACAAGTCATCTCGAGGGGCATTACCAAAAGCGAGTACAATATGTTGAATTGCCGAAAATTGGACGGGGTTCTTGGAAGACCGTGGAAGACCGTGTCTACGGAAACAGATTTAGCACCCCCCGCAAATACATCAAAGTGTTGAGCTGCTTCGCTGAGATGATGCGGGCACATCGTTTCTGAATGCAAGCAGTGTTTGCGCCGTCTGCGTAGCTGTGGATAGATGCTGAGCATGAAGTGGATTGATTGCTCCATGAAAACCAACCATTGTGGGTTTGTTTTCCTAGCACATGTCGGGTTCCTCTAGGGTTCTTGGTTGTAGAGCACTTGAAAAAATCGATCGCACATCAGCAGTGCGTTCGCCCGCACTTTCGCGGTATGTTGGGAGTGGCGTTCTGGGTGTCGTGCGGGTATCCCGAACAACACCTGTTAACCTTTCGCCCTATCGTGTGGGGTAGTCTAACCAACAGACCAAACTTACGCTCCATATTCTTCGGGCCAAAACATGTTTTGCTATCGGACAACGGGGTTCCTAGATCATGCAATCTCCCCGTAACGCCTCGTGTTCTCTCTCTATCAGAATATTAATGTTGCACCTGTTCCCGCTCAACTCGCCAGGCGGTTGACTCACAACGATCGATCGTTGCTGTGTTTTATCGAGTAGACCAAGTATACCGGATGTATGGGAGCTTCCCATTTTGCCTCGTACGAAAAGTTACTACTGTACCTCACAACCCATACGGAAGAAAAGTTACGCAGTTGACGATATCGTCCGTGAACACCCGTTGCGATAGCCAACCCACCTTCAGTGCGTCTAACGGGAGCATCCATTCCGGCACCTCGTCCACAGCGTTCTTGTTGAGTTCAGTTTCTCTCAATGTGAACGTGTACTCCAGTCCGAAAGGACCGGTAGCATCAACGTCTTCAGAGGAATGGCGCAGATATGACTCGAATGGGTCCTTGAACTGGCAGACGTGTGGGTAGGGACAAGCAAACAGGCGGCAGAAGGAAGCCTCATGTATCTGCCCTGTGGGTAACCAGAATAAAACAAGGGCGGGGCGCTCGAACTCCAAACAGTTGCGCGGCTGTTAAGTTGAAAATATACAACCAACGCGAACGCAGGATCGCTTCGCAGCTTGATTTTCGAGAAAACTCTCACCACGATGCTGAGCAAGTTTTGTTGTCTTTCATCATCGATTTCCACCTTGCGGGTTGTCCGTCCGAGCGAAGAGTCCTGCGCCACCAAAAGGATTGCGAAAGTTTATCAGCGGAGTCTTAGTGTTGACTGTTGACCAAAGAAAAACGCAACTACAACCATGCACAAAAGCGTTGATCTCCAACTGTTGTAGGGCATGGGTGTCGTGAGTAACCGCACGCTCTAGGTTGAGCTCCAATGAACAAACAGACGCAACCTACGATGTGTAAATATCGCATAGAAAGAACGGAAATGCGAGGAACCATTTCACTCACCCAGGATTGCTCCGCGTGGCCCATAAGCAGCTGCATCAATACGCGCGAGTCCATGGTAGTTGCGATAAAAATCCCCCCAACCCGAAGGTGTCTCGAGACTTCGTGCAGGAACCGTCGCATTCGCCCTTCCGTCTGGCCCATGTAGTGCAAAGCAAACTGCATTGACGCCACGTCAAACAAGTCACCTGCAATAGGTGGATCGATGCAGAATGCCAGGCATCGCAAGATTTCCGCACAGCGCGCCCACCTGCGTCATGACTACATCTCATTGGGACGATGTAGTGACTCCACGAGCGCTTGTCACTACTTACGTACGTTGCGCCCCACAACAGCGGACCGACAAATACCTTCATTCAGCGGAACGCGAAGGCCCCACTCGCCAGGTTGCCCCTCTGTTTTTTCCCACACTCTTACCCTGTCGCGCTGAGCAAGTATAAAGAGAGCATCCAGCGCAGTAGCAAAACACAACCCGATCGTCAAAGGATCTTCATTCCCGAACACGATTTGTCAGGTTGACTGTTTAATGTTTCTGTATGCGCGAACCGACAAGGCGATCGAGAAGACTCGCAGAAAGATAGTGACGCGCTTCCCGACCAATTTCCTCGACACAACAGGATTAGGTTTGACGAGTGTAGTCCATTAGTGCGCTAGCAAGCGACGAGCCGCAGGGCCCAGCTGGAGGCACCTCACCGGAACCACCTTTCCATGCAAGTTGGCTTCAATCAAGTAGGACGTTGGATTGGACCATGTTTGAAGGACAGACTGAAGAGGTTTCGCTTTCATGTGAGGGTTCACTTTGGATTGGGTGAATGAGGAATGCTGCGCACACCAAAACTTCAAACTCCATCCGTCTGATGCTCCAAGCTCAGAATGGTGCCGCCACATTGGGTGTGCCGTCATTTCTGGTAGTAAGGACTCTTCGGGCGAGTCGTAAGTAAAATTTCTTGGACTGCGGACGGGTGTGCTTCTGGTTTTAAATTGCGTTGTGCACTACACATCTGGCAGCCTTCACAGCACCAACCCTTGGTCAATGGACAAGTTGGTGACAAGACGAGCGCCGGCGGGTAACCAAAGCACGATCTATACGCAAAATAAGGGCCGTTGTGAGCTGCGTACCTTGATTGTCGCCGACGGGATCGAGTATGCCTCTTGCATCAGGCTTGTTAATCGTACTCACAGTCTCCCTCTTCTCCGGGGTGTGTGTGTAGGCTCAATGGGATGGGTTTCCATCGGGAACGAGGCGGCCAAATGGATTGTATGCAAAGTCCGGATGGACTAAAAGCTCCTCGTTGGAATTTTACAATTCGAAGGAAGTTACGTTGCTGATCCAGCGCCCTACCCTACGAAACGATGTACGTCTGTAGCAATGCCGACCTGCACATCATTTCTGCCGAGGTCCGCCTCAAAAAGCTTCACTGGAACCTTGCTCCAGTTGCCCCTGCCACCTCTATCCGCCGACTCTGCCAAAAAACGGAGGCAACGTGTTACACGTACATCAGATGAGTGCGGCTGAAACAAGGATGCAAATCGTGTGCATCTAAAAATTGAGCGCTGGGATTGATGCTATTAACGAAGACTCACTCGCCATACGCTCGACCAGGTGCTGTAACGACCCGAAGGCGATGTCCGATCCAACGTACTTCTCCACTCCGTCAGGGTGGGTAGCCCATTTGAACAAGTCTCCGCCTTTTCCGCACGCCAAGTCTAGCACGCGCAGACCAGCATGGGAGGCGTCTTTGCTGGCCTTGGCGATTAGCTGCAGAGGTTAAAGGTGGTGTACCATGGGGTCGCACAACAATCAATATGGGAGATGTTCCAGCGTGACACGTGTTACTGGTTAAAATCGAACTGAATCAAATCGAACTCTGAGAAACAGATATGGGCCTGACCCAGCATATGTCTCTGAGATCTCTGCCGGGACTCTAGTTGATGGAGTTTCTACTCTGCGTACCGTGGCTTTGACCCAGTTGTTGAATCTCTTGAGGTGGTAGATAAAACTCGAAGCTTGCTGACCCTCAGTCCGTAGCTCCTCGCTGTACTTTGCTGCTGCTTCTGCCTGACAAAAATACGGATCATGAAGGAGAGCTCCGGATGCTGGGCGATCATGATATGCACCTCTTTGCCACACGAGAGGAATGATGAAGCACTGTGCTCAGAGGTCGTCTTTCACAGCTGTGTAGTCCAGAAAGAGTGTTCTGAAAGAATGCACTGAAGCAAGTATGGCTGGTTGGTCGGCAACCGCCCCGAAAACCAGCACACACTGGTCGGATAGAGCTGCACTTGCCGAGAAGTTACTGCTAGCGCGAGCGCGGTCGGTCTTGGTCTTGAGACATTGAAACAAGCCCAACGCGAGAGCTGCGTATATAGTGGATTGCAGGTGAAAATACCTGCGCGGATAGAGGCCCGCGTTCTCGGTGCCCCATATGTTGTCCTCCTTGCCCCAACCCGTTATCCACACGAACAGGTGGAACGTCATAGTATTGCTCTCGGAAGCCGCCATTCATGCCAAGCCTGTCGACGGAGTGCTCCGCATCATCGAGTGACGGTAATTGTTGCGATTCTTCCTTTGATGGTGCTGGCATATCTCGATATGGGTCCAGCTCGTCCATGGTGTAAATCAGGGCTGCTCACCAAGATAAAAAGTGCATTCGCAAGAACATCAGATTTGCTCACTTCGCCGTCGTGGCACGAACGCCAACATCTGCACAAGAACTGGTTGCTGTTGCCCAGACATTAGTGTCGTAATGTGGGTCATTCTCGTGCATCAATATGGGAAACAAAACAAGTAATATCTCATGCGTGACACCGATGGAAAATGCCTACGAACGACACCTCTCGCCACCTTCCGCATCAACCACAAAGCGGCGCTACACGCGATGCAAACACCCACGCCATGCACCTGGATCGTAGTCTGGTCCGTCGAGCCTCTCTCCAAACTCCCGACTCGTCAGTGGTTTCCGTGAGGCCCAAGGCCCGCGCTCGATAGGAGCCAACATCGGCATCCTAGCAGGTTGCCGCGAGCGGATCTGCTGGCGTGCAGCTGGGGGACGAAGGCGGAGGTGAAGCGCAGGGGCATGTGGCAGATAGATGCAATGAGTCCGGACGTGAAGTCATACCCCTCGCCAAGAAGCGATTCCCAGACAACCAGCACGGAGGATGGGCTACAATATTTAACATCATTTCCCGACGAAGATGCGCTATATTTTGGTTGTGTGGCACGTCTGAAAATCTCTCACCGTCCATATGCTCCTGGCGGTGGAAGTGGCAGTACAGCTTCGACTCCGTTGCATGGGGAAGCAGATAACCCACCCATCCGCGCTTGTTCAGTACCACCACGGCAGCCTGCATTTTGGGATTTATGCAAGAGGAAAACCAGAGCCGACACTGATTTTGTCAGAGATCGGAGCTATTGTCAGCAGTACCTCGTACTTGACGGATGGAAGACGACCTATGTAGTTTGTGGATTTGACTGATTTGAAAAACAACACAAGAGCACCAGAAAACAACACAAACAAGACCAGTCGGAAGGCTTCGAGAAATCAGAAATCATTGATTCTCGAACAGGGCGGCAGTAGAGGCTGCTCTAAACATACATATCATGCAGTCTACCTCCACACGCCTCCTTTGAAATTCAAGTCAAAAGAGCCAGAACGGCAGGCGCTCAAATAACGTCGGTTTTGCCTATCGTACGCAATCTACTGACATCACTAGAGGACACACTATAACAGCGGGGGGGGTGTTGGCGCGCTCAAATCTGTTTCTTGGGTGGCGATATGGAGGGTCGTATGATAGTAGCGGTCTACAATATCCGCAAATTTCACCGACACCCAGTGTCTCGCACTGATTGTGCTCGCCGCCACTAACCCCAATCTCCTTAACTGCGGGTTTACTGCAGTAGCTTATGCCACTTGACTCATTTCAAACTCGAGCTTCCTGGCCTTCTGGTGACATTTGACTGTTTAGGTGTCCTCGTGATCTCATCGGGATAGAGCCAAATATCCGAACGGATTGCACACCACGGGTCCTCTTTTTTTTGTGAGCCCCACGCACCAGAAAATACGACGTGTCCTGCCGCGCCCCTCGGAATTTCAGAAGCTGAACAAGCTGCGCACACACCCGCGTACCAGAAAATACCCGTCAACATACATGCCATATATGCACACGCACACACAACGGCTGCAAATACAGTTGGCGCTCCAGTTGAGAGCGGGGAGAGCGGGCACAGCAGTGGTGAAGATCCTTCCTGATGAAATCACCATCGGGGGCTGAAATGCCCTCCCATGATTATCTGGAAGAAAGATCCATGTGGTTCATTTTGCGAAAGTCCGGGATTATTTTTGTGACTCAGACCCATGTTTATGGTTTCCAAATCTTTATCTTCCTTTCTTTGGACAAATGCTGAATTTTTCGACCTTTTGGGCAGTCTGCCTCCCGAACGAATGCGAATCAGCTGTTCGACCTTTGAGAATAGTCACAGCTTGCCTGAGATGTATACAGGCCGCCTATTTGTTTCGCCCACTTTTGATTTTTTTCCAGCAGAGCAAGATGTGCAAGATTCGGCCGAAAGACCACCTCGGAGCAAATCTTGGGCCAAGATCTGTCCAAAAGCTGGTGTTGGAAAAATCTTGCGTGAAAATTGCGCATCTTGCAACAATCAAACGTGGGCCCTGGCGAAACATATAGGCGATCTGTAGATATCTCAGCCAAAGCTGTGACTATTCCCAAAGGTCGAACAGCTGATTCGCATTCGTTCGGGAGGCAGACTGCCCAAAAGGTCGAAAAAGTCAACATTTGTCCAAAGAAAGGAAGATAAAGATTTGGAAACCATAAACATGGGCCTCAAACTCGATCTTCAGGAATTCCTGGAGATATGGATCCCTATCACCAGGAAGCTCGAGCTTGAAATGGGTGAACTAGCTACAGCTGACGACCCGCCTTTCAGGGGTTTACGGTCCGTGGCGATGAACACGGTTGTGAGAAATGTTGGATTGCGACGCAGATTACGGAGTGTTTTCAGAGACTGCTGCGACTTCGATATTTCAGCTCCTGTAGCAAAACTGAACATGCTAAATATAAATAGCACACACGACGCCTTCTTCATGCTGATATTAATAGAAGCACAAGATATAAACTGTGGGAAGGTTGCATTGTTTTTGTTATGAGCCGCGGAGCGCGAAGCGCGACCGTCCTTCCCTCCCAAGAGGGAAAAACAGGCTCTATCTACCAGGGGCCCAAGTTTCAATAAGCGACCTCCTGCATTTGCCCGTCTTTTCGACCATCACGACGTCTATAGAGCACCGATTGACGATCTGCTGGCTTGTGAGGAAGAAGAAAAATAGGGCACTCTTCACCACACCGGTTTGGTCGCGCTCCGATAGCAGATGGCCGTGCTTCACCGGCATTTGTACCCAAAAACCATAGGAGATACTCACTCCGAACCCCTGGAGTTGCCAAGGTATTGGAGGAACAAAAACTCGGAGATCTCCCACCCACCCACTGCTTGGTTCACACCACGGGAGAAACAGCGGAAGCACTCAGCGAAACACGCAAAACCGCCGGGGTTCGCAAGACAGCACTGGCGGGGGAAAGGAGCCACATACAGAGCTAGTGGCGGATGCCATTGTCATTGCCGTTGCTTAGGTGTGTGGAGAGGGATCATTGACGTTTGCGCAATAAACAAATTTTGCTCTTTTGATGCTGGTCAATTTTACAAAAACTATCAAATCTTTCCACCGTGAGCAGGTAGAAATCAACATTGCGGACGAACGCGGACACGCACATTGGAACTTTAAATACCCCGATGGTCGACATGAGCCAAATTTTGTTCTGCGCAAACAAGTCATCTAGTAAACCCAACCTTGGCCTGGGGAAAAAACGTCTTTCTCCAAACTGATCACAGCAGACGCGGCGGGCTTTTGTCGGGCTGTCCCAGACTCTCGGGCTCGCAATTTCTGAGCGTCCTAGATCCTCCTGGTCTGTATCAATCACAACACAAGACGAAGCATGAACACAGCTCGTGGCGGTACCTTTGTTATCGCTGTTGCTTCGGTGTGCGGGGAGGGGTCACCTTGAAACAAAATGTTGTGCCGGTACCACCGGAAAAAAATGCTCAAGAAGAGCCTCCTTTTTTTGGCGGGGTGCTTTTTCTCGCATGCATGCACTGCCGATTCTCGCCGCCCCCAACTTTCGTGGGTCCTATGGACCCGTGGCCTCTGTCAGCCGCCACACAAGACATGACACACACACAGCTCGCGTTGAAAGCTGTGCACTTGCTGTTTAGTGCGTCACTCTGTGTAGAGAAACCACCGAAACACCAAATCGGTGTGGAATGTATTCGTCAAG
Organism: Ectocarpus siliculosus; assembly: GCA_000310025.1. Taxonomy (NCBI): domain Eukaryota; class Phaeophyceae; order Ectocarpales; family Ectocarpaceae; genus Ectocarpus; species Ectocarpus siliculosus. The sequence continues at coordinate 1,050,319 of FN649730.1, read as the reverse complement.
TATGACGTGTACAGCAGTAGTGGTACACACAGGTCTACCGTCGGGGACATAAGATACCACACCCCTTGCATCGATTTTTCTTGAAGCCCGAGTTTCCACAATAAAGAGGATGCGTAAACACAGCGAGACGTTGTGGGAAAGCTCTCGACGAGACGGTTCCCACACCACCGTTTTCGGCACCGCCACTCTTTGTGGTGTGTGGAGCACCCGAGCTTTGACAATTGGTCCAGGGTGTGGTATCTTGTGTCACCTACGGTACGTACTGCTGTATGCGCACATGCGCACGAATCCCAACGGCCGTTCGTTGCAGATGAGGAAGGAGGACCCTTTTTTTATCGTGTTGTTGTTGATGACTCCGATTCAAAACTCAAACTGGCTGCCACTCGCCACCGCAAAAAGCATCGCAAACAGACTACTGCAAGGTTTTGAGTCGGTTACCCCGCGGTTCATTACCCCACACTATCTAGTATATAGAGCCAGCGTCAGAAGGAGCTTGTCTCCTATCTACCGTGCTAATATTCATAGCAGGAGAGCCGGTTGTCTCTCCCATCTACATACCGTGTACGTGCCAGTAGAGCAGAGAACAGGGCAGTCGGCCCGTACGAAAGTGTCTCTCAATTCGCGTTGGGTATTTTTGTGCGAGGTACATACGGTTGTACCGCAGTACCGCTATTTGCACTACACTCGCACACGCGAAGAATATGCGAAAGAAAACAAGATATAGTCTACAGCTGTAAACGTGATCAGACACCTGCTCGTTGTGCGACGCCCACCAGATCCACAACCATATCCCGTTATCACAAGTATGCATGCACCAGCAGTACGCTCAGCGATTGGAGGGCCGGAGATGTTTTTCAAATACCCAGCGCACCTGTCTAGTGCTCCGTAGCCGGTTTAAGAACGGCGCTATCAGGCCAGAAGAATCCGCCTTGGAAGAGAGCGTCAGCCTGAACTTGGGGTAGTGCCTGATTGTCTTGCTAGGGGTGAAGCGACGTGTCTGGACTTCGAGTTTGCCGCTGACACCGTGTTCTACTTCATCGGAATCGTTCCAGCTGTGCACATCGCAGATATGAACCTGCTGCTTTCCATCTTCTTGTACCAGAAGCCTATGCTTCGCGACTACCCTCGGCTCGGCGTTCATGGCGCTTCCCCCCAACGTGTTAGCGCACACAGTAGTGGTGCGGCCTTTCTTCGATCGCGATCTCCGGAGACGAGAAAGCGGGGGGCACAGCGAATTCTGCCGGGGTGTACACGATCTTCAGGATCTACTATGTGCCCACACAGGTATGGATATCTGTGAGGATCTACACACGAACAAGCGGATGTGAGGTCAGACAGCCAGCCGATCTTGTGTGCCGCTACTGTTGACACGGAGGAGTAATGGACATGCCCGATGGTCAATACACGTCGGCGGTGTATACTGCAATTAAGGATGCTCGCTATCCTGAAGCTATTCGCGTGCTGACATCGGAGCTAGGGGTAGGTGGAGATTGTTCCTCTCAAGCGAAAATACATATCGTACACTGCCGTCGTACCTTGTCGCCCACGGCTATTTGCTCAGACCTTCCACTGAGAGCGACCTTCCCTTTCTGCTTGAGAAGCGTCCGGATCTGAAGGATCACAGTTATCTGAAGGATCACAGTTATGGGTTGAATGCAGTTCATAACTTCTAGTGACGACTGCGCATTGGTGAATGGTCAGATCTATCTGTCGTTGCGATGAGATCGGAAGGCAGGATCCATGCAGAGAGGCTCAATGAGATCCTAACGTATATCGTAGCGCATACGCATACGTTTACCCGACCCTACGGGTCGTGGCTCCCTCAACCGCGTGTCATCCAATGGGGCTAGTGGTGGGAGCCATTGCTGTTCACCCGTAGTTTTGGAGTCTTGTACCCGCCGGCCGATCAAATAAATGTTTTGTACACTGATACAACACACGCCATGGTTTTTTATGACCTCATGCGTAAGATCGGTCATCGACATGACCCACGGTGAGTAGAGGTTCTGAGCGTGCCAAGCACAAGTTGGTGGTGTCCCCAACTACTCTCATGAATTTTTAAGTTGGAACCGTTCCCTTGCGCGGGGAGGAGCTGGGGGCGCGCTCCATACGTGTTATATTTGATTTAGGGATCCCCCGGTCCCCAGACAGAAACACACAATCTGCATGTACGTGTGCATCATACCTGTAGCAAAAGGTAATCAAGACCGCCATACAAGGTCGCCCCAGCAGTGGTGAAGTTGGTGACCTTGAATCTTCTGATGTTTGGAGTGCAAATCTCGGCTTACTCACGAGACATGCCTTATTTTCTCACACTACATCATTCCCAAACAAGAGTGAGTAGCGTTCCCTACATACTCATGATTCGTGCAGCAACAAATCGATTCTATGGTCGACCACACGCAAAGGAAGGGACGGCTGACTTCGACTTCTTTTCGCGTCAAAACGAAAGGCAAGCATCGCCGAACGAAGGCGGACATCAAAAAACTTCCTGCGCCGCTTGCGTCCTGTGTAACCTCGGCTGGTGCGTCCACGTTGATAAAGAATACAGAAATGGAGTGCAATAATTGCAACAATGGACGTCCAGGAGACACACAGTAAATGTGTTCGAGTTTTTTCGTATTGGTGTCCAGCTGTAGGGGGACGTATTTTTTTTATCGGTCGATTAAAACGGTCGATTCTAGTTAAAGAAACACATGCGGTTGCCCAATCTCATGCCCTCCCTCCCTGTGGAGGGAACCCGCTGACTAGAAAGCATGCTTGTCTGCGTCTTGATGTCCCACCGTTGACTGGCTTCTTTTCATTGGGTAGCTGCTAGGAAGCTAAAAAGAACGGATACAATCTTTTGAGAGGGAATACACCATTTTGGAATATTTACAAATGTGTAAAAACGTTTGCCTCTGTTGAGAGAACACCCGGGTTGCAGATCCCACAGTAGCAAAAAATGAAATGACAAACGGGCTCCTTTGCAACTCCATGGTACCCCACCTGCTCCCCCATGATTTGTTGCCCTGTGATGCGATCTGGCCAACAGCGTTGTCACCGCTGGCGCTCCCCACACAGATGGCTACGCGCTATGAAACCAGCAGGAGACCTCAAGCATGTAATGTTCTACACGCACAGACATTTCGTAGGCCCTAGATTCGCTCTGAACCTGCCAAATGCCGTGCTATGAAAAGTGAAGAGCTGTTGGTTCCAAGCCCGTCTCGCAGCTCTTAGCACCAAACTTCACACTGCTATATCCCTCCGAAGGAGTTGACGAACTCACTCGAGACGTTGCGAGAGTGGATTACTAGTTAGCATTGAGGGGTAGGCGCAATGTTGGAGCGCTACGACAAGGTTCGTTCCGGTGAAGCACGCTACCTCCAAATTTGGGATACCCTGGGAGATCCTCCCAAAATGGACCTTCAAGGCTCTACACGCTTTCAAAAACGATTCCGCCCAAACTTTAGATGGTACCGAGCTGTAGAGACTACTTGCCTTAGGTTGCTTTTGAGGGTTTGCAAAAAATCGCCACAACAGCCGGAGTTGTTAACGAACAACGGCCCGTCTCTACAGTAAAGCGGCCGCTGTGAGGAGGCTCCCCGTAAATCCTACTTTCCCATAATAAAAAAACAATCGTTCTTTGTGTAGACTTGCAACCCAGGTGGAAGGCCTCGATTGACGTCTTCCAACAACCAGGTTTTCTTCCCAACTATGCTCCATTGGTCTGATGGCCCTATTTCCCTCATGTAACGAAGTAAGCACTTTTTTTCCCTCCAGGTAGCTGACGATTATCCGTTTTACCATTGCTCAGAGGGAATTCTTCGTCTGCAGTGATTTCTTCGCTGTTTCGCGATTCTGTTATGTCCACCTTGTCCTTGGACCAGTTTTGGTGAAGCCTTTCTGTATGGTTTACAGGAATTCATGGTCGCCTCCACCACGATTAGTCTATATGACCAAGTAGTGTCGAAGACCGTCAGAGCTGGCCGCCTCAACGCTATCTTAAGTACACGACCTGCGAGCGGGAAACCATCGAAAGTTAGGCTGTTGTTCACACGAGGTCCTTGCATCCCGTTGGAATCCGGGAAAATTGTATTACACACTGCAGCTAGACAATACACCGCAGCGTTCAAGTCCGCGGCATCAGCCCGCTTAACCTCGTCGACATTTCTTGGACATCCCCTGTCTGGCAGGCGATTAATGTCCACGATTTCCCTCTTGCATTTTTTTCTCTTTTTGTCAAGCAGAGGACACCTCTCTGGCCACTGGTCATCTTGCGCTTGGTGCCGACCTTTACCCATGTGAAAGATACACTTGCGTGTGAAAACATGACGAGAACAACCGACAACTCAACGACAACGCTGGTTGACGTGCCGTACAATGGCAGTGTGGCTCGTGAACGTTAAAATGCTATTGAGAACAACCGGAACTACATCCTTGCCGGCGTCGACGTGCCGCACTGGCGTTCATTCTTTTATCCTTGCTCTCTTGCTGTTCTGCTGTGTACGGCACAAGGGTGTCTGACTAATGTTGAGGATATATCGATTTTTTCACGGGCCGAACCCACACTATTGCTAGTGAGTACCGCCTGTGCCGAGCATTTAACCCTAATAGTATTTCGCATAGAGCGGCTTCGGCGCAATGGCCTCTCTCTCTCGCCTGGGTTCATGTCGCAGCCAAATTAACTTCAAGGTTAATTACCATCCACCATTCACCACTCACCTGGCAGGAATCCGCCTTCAATCGCGCGTTTTCTTTCAACAGAATTTTCCTCGCAGTCGGGCGGCACTGTCCCTGTTGAGCTATTGCTACTACCAGATGCAAGACTACAAAGCAGCAACCACCATGTACGAACAGCTCGTGAAGATCTGCCCCAGCGTTGAAGAGTATAAGGTGAGTAATACGGGTTTCAGCTTGCACAAGGGAGACCTGTAAACCCACCGCAGCCGTAACAAACGTTTGTTTGGCATGCACATTGGCGTGTCAACACGACGGTGCATGACGGTCATGTGTTGGCAGGTGTATCTCGCCCAGTCACTGTACAAGGCTGGAATGTATCCAGAGGCAACGCGAGCAGCAGTTCGAGTCGACAGCCCCCAGTATCAGCAGAGGATGGTCGCCCTTCAGGTGTGAGGAAGCGCAATCCCCTCAAATATTTTTGCTTGTCCTCGCGATTAGATAGACGTGTCCTGGATGGAGCATGCCACCTAGCTAGATGCTCAAAATCCCGAACGACCCCCCTGGTTTTGATGATGTATTTGTAGTCGAGGTACTGTCATGAACGCATCTTCGTAGTGTGGCAGCTAAGGGAGTCGGGGTCGGCAACGTAAATAACAATGACCGTTCAATTACCGTAATCAAAGCCGCAAAAAAACCCCACCAACTTGGGTCCACGCTCAGGGCATATTCTACCGCTATCACTGAGCAAGACTGTTGATATGGGGAGGAATTTGTGTGGGACCCATCGCTAGGTTGTTTTTCGGAGGCACGCAGTCTGCCTTTGCGCGATAACCTCAGCCTTGGTTTCTTCGCAGCATCTCACTCGCCTGCGATCGTTGAGCGTTTTGGTACGAAGCACGTGAATGCGTAGGACGGGATCGACAAGGTGCTTTGTGATATTAACACTCCTCACAGTATGACATCAACCTTGCTGGCAATGGTTTCGTCGGATGTTGTGGTTGGTAATCCAGGTTCTATGTTGCTTCTGCTTGTGGCACTCTGCCGCATCCGTATTGTCTCCATTAATGGACGATAGACGAAGCACATCCGAGCCTTCCATTGTTTCTGTCCGTGACTTCCCGCGCGTAGGGTGCCATCAAGTACGAGCAAGACGAGTTGGCAGCTTGCAAGGGTCTCGTCGACCAATGCCTGGGCGATGATCCGGACACCATAATCAGTTATGCGTCGATTTCTTTCAAAGAACAAGGTTCGATCTTTTGGACGGCGGTTCGATCGAACACAGAGGAGGGCGTGAACCCTGCAAAACGTCAACGTTGGAGTCAATTCAAGTTTAGACGGAAGTTCGTTGCTTGATTGACATCACCTGCTGGTATGCGTGTAGAACCTTACAGAGAGGGTCACTCAAAATATCATTCACCGAAACGACTGCGCGCAACACAAGAAATAAAAATCGCCATTGTAGATGCATGGAGCTCCACTCTGCAATCTTTTGGACACATTGCAACATGCAAGGCTGCACTACGTTTACGGCAATTCCCCTTTCTATTTTTGACTTGGCAGACTACGAAGATGCTAGGCAGAAGTACGCAGATGCTATGCATACTCTCGGGTACCAAGCAGATCTTGCGTACAACACGGCGCTGTGCTACTTCAAGGACAAGCAGTATGTCTCTGCTTTAAAACGTGTTGGTGAGTTGAGCTACACCCTCGTGGTTCTGGGCGAACTAAGTATCGACTACATTTCGGGTCGGAAGCAGCGCTCCTTCGTTTCCGATAAGGTAGGTCAGTATAACAACCCTTTCTCAGAGCGCCCCTGTTCTTTACAAGAGCAAGCAAGTACCCAAGAGTTGCGCTGCACGTGATATGAGAAAGACACCTCAATGTTCAAGACTCGGGGATCTGACTGCGATCATGAGCAGCACCTGTGCGTCGATGCTGTGGTACTTGGTAATTCCCGGCCTTGCATACCACTACGATGTACGTACACGGCGTCCATAGCGGAAGCTCATGGTCTCTTGTTTACCTCGTGCCCTTTGGCCAGACGAAATCATCGAGAGAGGCGTACGTGAGCACCCAGAGCTCTCTGTCGGAAGCAATACAGACGGGATTGATGTGCGGTCTGTCGGCAATTCACAGGTTCTACAGGTGAGAACGTGGACTCCTAAACCATTTGCAATTTTCGCACATCTACCAAGACGTGAACAATAATAGATGCGCCGCTGGCGATAACGCAGCTTGTACATGAAGGAGAGGTCAACCATATTTGTTATGAACACCGCCGAAAGTGCGTCAAATTCTTGTGCAAACAAGCGATGTCCGATGCGCACAGGAAAGAAGCTTGTGTGCTTCGAAACAGCCAATCGATTCCTGAATGAAAAAGGAGAGGAAGTTAGCTGTATTTTTTCCATATTGCGAGGTCCACCATCTTCCTTCCGAGGCGTATCAGTTTGGAGCCTGACTCGTTGTCGTGTTTGGCTTCGTATGCAGCGGGCGGCACTTGAGCGGCGAAACTGTTGTAATGCTAACGACCTGTTGCAACTTCAACCCATTTTTGCGGGTAAGCACAAATCGTGTACAACTGAAACGAACGCACGATCATTTAACCAGGAAACTTGTCTGGTGGAGGCGTTCAACCTACGAGCTGCCATTGAACAAACCAGAAAAGACTATGAAATGGCGGTGGAGGCCCTCAGCGATATGCCACCTCGCAGAGAACAAGAGCTGGACCCCGTCACGCTCCACAACCAGGCACGTGTTATAACATTACCACGGTTCAGTTGAAACAATAATTCATATTGTGTTCGTCCCGACCGCCTAATGCACGTGCACCGGACTAATGTTACCCGGAGAAGAACAAGAGGCTGATATGGCACACCCGTTCATTCGTAACAGCGATGATTTCCGTGCCTTTTCTCAGGCCCTTCTGCACATGGAGGACGATCCAACAGCAGGCTTTCGCAAGCTTAATTTTCTGTTGTCCAACCCGCCGTTTCCACCGGAGACATTCGGCAACCTGCTCCTGTTGCATTGTAAGTACGGTTACCACGAACTCGCCGCGGACATCCTGGCTGAAAACAGGTGATTGATTGCGTGCATTGTGCTGTACAATAGGTATGAGGTTACTCGACAATGTCACCAATCCGACTGCGAAACTATCATGTACGTCAAGAGGCACGAACAAGTCAATGGAGAATGACTCGTTTTCACTCTCATCATTGAATTTACCAATCGAGGTTTTAGAGCGTAGTTCGGAGAGATCTTGAAGCCGTGTAACAACTGTATCACCTCTTCGAACGTTGCCCGCTGGTGTTTGTTTCTTGCATCACATTCAAAGCCATCTCACGTATAAGTTCTTGAGCGAAGAACTGTACGAGTATCTCGATGCTGCCATCATGGTGCAAACTAGTCCGGAGGAGGCGTACCGCAAGGTGAGAATTGCGATGCGTTGGATCATCTACCTGACAATTCGTCCAGTATTGTATTTCTTTCTCCCTGCCTGCTTCACCGTGGGACGGCGTCCGTACGTGGCATGGCAATGCTACTCTTAGTAAGTTAGTACATACAGTGCTTGTTCGATGTGACACCCAAGCTCTTACGCAAACGTCAAATTGCCATTGCTCACTCCCATCCGCAGTACGATGAATTGACATCAAAGCACATCGACCAGCTACGGCAATTGACGAAGCAAATACAGGATGCTCGTATCGCCCGCGACAATGATGCTATCAAGACTAGTCTGGAGGTGAGACGCTGGGCGAGGTACGTATATCCTGGTGGAAGCTTTCAAGAAGCATATTCAGGTCATTATGGAGCTTGCTACACTATGAAAAATCAGTATTTTGGTACGTGGCGTTGCAGGATAGTTCGAACACGCCGTCTGGTGCACGAACGAAACTCCGAATTTGTCTCCGAAACATATGAGAGGATAAACATGCAAGCACAATTGAGAAGGGTGCGTGGAAGAGAAATTGGAATGGTTCTGCCTGCCCCCATCGTGTTCCGAGCGAAGCAATAAATAGCATTGTCGAGATGTTGGCGAGACGCGTGCTCTGAAGGAGCTTGTAATGTAACCCTATGCTAGAAATCAGCACATGTTCATCCGTCAATATTTGACACAATCAATCCCACTGCCCGACGTGTCGTGGACCTACGAGTGGCAGATGTACGATGCAGCCCTTGAGCGTTACATCCCTGTTTTGATGGCGATGGCGAGGATCTACTGGGATAGAGAGAATTATCCTATTGTCGAGAAGCTGTTCAGGCAGGCTGCGGAGTTCTGTTCAGATCACGATACTTGGAAATTGAACGCCGCCCACGTCTTCTTCATGGAGGAAAAATTCAAGGTACAGAGCTGTCTATTCTATTAGCGTACATAACTTGAACTATTTGTGGGTCAGAGGATCAATATTTGTATTCGTTGAGATCCAAGAACATCGTCCCTCTTCCTTGCCCTTCGATGCCTTTCAACCCTTATGCAGGAGGCCATTCGATACTACCAGCCTATCGTGAAGAAGCAGGCAGAGAGCATTCTAGAGGTTCCTGCGATTGTCCTGGCGAACCTGTGCGTGAGCCACATTATGATAAGCCAAAACGACGAGGCAGAAGAACTCATGCGAAAGGTGTGTGGTCTTCTTTAATAAAAAATATTTTTTCCCGTAGTGCAAGCAAACGAACCGTAATGTAGCTAGGTAAATAATTACGTGCAACCAATCATGTGGACCAGTCCTGCAACGTGGTTCTCCTTCCGGTCCGACGCAGATAGAAAAGGAAGAAGAGAAAGTGGCGGAACAGGATCCGGAAAAGCAATGCTTTCATCTTTGCATTGTCAATCTGGTTATCGGAACGCTCTATTGTGCCAAGGTGAGTCCAGTTAGTTTCAGTCTTTTTTGGTGTCTTGCTGAGAACCAAGTGAAAAACTATACTCTCTGTTTGGATGTTATGGCGGATTGTCTGAAGCCATGTGTGAAAACGTGGGATACTCCACCCGATAGACGTCGAAATGTTTGGTGTATGTTTGGGTGAGGCGTGCTCTTTGTTGATCTGCCTGCCAATAATCCACACGTCAACGGTTATAGAGGTGATGTTGTCGTTGTCTTCACACTAAAAACTATCCCGGTCGCTGCTCAGTTTTCCTGCCACCATCCGTACTGATTTAATTGATGCGAACGCCTTCTGTGGTCACAGGCAAGCTACCCTTAACAGAGTTTTCACATCGAAAACGAAAAATGAACATAATACGGACTCCGAATAACTCTAACAACTAACAGAACCATACGGATACGGAAAACACGCAAAAAAAGTCCCGGCCAGACAACAGTCAGACATCGCTGGCAACATATCGAAGTGTTCAAGCCTTCACGAGACTGTACCAAACGTCCAATTCTGCTTCGCAGGGAAATTTCGAGTTTGGAATCAGTCGCATCATCAAGTCCTTGGAACCGTACGAAAAAAAGCTTGGTACGGACACGTGGTTCTACGCGAAGAGATGCTTTCTGGCTCTTGCTGAGCAGGTGAAACCATTGACTTCAGATAATAATTTTGATCGAATTGGAATCATCCCTGACAAATAGTTCAGAGAGTTGTGCGTTGCGACGTTTCTCAAGGTTCGATGGAACGTCGTCTTCGACGCCACGTGTGATCTTGCGGCTGATGAGTTGTTTTCTTGAAAACAAATGGTACTCCATGTCTTGATACATCCTTGAGACGGCAGAATAGTGTTGTCGGCATGCTATGGGAAAAATGTGGTATATGATCTAGAGTCGTTCCAATTCTTTGAACTTCCCTTTTTCGACATATCGCTGATGAGTTTGTGTGATTCTAAACATGCCTTCTCTCCACCGTTCTGTTTCAAGATGTCGAAGCATATGCTGATCCTCAAGGATGCCTCCCTGTACGAGATCATCGGTTTCCTCGACGCTGCAGATCAGCATGGCCACAACATCCCAACGCAAATAGGACCACAGGTTGGTGGAAGTTGTGACTATGATTAGAAAGATTGGAAACAAGTTGATTTGTAGATAATTTGGTCTCACGTTGGTCGAGCTTCGAAATCGCTATTTCAAAATCGCAGGCACACCTCCCGTAGTAAGTTCCAGTTTTTCAGTATTGTCAAGCTGAATTGCTCAGTGAAGGAGACCAAGAGAACTTGAATGAGTAACAGGTGTTCGGCGGGTTCGTCCAGTGCGCCTCGCTGCACCGCTGGCGGCCCCCGGTCTGATGTTGTTTGACTTGTTTCGCTTGGCTGGTGAAGCAAATCAGACCTTTGGCCGATTTTAGCTATGTAATAAGTAGGCGTGTGGAACCAAGTCACAGCGTTGGATGGCTTGATTGTCAATCTCTCATCGGTCTTTACGTACGTAGTAGCTGGTCGTATGTGCTTGGGTAACATCAGCAACCATACCTTCGCCGTTGACCCCTCAAATACACCGTCGTTGGCTTTTTCGCAGGTCGACCCTGGGGGAAAACACACCCCTGACAAGTGGAACTGTACAGTGAGCTACGAGACACGACAGCTGAAAAAAATATTTTTGAAATTGCGAGATTAGGAATGGATCCACAATTTGGGAGACGTTTGTGCTGCATGTCCAAAGTAGTTGACGATGTTGCTTCGATTTTCATGTTTGATCCGGTTTAGGAGAAGAGGGAATAAGCGTTTCGCCCTTCTTGCTCCGGATTGTGCGTGGAGGTAAGTATTGTTACCATGACTTCTTTCGGAGCGTTCACGTGCAAAAGCGGAGGAACTTGGAGCCTCTTGATCAAGATAGTAAGTAATTTTTGGCCTTCAGCGCGCGCACGCACCCGGAAACTCCGCCTCACTTTTCTTCTTCGCGGCGTCAATGACTAGGTCTCTCTCTCCCATTCGACCCAGCTGCCGTGGGATCGAGGGTACATGCGCAAGGCCGACACGCACCGCCCGCAAACCTCGACTCGAACGTTCAAATTGTTCCTGGGTTACTCCAAAGATTTTTCCGGCCTAATCGTTGAATCTTCAACACAGCAGTGGTGCGGCTGAACCATGCATAAAATGTCGAAGTACTGATTTGTAAATCCTTCCCAAGAATCTCAAGATTTTTTTTGCTGTTGGGCCTGTCGGTTTGAACAGTCCGACACAAGAAGATTGAAACACCATTTCAAGAACAGTGTAAAAACACGCCAGAAATAACAAAAAACGAAAGCAGTGACAGCTGTTTCTGATGTTGAATCGTGTGTCAGCACATGGGACGGCTGATTGGCCACGCAAAATCGTCAGAACAACAGTAGACCGCACCCGTTTTCATGTCTCAAGTTTCATCCGCTGTGAACATGCTGTGTGCTGGTGAGTGTCATCAATGAAGACGGACACTACGAGTGAGTGGAGCTGTGAAGCTGGTGGAGCTGTGACAAAGGTCGGAGAAGCAAACCAAACGTACTCGTGTGTAGTGGTGTTACGCACCAGACCTCGACAGATTGCACGCGAATAAACGGAAAATGAATGCTCGGAGTTGTTGGATGGGCCCACTGAAAGAAAAGGAACCCCAAGTAGGAGCGACACCCATTTCGAGTCACTCGAAAGGCAACAAACTACTTCTATATTAATACATCCATCCAGGTCTGCTGTGCTGCGGTGCTGTCCCATACTACTTAAAACATGCTTGACCCAATTACTCTCCACATGGCGGTGGTAAAAGACCACGCAGAAATAATCAAAATATCGTAGTGTGCGGAGATCAAAAACGAAAGTACGCAGCAATGCATTAACCCTAATACGCATCCAAAAAACATTTGTGGCACGCAATTCGCTGATTGGTCAACACACCTGCGGCGGAATTTCAAAAATGTAAAAAAAAACAGGGCACGACCCAAGATCCTTGGTCGACGGGTGGGGTCACCCACGTCCAAACCACATCCTGGTGATCGGCCGGAATCCTGGGAAGATCAATCGGTTCTTCTGATGATGGCCCCCCCTTTGTTGTTGTCACCTTGGCTGACTAGGAACTGGAGAGAGAGAAGGATCCTCCCGACCGACCGACCGATCCGATCCATCCGCGTTGATATTATGCTTATCTGTAATCCTTTTCCTTTTTGCTTTTTGCATGTTCTTGCATCTCCCCCTGCCGCGATGCTATCTTTGCCTCACGCCGGAGGGAGATCTTTTGCATGAAAATAATTCAAATAATCAATCAATCCTGCGCCTTGGGCTTTGCACTTTGCATGTTCACAGCAGTGGGTGGGAATAGGACTTGACGCAAAGTCGAATCCCGATTCATACATTGAGTTTATTTAGTAATAATGTGTGAGATTCCACAGAGCTGCAAATGGCCTCACCCTGCCAGTTGCTAGGTTACTACTATTGTGATGTGGTCAAACCACACGAGGAACTAACCCGCTCGTCAACCACAAACGAAACGCGAACATGGCCCTTGTGTTTACTCACTCACACGGTGTTTGTGCGTTTGAGATTCGACAACAAATGCACACTCATTTCGTCCGTGGACCTGTGTTCTACGGGGGGCTCGGATCATAACACCTGAAGATGATGATGGCACCCCCCTTCGTCCCATCTGGGCGGCCTCTGTGTCTCCCGGACTAAATACCCCTCATTCTAAATAAACTGTGGCAAGCGATAAGTTGTTGTGTAAGGAACAAGTCGACTTCATGGTCGACGAGGGAAATCGTGGCAGAGTCCTTCTCGCCAAGAGTCAATCAAAGCAGGCACCGCCGAGCGAAGGCGGAGAATCGTGGACCAGAGTCATATGCCTTTAGCTGATCCCCCAGGCCTCCGCGGGGGGAGGCCGTGCCCCAAGACTCCATGGAGAGGGTAGAAGGGGAGACACGAGAGGAGAATATTATGTTCGGAGGTCAACAAAGGCCTCAGATGGGACAAAGAATACAATAAACAGTTCCCAGCCCCAAGCAGAGCCCGATCTACAGAATACAACGTGTGGCCTTCCTCTGTATGACAACGGCTGGTGCGTCCAGAATTGTATTAATTGTACCAAAAGGTGTAGGGCCGGCATCCAGAAAGTGAGGAATGATACAATACAAATATTCTGTACCTCTCTCGGGTTTGGTGGCTTGGCTTCCCTCCTTACGCCGTGGGGCAGGCCGTGCCTGCGGGATCACCTGAAGGTATATGGTCTTCCGGTCCATGACAGTACTAAAAAGATATCTCAGAGCAATTTTCTTTGGTCGCGCTGTCGATGTCGTCTTTTTGCGGTTTGCGTAATCGAGAACCAGACGCCACCACCGTGTAGACACGCCTGAAATCAGGCAAGGCCCAGGACCAGAATGCTCCCCCCCCGTGACCTCGGGGGGCTATGCATTCGATCCACCTCCTTGGTAATTGTAAACGTGCATTATTTCACACGAGTCTTGATCTCTCTCCATCTATCTCTCTCTCCTGCCCACATGCCAAACCCCAATCTACCATATATGTTAGACATGCAGATATTCAAGGGCGGCTTCCCACCGTGACTGCTACTACCTAGGTTTGCTGCGTCTAAAAATGCCCCCAAAGCTTATTACTACCGGAGTAGACCATACTCAGCTTGATCTCAGATAGTGGGCACCTGATTATCCCCAAGAAAAACGACAACGGTGCTCGTGAATTATAAACACCCATACACAGCGATATTATGCCAGACTAATACCACGCCAGTTCGTTTGTCAGTGCAAGTGTTCAACCTCCCATGCAAAGCGTAGAATGCCCCCATTCAACAGTGAACGGCACGCGACGCTGCAAAGTGACCACAACACGCAAGTGACAGACGACCATACACTATTGGCTGAGGCCGCACGCTCGCAAAAAGAAGAAAACTTACGCAGTGGATAGACGACCTACACATTGAAACGAAATGGGCAGGTTTTCCACACGCAGGGAAAACGATGAAGGGAACAAAAAACCCCAAAACAACGCTGAAAACCGTTACGAGCGCTTCTAGGAGTGAAGCGAAAAACGATTCCTCGGAAGCATAAATATAATTGCAACGATGGGCATGGTCGTCGAAGCAGCCATTGTCACGAAATTCAAAACGTACGCAACCCGCGAAGACAAACAAACATGATACAACAATGGGCATGGTCGTCGAACAAGCCACTGTTACGAAATTCAAAACGTACGCAGCTCGCGAATAGATTCCACCGACACGATGTCATACGGCGGCGCCCACGGAGTTCAATTCATCACCGTTGTAGACACGCCTGAAGTCAGGCAGGGCCTAGGACCAGTATCCTCCCTCCGTGGCCTCGGGGGGCTGGTCAATTCACCTCCTTGGTGATGGTAAACACAGTGTATTATTATTGCACACGAGTCTCGTCTCTCTCTCTCCATCTATCTCTATCCTGCCAACATGCCAACCAGGCAGATAGAAACCCCAATCTACCATATCTTTGACATGCATACATATCCAACGGCAGCTTCCCACCGTGAACTACTGCTACCCAGGTGCGCTGCGTCCACAGCCGTGTGAGGGTGTGGGGGTGCCACCAGGCCCTGAGGGGCCATTCGTGCGGGCGTTTCGTGGGGTTCAGCCTGGAGGTATGTCTGGGTTTGATTCTGAAGGTATCGCGGTTGATTCGGAGGAAAAATGGTGCCAAGTGAGCTTGTCGGTGCCTGGTGCTGCCGATATGACTGCCATAGACGCCGTTGCGATTCTGGATTCTGGATCAGGGCTCACCACCATGTCAGCCGGTATCGCGAGTAGGCTGCAAGCTGCTTTTCCTGATGTGCAGGTCGTGGGGGGCATGCAAAACCCGGGGAAGCTGAAAGTCGCGGACGGCCGCGTGCTTGCGGTCAACACAGAAAACATGCCCCGTGCGGATCGCTTTGCGCACCAGCTGGGGCTGGTGTCGGTGGACCCGCTCTCGTTTGCGGTCATGCCTGGCAATGATGAGGTGGTCATTCTTGGCAACCCGACCCTAAAGGCGTTGGGTATCGATGTGTACGAGAGCTTGAGGGCCTGTGCGCGTTCGCGCGCTAGCGTCGCGGGTGTTGAGACCACGGCGTACAAACAATGCCGCCGAGTTACGCTGGCTGTCGATGCACTGCAGCAGCGCGAGGGTCCGGAGCAGGTCGAGCCGATCCCGCGGTCGAGCGTTTGGTGGAGCGAGGCCCCGATATGGACATGGGCCCGGAGGAGGAGGCATCGGCGCGGTCTGCATCGTTGGACAGCGCTGTCTCTTCCGCTGCTGCCGCTGGCTTGGAGGAACCGCATGTAGGGCGTCTGCGAGGCATCATCAGCAAGCGCTGGAATGCGTTCCGCCGTGGTTTACGCCATGGTGACCCTCCCGCGAACGTCGAGCCTCTACGGGTCACCCTTAAGCCCGGAGCGCGACCGGTCAAAGCACGACCTCGGGTGTACAACCCGATCAACACCGCGTGGCTGGCGGGGTGCAGGGCGTCGCTGGTCGCGTTGGGGTTGGTGTTCCTCAACATGCAGGCCGTGTGGGCCAGCGCCGCGATGGCGACTCCGAAGAAAGGGGGATACCCGGCTGGTGAGTGACTTTCGTGCGGCAAACAAGCAAGTAGAGAAGGTGCCTGGTGTGATGCCGAACCCTGAAGCCAGTATGGCTCAGCTCAGTGCGGCCAAGTTCTATGGGAGCTTGGACGGGAGCTTGGACCTCTTGCAAGGGTATTGGCAGTGCCCGTTGGCTCCGGAGGCGCGGGAAATTTTCACGATTGCTACGCCGGGCGGCCTCTACACGCCCAAGAGGGTACCGCAAGGTATTTTGAACGCCACGTCGTAATTCCAGGCCACCCTTACGCGCATCTTGGACGGGCTGAATTGCTTCGTCTGGGTAGACGATTTCGTGTATTGGGGGATGGATGAAGACGACTTGCTTGACACCATCGACTTGATTCTGGATCGTCTGGAGGGGGCTGGTCTTTACGTGGCCGCCCACAAGTGCACATTCTTTGAGACCAGCATCACTTGGTGCGGGAAGGTGTACTCGGAGGGTCAGGTCGAGCACGATCCCGAGCGGCTTAGCGGGTTGGCTACAATGCGGCGTCCTGAGACGACTGGCCAGCTGATGCAGTTCCTGCAGGCGGTAAACTGGCTGCGCACGTCTCTGCCGCGGATGGCGGAGGTTGTGTGGCCGCTTCGCGTGTTTCTGGAGCAGCATTTGGTTGGTGCCAAGAGCCGGACGAAGCGCGTGGCCGAGAATCGTGCGATCGCTGAGGATGCGTGGACGCCCGCGTTCGTTGAAGCGTGGACTGCCGCGCAAGACCTTGTTGCCCGTGCCGTCGCTCTGTCTCACCCTCGCCCAGGTTGCGCCGTCCTTATGTTTCCCGATGCATCCGATGAGCATTGGGGGAGCTTTCTCACGCAAGTGCCCCAACACCAGCTGGATCGTGGCGTTCCTGTGGAGGATATGGGTCATGAATCGATGGGGTTTCTGAGCGGCACTTTCAAGGGCGCGCAGCAGCGGTGGGCCACGGTGGACAAGGAAGGGTACGCGAGTGTGAGTACGTTCAAGCGGTTGGAGTATTTGCTTTGGGATGGCGTGCACATTTCCACCGACCACCGTAATCTCGCGTACATCTTCGACCCGGAGGCCTGCGTGTCTCCCGTAGCGAAAACCACGGCTCAGCGCCTGGACCAGTGGAAAGCTGTCTTGGGCCAGTACGATTACACCATCAGGCACATTTCGGGTGAGCGCAATTGCTGGGGGGGCCTTCTGTCGCGGTGGGTCTCTGTGCCGTCGGTGAGTGTTCGCGCTGCCGGTTTACGTCCCCAGCGAACCTGATGCCGCCATGCCGTCGAAGCAAGTAGTATGTGATGCACAACAAGCGGCCGGGAGTAACTCGGCGCGCTTGCCGGGCCTGCCACGTCATTTTCAACGGCGGTGGGGACGGCGACTCTGGATGACGAGGAATTGTTTCGCGTGGGCATGAACGGGCGAGACGTGCTTTGGATTCCAGATCAGGCGAGTGCGTTGCAGGTGCGACTGATGGTCTGTGCACACATGAAAGAAGCCGGGCATCGTGGCGCCGTCGCCACCTTGCAGCGCCTATCCGAGTACTGTTGCTGGTTTCGGATGGAAGAGCATGTCACCGATTTCGTCAAGCAGTGCCTGCATTGCATGGACTCTAAGGCTGGAGAAAAGGTGCCTTGCCCGCTTGGGGAGACCGTCCACAGCACCCGTCCTGGTGAAGTTGTTCATTTTGACTACCTCTACGTGGGAGCGAGTGGCCCGCTGGGGGATGATGGCTTGGACGAGGAGGAAGGGTTCAAGTACATTTTGGTCATGATGGACGACATGTCCAACTGGGTTTGGCTGGAGCCCACCGGGGCATGCACTGCCCGCCTGACTGCGCAACATCTCCTGATGTGGTGTAAGATCTTGGGTGTGCCGGAGGTTTGGGTAAGTGATACCGCTTCCCATTTCAAAAATCACCTGATGGCTGCCCTTGAGACTGCACTCGGTGTTGACCGGAAATTTTCAGTCGCCAACTCTCCCTGGTCTAACGGTACGTGCGAGCGCATGATGCGCGAGGTGGTTCGTACGCTCAAGGCCATGATTCAGGAAAAGCGGAGGAGTACTTGTGACTGGGTTGATCTGGTACCAGCTGTGCAATAGCCGTTGAACACCGCTTTCCGCGAACGATACGGCTCGACGCCGTACCACGTCATGTTTGGTAGAGCGCCACGCACCGCGTTTTCCACTTTGGAGTCGTCCACAGGCGCCGAATGGAAGGTAGACGTCCTGGATGAGAAGTCTTTGCGGCTGAAGGTGCAGCACGTCGTCGAGGCCCAACGTCACCTGCACAAGGAAGTTCTCGACAAGGTGCAGGCGAGTCGGAGTAAGCACCGGGCGTCTGCGCGAGTTGGGAGCCTGCCTGACTTCGTGGTGGGGGACTACGTGTTGGTGGCGCGTGTTCGCCGGCGTGGTTCGACACCGAAACTTCTCATGACCTGGTCGGGGCCGTGGAGGATTTTCGCCACCGAGAGACTGCATGTGTACGGAGTCCAGAACATCGTGTCGGGGGAAGTTCGGGACGTCCATGTCGCGCGTTTGCGGTTCTACGCCGATGCCGCTCTCGAAATCACGGCCGAGTTGAAGGAGGTCTTTCAGCATGCTTTCACGCAGGAGGAGTTCGAGATGGCGGCGATCGTGGACATGTCGGTGGCGGAAGATGGCCCTGGGTTCGACGTGGAAGTAGAGTGGGTCGGATTCGACAAGGAAGAGAACACTTGGGAAGAGTTGTCCAAAGTGTGGGATGCCGCGCCGCAGTTCGTCAAATCCGAGCTGCGGCGGCTGGGTCTGCCGAAAAAGGTTCGGGCTCAGTTGCCCTGTGATTATTTGTTTGAGTTGAGTGAGGGCTATCTTGTCGAGCATTGATAGCATTTTTTCGCTGACTGTTTCTGTACATTCTTCAGCTTGCCGTGCATTTATGTTGTGGCGTGCCTGTCTTTTACATGTGATTAAACTGCGTGGAGGCCGCCTTATGACAGCGTGTTGGTGGCATTTCTTCGCGAGCTACGTACGTCTGTCTAATTCGAGACATTGGGCTGTTCAGCGATCATGCCGATCGTTTCGCCATGTATGTTTGGAATTTCGAGATATTTCAACTCAACCCTCGAAGCGCCTTGTAACAGTTTTCAGCGTTGCCTCTGGGTTGTTGAATTTTTTTTTTCATCATTTTCCTTGCGTGTGGCAACTTTGCCCATTTGGCGTTGTTTGCGGTGTGTTGGTTATCCATCCATTGCGTAAGTTTCTCTGTACGCGTGTCTACCGGACTTAGCCAATCTTGTGTGGTCGTCCGACACGTGCGTGTTTGTCGTTTGAAGCGTCGAGGTCCTTCACTGTTGAATGGGGGCATTCTACGTTTTGCATGGGAGGTTGAACACTTGCGCTGACTGACGAATTGGTGTGGCATGATTTAATCAGGCATGATATCGCCGTGTACGGGTGTTTATCATTCACAAACACCGCTGTCGTTTTCTTCTTGAGTACAACCAGGGCCTACTGCTGTTTGAGTTCAAGTTGATAAGTGTCTACTCCGGTAGTAATAAGCTTTGCGGGCATTGTGGACGCAGCGCACCTGGGTAGCAGTAGTTCACGGTGGGAAGCTGCCGTTGGATATGTATGCATGTCAAAGATATGGTAGATTGGGGTTTCTATCTGCCTGGTTGGCATGTTGGCAGGAGAGAGATAGATGGAGAGAGAGAGAGACGAGACTCGTGTGCAATAATAATACACTGTGTTTACCATCACCAAGGAGGTGAATTGACCAGCCCCCCGAGGCCACGGAGGGAGGATACTGGTCCTAGGCCCTGCCTGACTTCAGGCGTGTCTACAGACATCTTTCAACCTTACACGAGAGTAGTCGTTGTTTCTTTGGGCGTGGATTAGACATGTGGATTCTACTATTTACTCGTTGGATAGATTTTTAATTCGGTGCTGAGAACGCGGGCGCTGCTTTTTCGTGTGTGCAATAACACTGGCCCGCCCGAAACGTCACTTGCTTTTTCTGAACTTGTTGAGTCCGAGTCACGCAGCGTGCCCTCTTATTCACCCACCCACATAATTTCGCGCGAGTCAGTTCATTCGAGTATAGTCAGGTGAGGAGAAGCATACACACGACTCCTTTTACTGGAGACCCCGTTTGCCTGGCTGTGCTTTGTGTGTTTTGGTTTCACGACGGCGGCGTCTCTCTCAGCCACGAAGTTGGTTAGCTTGAGCGCATTTCAGGATCCCAAGAAAATGAAAAACAAGCCAGCACGGCGTCGTGCCCACAGCACAAACGACACGGCCGCGTCTCTACGGTGTGTATGCAGCGCTCGGAGCTGTTTGTTTCATTTTTTCAACCTTCTTGGCTTGCCTCATTTATTACACGCACTGACACATGGCGCGCGTCCTTTCTCTCGTTTCATCACCTGAGCCCCCCCCCCTTGCATGATAATCGTCGTTAAACGTGCCCCATCCCCCTCCCACAACCCCCTTGGCCTATCCTCTGCACCCCTTCGAGCAAAAACGACGCAGGTGGCCAACTACGCGAGAGATGCTCACTGGACTGTAGTAATTCGACAAATCAGAAATCGTACGGTCAATTGTACAATTTTTTGGCATGATTTTGACCAATCAGCGTATCGGCATTAATCGTACAATTTTGCAAAGGTGTGCCATAGTGCTTTCAAGTGTTTTGTATGATTCGGCAATCGTGCCATTGTCTCGGAGGTTTTCAAAACTCCTTATATAAGAGGTATTTTCTGAGGATGATTCTTGGATTTTAGCGGCTCGAGGAATATCGTGAATCTGTTAAGTTCGCTGAGATAGCATTAATATATCTCGAGAGGGGTTAAATTGTTGATTTATATTTGAAGGGAAAGAGACTTGCTTTTATCTGACGATTCAATCGATATCTGACCATGTAGTTTTTTGGGAAGTCAAATGATTTCGTATAACGCATTTTCTCGGGAAATCGTTTGGATTGATTGTATCAAAAGTTCAGGTTTCAGGTTTTGAGTATGTTGCCAACGTTTTTTCATGGGGAATCGCCAACAATCCCCACGATCGTATCTAGCTTCGAGTAGGGGGGCTGTTAGGTGGTACTAGGCACGAGATATTGTCGGTGGGGTCTTTGGGGATCACGTGGATGGTCATGTGTACGGATGGGTATATACGTGGGCACTGTGTGCCCTCGTGGAGACAAGTGGAGAGGCCTTGTGGTCTCACTCGTAAAGCATGATGGGAACTGAGTCACCCCTACACTCCGGCCATTGACGAAGACGCCCCCACCAAACATGACGTTTTTGCCGTCCCCTCTACGACATGCTTCCAAATCGAAGATGACTGCTTCTTTCTCTTTGTTCCAGCACCGATCGGCTGTAGGCAACACACCCTTCACCTTGAATGATGTATCCGGGGGCTGTGCATCGGTTGTTTGTGACAAAGGCTGACAGTTGCCGTGGCCTGTAGGGTCCGACATAATTTACAGTTTGTTTGCTGCTGTGTGTGCGCGTGTGTGCCCTGCTGCCTGCGGCAAAAAAATAAATATACCACGCTTTTTTCTTCTTCTTTTCTTTCTTTCAGATTACTTGTCAACCAACACACAAATACCCCAATATATATTTCTTTTCTACACGCATGCACGACAGACACTGCTGTTCCGAAACAACACCCGCGTCCCGACTGGAACCATCATTGTGGGCTGGCTACAGGCTTCTTTTAAAAAAGAACGAGTGCGTGGGTGTTGGCCCAGTGGCCCGGGCGCTGCGGGACATTCTACTTGGAAGAAAATCGAAAAATGGGGAACCAACTGACATATGGGAAGCCTCGCACAATGGTACGGGAGTGGCTACTTTTACCGTGAAATTTGGATGGGAATAGCTGCGCTGATGGTGGGATGGGAGCGGTGCCATATCGGTTATGTGGGAGTAGTGGGTAGGAATTTGCGATGGGATTTTGGGGGGATGGGAAGCGTGTAGCCCACTGTGGGATTTCCATCCCATTTCCATCTCATCCCATGGTAGTTGGGATTCCCGTCCCATTTGTTCCGATGCTGGCCCTTGAAAAAATGCCTTCCTGTGTTTTGGTAGCTCTACTGAAAGAAAGTCATGGGGGGCGGAGCACATTGCGTGTTGTGTGAGCTGTGCTCAGGTAATTGTGCGCATTTGAAGTGTGAAGGCACAACGCGTGCATTGATCGTGCGTCCGGCGAAAGTGCCGCTACGAAGCGTGTTCTATTGCGTCGCACAAATCTTGTTGCAGTCCCCAACCACCTTGTGTATGAATCGATCTGAAAGTTTCCTAAAAACTTGAAACGTACACCATCCATCCGAACCACTTAGAAATACTATGGCACGACTCTGTACGATACGTGCACGGTTGCTGATTGGCTGCGATCCATGCGAAAGTGTGTACGGTTTGGTGTTCATTTTCATATTGGTGGACTACAGACCCGTCATCATCTCATCGGACGTCCGCCTCTCTCGTAGACACCTGTTCGGATTCGGCTCAAAAAGTCGCCAATGGTAGGGAAAGGGGGCGGGGGTACGAACAGGGCACATTTCACGGTCATCGCACCATTTGCGAGAAGCGTGGGCGGGAGTTCGTGGTGAAGGGGTGGTGGTATTGTACGTCATATGTAGCCAGACGTCTGGTGCTTCTAGGGCGACACGGGCACCGATTTCGCTCGTGTTTCCTTCGCTGATGGGCAGGTGCAACCGTGGCACACACGCGTAAAAATTTCCAGGGCCGAAAACAATGTGAGTACTGCAGTAGAGACTACAAAAGGCGCTGCAGTGAAACAAACTGGCTTCAAAATGTCGAAATTAGCTCGAATTTTCTTCGTTTTTAGTCATCAGCTCGGGACTGGCCAGTCACACACGCCTGCAGACGTTGAGCCTTTCGGGGAGGAGTTCAACCAGTCCATCACCGGAGTCTTGAAGCCCGCCGCCCTGTAGCATATCGTTTGCGGGTTCTATTTAAATCAGTCCATCACCAGAGTAGCGTAGCCTGCCTCCCTGCAGCAGCTGTCTTTCGGGCACAAATTAAATTAACCCATCATCTAAGTTGCGTGACCTGCCTCGCTACATAGCATCAGGAAGGATGGTACCTCCCTACTTGCTCTCCTCTCTCCCATTCAACTCTCTTTCCTCATTATATTTCCTTCCCACGTATCCCCCCCCCCCATTTCTCGTTACTCCTTTTTATCACACGGAGAAAGCTCACGCAGAGCGTGAATGCTTCACTCGCACCCCACGACAGCTACAAACAACACCAATACATTGAGAAAAGTACAACAAAGCTTCACACCCTGTATAACTACTTTAGGTGGTAGTTGTTTGCCAGACAACTACTCTTTCAGGGGCGTGCGAACCTAGTTGGCTGCAGACACCTACTCTTTCAGGAGTGTGCGCACCTAGTTGGCTGCAGACACCTACTCTTTCAGGAGGGTGCGCACCTAGTTGGCTGCAGACACCTACTCTTTCAGGAGGGTGCGCACCTAGTTGGCTGCAGACACCTACTCTTTCAGGAGGGTGCGCACCTAGTTGGCTGCAGACACCTACTCTTCTAGGAGGGTGCGCACCTAGTTGGCTGCAGACACCTACTCTTTCAGGAGGGTGCGCACCTAGTTGGCTGCAGACACCTACTCTTTCAGGAGGGTGCGCACCTAGTTGGCTGCAGACACCTACTCTTCCGGGAGGGTGCGCACCTAGTTGGCTGCAGACACCTACTCTTCCGGGAGGGTGCGCACCTAGTTGGCTGTAGATGACTACTATTCCAGGAGCGTGCGCACCTAGTTGGCTATAGATGACTACTCTTCCGGGAGCGTGCGCACCTAGTTGGCTGTAGATGACTACTCTTCCAGGAGCGCGCGCACCTAGGTGTTTACGAACTACTAGCCGGTAGTTGTCCGGCAAACAACTAACTTTAGTTAGTTATTAGTTAAAGTTGTACAGGGTGCGCAAAGCTTTGACATCAGCCTCGGGCAAACCATCCACTTCCGTATTTGAAAATACGGAAGCGAAGCGAAAGGAGGGAATTGCGAGAAGAAAGAAAAAAAGAAAAGTCTGAGACAAATAAAAAGCATGCATGAAATGATAAACTCTGTCTTTAGTTGTGGTCCACGCTGCCTCCAAATGGAAGAGGCAGCCACACCTTCGGCCTACACACGGGCGAGAGAGGTAACCATGTTAAAACAGCTAAAAAGACGCTCATACAAAACGCTCATACATCTCTCACCTTCGTAGCTGAGTACGGTATGTGCGTGGACCTTCGTAGCTGAGTACAGTTCGTGCGTAGACCGTTTCCTCGGGGCTGGGAATCAGTGTGATGTAGGGGGGTTGCGCTTACCTGTCGTCGTTATCTCTCCCGGATGGTATCCATTCCTTGTACGGTATCAAGCAAATAGTGTCGCAGCTTGCTGACGACCTACGTGCGAATGACGACCGTGAACACGTACATCTCATAGCATACGGTATCATCTCATCATCACATGTTGGCATGACTTAGTAAGGCATGCGATAGACATGTTAACGGGTGATAACGTGCACTTTAACAGGCTTTATTATCTTCCGTCCACATGGGGGGTGTTAAGTAAACACCGGGTGGGTAGCAAGCAACGTTCGCGAAAACGTGCCACGGAGAAACATGTTGAAGTTGTCTCTCTTCGTAGATGCGGCATAACCGCCGCCTCTTCGAATCCTCTAGAGGGCAAACAGGGAAGTGTCCGATACTTCAATTCCTGTTTATGGCCCCCATACCCCTCGCGCCGCGACCACCGGACAGTCACGGCCCATCACAGGATTTAATGTAGATTCTACGCGCAGCCGCCAAAACATCCCCCCAGATCGAAGCTCACAGAGCGAAGATGCTAACGGAAAGCCGGCTACACGCCTAAAATCATACACCTCCGAGCTGCTCTCGTCCCTCCCCATCCGAGCTGCTCTCGACCCTCCAACGCTGCTCTTGATTCCAGCTGCGCTTGGTCTTTTAAAAAAACAAATCTTATACCTCCGAGCTGCTCTCGACCCTCCACATCCGAGTTGCTCTCGACCTTCAATGCTGCTCTTGATTCCAGCTGCTGTTGGTCTTCTAAAAAAATCTTCGGAACTTGAAAAGAGCTGTTCTTGTCCTATCCACTGCTGCTCTTGACTCCGTTGAGCTGCTCTCAGTCTTCTTCCAAAAACCAATACTATTCAAGCTGCTCTTGACCATTCAACACTGTTTTGATTTCATTCAGTGGCTTTTGGTCTTCCTAAAAACTTATTACCACAGCTTCTACAGTGTAATCCATTTATTTTTAGTTGGAGGATGAGGACTTATAAAAGGCAGCCTTCGTCTGTCCTCTATTCATCTCACGACGACTAAGCTCTTCCCAATCACCATCAGGATACCTTATTTTCCAATACGGTTCTCTAAAATCGTACACCACTCCTGTTTGTTCATTGACTTGCCCTCCTCCATCAGTGAATGACCGTCTCACCTCGGTACCTACCGGGAAGTCCTTCAATGCGTGCTCACGGGACATTGCATCTCGATTTTCCTTGTTTGGATATTCCGGAGGTCGAGGACGAACTTTGTCTTCATGGTACACCTCCCAAAGTGCATGAAATACATCAAGCTGAAGGGGAGTAAAGCTGTTAGTCGCTTCCTCTTCCTCCATCCAGTTCGACTCATGACCATCTTGATATCGGCCACGATATTCCCAGTGCCAGATGCGCTTATTCTTCCATGCTATCCTCCGGTCTAGTAGTGTATATAGTGGGCAAGCCGCCACAGAAACTTCGGTCAAGCCCAGATCTGCACCCCAAGCCCAGTGTGCAAACTCGTCTTCGAATTCATGGCGGAGTTCCTTTTGACGTAAGTGGAATAACTTTACACTAGATGCGGAAACCACTCTCCTTCGAATTCGCCGACCGTTCATCTGAGCTTTTATGCTGTGTCCAAGCCTAATCACCTCCGTTACGATCCACGGTGCAGTGTAATGCTCATGAATCAGCTTAGGATGAACAACTTGAGAGTTTAAAGAACTGTCAGACTCTAGGATCATAACTAAGTCCCCTATTTTAACCTGACTACCTGCCGATGCTCGTTCAATTGCTGCATTAGCTGTCTCTCTTTGCCGATTTTTCCGAGCTTGTCGCATTTCCAAGGCGTTGCGAACTTCCACAAATGACTGATGTTTTTCGGCAATGTAGCTATCCATGCCTCCTCTAAACTCAGTCCCATGGATATGTCGAGTTATGGAGTCTAAAGGCATGCGAGGTGTACGTCCAAAGAGAATGCTGAAATGTGTTGGGTTTCCTGGTAAAGTCGGATCTGGCGTTACCCTTTGAATCCAACAAGCTGGGAGGACATAGTGATCCCATCGCAGAGGCCACGATCGGCATAGAATAGACAAGACTTCCTGAAACCATCCTTCCATTCTTTCTACTGCTCCCTGACTCCTTGAGAAATCTGCTGGTCCATCATCAAGTGTTACATTCAACCATTTGCATAAATGATTGACCACTGTAGCGGTAAACTCTCCTCCCGCATCACTTCGGATCGAAACGGGTACACCAAAGGTTAGCATTAACTCCATCAGTTTTTTGCTCACTTCTAGCGGCTCTTTCGAAGGTAAAGGATACCCAAAGAGAAATTTTCTAGCTCGGTCTACCACCACCAGCAAGCACCCATTTCCGGCTGCGGAAACCTGATGTAAACCTTGGATATCAATTTCCAAAACCTCCCAGGGCTTCAGAAATCTGGCCGGAAGCATCTGCACTTTCCTGCTACCGGCTCGTTTCCTTCGGCAACATCCACAAGAAAGAACATACTCTCGCACGTCTCGTTTCAATGTCGGCCAACTGAATTTCGCCATCACCAACAAGGTAGTACGGGCTACTCCAGGGTGTCCATAAGTGGTGTGGATTAATGACATAACTCTAGATACCATCGACCTAGGAATACCCTTGGAACAGTGCCATAAAATCCCATCGTCATCTGTAATGAAGTCTCCAATTGCTGTCCCTTCTGAAGAAAATTGTAGTCTCAACAAAGGATCAGCTTGCTGCTGGTTCAGCATAAATACAGGATCCTTGAGCACCAGGAGCGTTTCACTTATCAAAGAAGATCTGCATACAGAAGTTTCTTGCGATGAAGAATTCGTTGGGTGTGACCCTAGTGATTGAGGCACCGATTCCGCACGAGGTGGAGAATATGAAACACTTCCCCCCGGATTTCTCTCAATTTGCTCCTTTTCTGCTATTTCTTGGGCATGTTCAGTTTCCATTATCGGCTGAACGTTTTCCACAACTTTTGGTCTCCTCGTCGCATTTCTAGTTACCGCCGGGGACCTCTAGAGCAGCCAATCCCTCAGTTAGAGTCAAATAATGAGTTCTGAAGTTCCCGAAAGAACCCTTGCAACCTCAAACTTATGAGGACCCTCCTCATCATGGGTGGAAGGGAATAATTAGACAATATAGTGCGGCCGCTCCCCTACTAATAGTTTTTGGGATAACAAACCCACGCCTTGATGTAAGAATCTGTTTAAAATCCTCTTGTTCTAGCTCAACCGCTTTTTCGATGTTGCTAGAATCCAATTTGTGGGTTTGGTACGCTGAACTTGAAGGTTTCTTTCCCATTGTATGAGTCCTTGACAACGCTAGTGTAGGCTCACCAAAGGAAAAAACGTTACGTTCTCCCCTTCTCCTCTCTAAGAAATAAGTTCCTCCTGTATCCAAAAACTCGCCTAGGGACGGCACAGACCCACAAGAATTTTCGATCGCTCGTTTCCATGCCAAAAGCCTTTCTTCTGTTCGCAGAAATTTTGCTTTTTTCACCAAGGTAATGTAAGTCCTTTTCCTTCCAGATGGGATATTCACTTGAATCGCTTTCAGATCTGCTGACTCCACATAGTAAGCTTGAGACACCGTCGCATATATCTCTTGTGTCCATCTCTTTGATAGAAAAAACTGACAAGAGCAGTCCAGCACTATTATCTTCGCTGTAGTTATTCATCATCAAAGATTCCATAGCTAACTTAATTTTGTCCTTATCACTTTCCAAGTTTTATATGACCATCTCCGGGTGGACTTCTTGCAACAGTTGAGTGCACTTTACGTCTCCCAGAGTCCTTACCAACCGTAGATCTCCATCTTCCGAATTGAATCTAGCACACTCCAGACCCCTCCAATCCGCTTCAATAGCAACCTTGACATCTAAAATGCCCCTGCGGCTAGGTTGCCTCCCCCCCCGCAGCAGAGCACCATAGCAGAAGGTTGATATTCGACGGAATTTGGAGTCATCAGTAGTGACCCTTGTGACTGGGAGTCTATCTAGTAAAGCTGCAGAGACCACTGCGCTGATCAATGCTTCATTATTTGCTGAGCCATCTTGATAAGAAATGCCTTTCACACCTAGATCACTGAGTAAAATGCCCCTGGATGAAAGTTAGTCCACAAATCATCGGGGAAATCGGCAGTAATATTCTTACCCGGCATATCAAAACGTGGTAGTCTCGACAAGGCATCCGGTAAATGGTGACTCCGACCTTCCTTCCACTGAAGATCAATGTCATATTCCATCAATCAGAGAGCCCAACGGTAAAGTTTAGGCGATAGATGTTGGCTTTTGAATAACCAGGTCATGAACAATCCGTAACCAAGGTGAATCTTCGACTCCATAAATAGTGTCGAAAATGTTCCACTGCCCATAACACAGCTGCCGCCTTCTTTCTGTTGGAGATCGTCGTGCATCTGTACGAGACCACCGGTGACTAGCGAAAGCGATAACTCGTTCTATGCTATCTTGGATTTGAGTTAGCGCTGCACCCCCACCAACTTCATATCAGTATGTAGCACAAACGGCTCATGCCAGTTCGGAATAACTAGAATTGGAGGCGAAGATAGGCAATGAATGAGCTGTGCAAGAGCTTCATCTTGAGCTGGACCCCAAGGGATTGCCACTTTACGTCCTTTTATTGACGCAAACCGCCGGTCATTCCTTAAAATATCTGTGAGTGGGCGAAGAGTGCAACTGCATAGGGACCGACACTGATTGGTACGAATCATGTGTCGGAACACTTGAATTTTGTAAGGGCACTGACGGGGCCCTCGGGGGCGGAGGAGGGGGCGGTAGAAGCCCATCAGCACTCACATTGTTGGTGACCGCTGGCGGTAGCGGAGTCGCCTGAATGGCGGTTGCAGGTCCACCCATGTTCATCTGACCCGTTGATGGGTCGACTGGTGGTGTAGCATCGGCTGACGAACCACCACGGGGATCGTGATTGCCTTGAAAAGACGACATCCTTTTTTTTGTTTCCGGGCTAAGGCCAAATTGTACGGGAAAACACGTCAGGTTGTTTATCCACAATATATCCATCTACTAAAGAACATTCATCCATCGTGGCATGCATATGTTACACTCTAAACTCCTTACAATACTCTCTCCATCCTAACCCTTCTCAACCATGCCAATTACTCACTTACATAATAAATCGTGATCCTTGGATCTCCTGAAGGAGGAGATAACAAAAATTAACCCTTTCTACAATCTTTCTGGTATGACGACCACCGGCGCACCCCAAGGTGATTCCTCTGGCACATCGACTTCTTCCAGGAGAGGAATATAATCCTCAATGTTGTCGACCCTCAAAACATGTTCCTCAAACCGCCGATAAAGTGCCTGAAATGCCTCCTGTTGCATAACTACCGCATGTGGGTGACCTTGAGGCAAACTCACGGGCGAACTCTCCACCATCGCAGACTGCAGAAACGCCAAGGATACGTCCCTGTAGGTGCGTAAGTGACCTCGAGAGCTCGAAGTTTTGTTTTTGATGCCCCTCTCGCGTTTCTCGTTTTCCCACGGACCTGCGCACATGCGGAGGTGCTCGCTTGGATAACACAGGTGGTGTTATCAACCGCTTCCATGCCCCCATCCCTACGAAACAGATTTTGTGGGTGTCACACATACCCATATGCTCCCTAATGTGTACTTTGGGCTTCACGAGTGTGCACCCGTGTTTGGGTGCGGTAGCCCGTCAGAGGCCGAAAGAGAAAGAAGGTTGACTCAAGACCTTTGTTGATTAGAGAGTGAGAGACATGCGGTAGGCAACACCATCGCCATGCAGCATGCCCATCAACACATTTCATCCGCGTACCCCCCGGAGGCCCCGTAGAAAGTTGTATACTCTGCCGAGCACCCCAAACAGCCCCCCTGCTCGGTACGAGATACGATCTACGAAATCCTCGTCACGACTATCAGTGCCAGGTAAAACGGCGATAAATCAAACTACGCATCCACACGGAAATCATCCACCATTCATTCCAATTCAAACAATTTCCCGATAAAACAATGTTCTACGAAATCTGTCGATCTCCCAATAAAACATGCTCTACGAAATCTTTCAAATCTTCTGATGATATCAAATTACTATCTCCTAAAAGGTCTGTCAATAAACAATTCACCCTCTTGAGAAAAATGCTTTACCAAATTCTCAAGAAGTCAAAACACAAGCAGTCACCCTTGGAAAAATACCCAGCAAAGATACACATTACATCAGAATCACGTCAGAACGGGGACGGGTAACGCCGGGAAAACGTGTCCAACGTCCTGACTTAGTCAGAACAAATTCCTCCGATAAACATTCATGTTTCAACTCATTGACCAGCTCAAATAACAATCGGAAGCACAAAGGCTTCAACCATGACTTACGAGAACATGCCAAATCCTTCCTCCAATACCCAATACCTTGACAAACATACCAGTCCAACAGCCCCCCTGCTGTAACATCCATCCCAAACACGATGAAACCAAACAAACAAGTCCAAAACAAACATGAAGAAACCAACAAATCCAAAACAGACAATCAACAATCCAGCAGCCCCCCTGCTGGGCCATCTCATACGAACGCAACGAAAATCCCATTCAATATTCAATTCCATGTCACCTCCGCAGGTAAAACGCGGAGAACGATCCAAACGTGAACTACCCAAATCCCATAAACCAACATCAGTTCCACATAAAATCCCCAGGGAAAACACGGAAAATCTCAACATGAACTACCACCCGATGTCAGAAACACTGCTTGTTGTGCTGCAGCGGACAGCATGGTATCACATTCCCCCCCCCATGATTTCCGACAGCAGTGCAACAATCAGGCGTGATTCCGCAAAATCCAGCATGCTAATTCTGCATCGAACTTCATCAACTCCAAACCGAAACAAGAAAAGAAAATATATCAAAGAAAAGGCGTCACACGTCCAGCGCATACCAGCCTGCCGTACAGGCCTACTTGGAAAGGAAAATTGGTATTCCGCAAGGATTGACTCGTCGGGTACCGGTACATCGGGGGGACAGAGAAACGGTGCGTGCCTCCCAACGTCTTTACCCAGCACGTCGAACGCCAAGCCAACGCCTACTACATATATCCAGTACCATCAGAAAAACATAGCAGTAACTACCATAGAGAATGTTATCCCAGCAAAGATGGAAAAACCAGAGTGGAACAAACCGTACGCAGAAATTATACTACCACCGCCATTTGAGATATTTTCCTGGCAAACAACAGCCCCCCGGCCGCAACATTCCATTTGCCTCCCAGAAAAACAACAATAATCAGCCATGGAAATTCCCTGCCATTTGGCCGTGGGAATTAGTGTCCCTGCAAGGTAAAACGCGGGTGGGCATCTCTACTAAACAAAACAAAAACAAATCCAAACCTGCAAATGTGCCAACGATAGGAAAAATGCAGAATTGTATCTGAAGATCAAAACACAAGAACAGCATCCTGCACAAAACAAATTTCAGAAAAGTGACAATAATACGCAAACAAACATCACGTGCCTTGGCGAGTTTAAGACCCCAGCAGAAGTCGCGCTGCTTGCCGTCATTGTTCGACTCGCCCGGTCCTCCGAACTCCCTTCCCCGCTTCATGATCCTCCTGTCGTTGTTCCGGTCGCGAACACGGGCTTCCCGGCCGTTGCCCCCGCGACATCTTTCCACGGTCGAACGGGGTGTCCATCCCCATCACCAGCCCCACTCTCCGAGCCTTCAGCCGGCACAGCTTCCTCGGGTCGAAGGGGCGCAGCAGTGCCCCAAACCAGGCCACATCCATCCCCTCTGCCTCGTCGTTGCTACTGCTGCCGATGCTGCTGCCGCTACTGCTGCTGGAGCCATCGACCAGGTCGTCCACCCCGGGATAGTTGGCGCCGCGCACCCCCGAACACACGGTGCCGGGATCGAAAGGGTGCGTGGACGCCCCCCTCTCGCCACAGACGCTGTCACCCCAGCAGCCATCAACCTCACCTGCGCACCAACCGCCATCATCGCTACCGTCGTCGATGCCGTTGACCACCGCTTCTCCGTTGCTGGCCGCCCCCCCAACCGATATGGTGGGGGAAACGTTACCGACGGTTGCCATCGTAGCGGCCGGTGCCGTCGCCGTGGTCGCGGGTCGTGCCGTCACCGATGTCGCCACTCCAGCCGCCGATGCCGCCACTGTAGCCACCTGCGCGGGCTCTCGAGCCATTCTCCCCGCCGCCGCAGCGGGAGAAACAACACCGTCGGGTGCCGCCGCCGTCGCCGCTGGAACCGCCGTCGATACCAACGCTCCAACCACCATCGCGGGCGCTCCAGTTGTTCTCCCCGCCACCGTCGCGGAGATACATAACAGTGTCGCCGGGCACCGCCGCCGTCGCAGCTGGAACCGCCGCCGATGCCGCTACTCCAGCTGTCGCCGCGAGCCCTCCGGGCGCTTCCTCCGCCGTCGCTGCGAAGGTAACACTACCGCCGCCGTAGGTCGCCACCGTCGCCTCTGGAGCTGCTGCCGATGCCGCCGCTCCTGCCGCCACTGCAGGGGCCCCGGCAATTCCCCCCGCCGCCGTCGCTGCGAGGGAAACACTGCCGCCGCCGTAAGTCGCCGCCGTCGCCGCTGGAGCTGCCGCCGATGCCGCCGCTCGTGCTGCCACGGCGGGGACTCGGGTCATTCCCCCTGCCGCCGTCGCGGGGGGAACACTGGTCGCCAGAGGTCACCGCCGTTGCCGCTGGAGCTGCTGCCGATGCCGCCGCTCCTGCTGCCACCGCGGGGACTCCGGCCACCCCCCCTGCCGCCGCCGCGGGGAAAACACTGCCGCCAGAGGTCGCCGCCGTCGCCGCTGGAGCTGCCGCCGATGCCGCCGCTCGTGCTGCCACCGCGGGGACTCGGGTCATCCCCCCTGCCGCCGTCGCGGGGGGAACACTGCCGCCAGAGGTCGCCGCCATCGCCGCCGGAGCTGCTGCCGATGCCGCCGCTCCTGCCGCCACCGCGGGGACCCCGGCCGTTCCCGCGGCCGCCGCCGAGGGGAAAACACTGCCGCCGGAGATCGCCGCCGTCGCCGCTGGAGCTGCTGCCGATGCCGCCACTCCAGTCGCCAACGCAGGCGCTCCGGCCATTTCTCCCGCCCCAGCAGCGGGGAAAACATCATCGCAGACACTGCCACCAGCGTGAACCATGTCCACAGAATCATTCCATCCAAACCATCCGTCATCATCACCGTCCACAGCGCCGCCAGCGTGAACCACGTCGACGAAATCAGAGCGGTACTCGCTCTCTGCCATCACCTCGCCGCCAACGTGAACCAGGTCGACAAAATCAGAGCGGTACTCGCTCTCTACCACTACCTGCTGCTGTACGACTGAGCTTCCACCGATGTCCATGCAGCTGCCGCCGCCATTGACGCCCATCTAGCAGCCACCGCGGACGATACGGCCGTCATCCTCGCCGCTGCTGCCATGAAGATGCACGGCGCAGTTCCGCCACATATGGCCGTACTGACCACAGGCGCCACACGTACCCTCGAACCTGCGGGGTGCGGCGCATTCTTCTCCGTGGTGGCCGTTCCTGCCGCACCGAGTGCAATGGTATACCGTACCAGGCGGAGGGGGTGATTCCTGCTGGAAATACACGGCGTTGCTCCCGCAGTCATATATCCCACCAACTCCGGTTGGCGGCAGCTGCTGTTGCTGCCGCGCCAACTGCTGGTGCTGCCGCGCCTGGTGGCTCTGAGTGAAAACGCAGTGTTGGTTCTGCTGAGGGACAAAACCACCACGAGAACACTGTTGTACCTGCGATGGCTGCTGCTGCGATTGAGCACTCCATCGCTGCTGCTGTTGTTGTTGTTGTTGCTGCCGCCTAAGTCTCTCCTTCTCATACTCGGCAGCCTCCGCAGCTCTGAGCACCTTCACCAGCCTCTCCACCTCCGACTCGGCAGCTCGTAGCTTCTCTGCTGCATTGCGCGACCTCTCCTCCATCTTGATGCGCACAACTGTAGTCTCCTCCCTTTGCGAATCTCTTCCTATTCCGCCGCTTCTCTCCGCCATAGTCTACACTTGAAAAATATCCCGTACCCTGCTGTCCCAGCCCTGAAGCGCTGTCCCAGCAATACACCCCCTGCTGTCCCGGTCCCCGATGGCCACCGTCCCAGCTATACACTACCCGCTGCCGTGCTGTCCCGTCCCCGTTGGCCACGTCCCAGCTTAGCTATATATATATATCGTATTCGCCGCCCCATTGGCCCGGCACATACAGCTCAGACGCCAATGCCCACTACCAACACCAGGCCATACAATATATTGTGTTTGGGTGCGGTAGCCCGTCAGAGGCCGAAAGAGAAAGAAGGTTGACTCAAGACCTTTGTTGATTAGAGAGTGAGAGACATGCGGTAGGCAACACCATCGCCATGCAGCATGCCCATCAACACATTTCATCCGCGTACCCCCCGGAGGCCCCGTAGAAAGTTGTATACTCTGCCGAGCACCCCAAACAACCCGTACTCCCGCTATTGAACATTGTAGAAATCAGAGGAGTGGCTTGCCGCGAGTACACGTTGATGGCCAAAACTCGGTGCCAACGTATCGCCTCTCAGAAACAAAATATGGGCGTGTGCGCATCCATGCATGACCCACATCCAAAATGTCGCCTTCATTTTTTTCGAAGAAGATTTTGATGTTTTAGGCTCAAAACAAGATGTACAGCAGTATATGGTGGAAAAATGTAGACGTTGCACCCAAAACGCATCGCTATTTTGTCCGATGAGACAGCTGCTGCTGCTGCTGCGAGGCAGGCCACACTACTCCGGTGATGGACTGGTTTGTTCGTATGCCCTTGTGTTTGCCTCGGAGATTAGACAACATTGCTCAATGTATGCATTAGCTCGTAGTGAGAGAGGAACCCGCAACTCGTATCCAAAGGCCTCTTGCACGTATCCCTCCAGACATTCCATGTGCGGTTCACGAAACTAACACAATATCGGTACGTCGACTAAACTACCTCCTAGCAGGAACAGGTTGAAATCGCCTAGCAACACCAGCTGCTGCAGCGAGGCAGGCCACACAACTTCATCGATGGGCTGGTGTTGAAGCTGTCCCCAAACTCGAGCCTCTGCACGGAGTTTGGCCAGGCAACTCCAATGATAACAGATTGAATCTGCTCTCGACCTTCTTTCTACTAGCAGCCCCGGTTTAGGGCATTATTCGGTTAAACGCCTTTCGCTAGGAATGTTTTGGTAAGGGGGGGATAGACCTACTCCGCGAATGGGTTTCAAATCTTTTAGTTTGGCTGCCGCCGGCTTGGTAGCCTTTTTTTTGCCTTTCGTCAGATGCCAAGCTTGCCCTCCCACACGGCGCTTTACCTCCCCAAGTCGCTGCCGCCAAAAACAGCAACCCGCCTATGTACGAGTACCGCCGAAACAATACCGCCGTGCTGCGTTCTACTGCCGAAACAACGCCATACATCTTGAAATGTCCAGAAGGACTACAACGGCAAACATCTGATTGCAATAATGCATACGCCACACGCGGACAGAAAATCAGTACTTGCTCCTGGCAGCCAACACTTGCTCAACACCTTTGACTTCTCAAATGCGGTGCCCTCTGGGACCACGAAAACTAGAACACATTTCTTGAATGACACATCCTCGGATGCAGCAGCTGCGTCCCAAAAACTCTGTACTTTAGATCCTTGCTCGATAGGCTCTGCGCGTGTATACTTCATTTGGAAAAAATACAAGGTATCATCACGACTGTCCAAAGCGAACGAATCAATCCCTGGAAAGACCAGACTGTATGGTCTGTAGTAGATCTCGCTGTCATACTTAAAAGCAGTGTCGTTGCCCTTGAATACCTTCATTTCGTTGAAACTAAAATCCCATTTATTTCTCTCCCCCGATAGAACCTCACTACGTGTAGCGTTGAGGATTGCCATCTCGAATGGTGCTCCGTCGGATCGGTTCCCGCTGATTTCTAGGTGTGCAGCTTGTTCGAACAAGTTGCCAACTGTACTTCGTCCTCCAAGCATTCTGGAAACATCTTGGTTGCGGATAGATTCCCCCACAAAGGCTAGCAGTTCATCTCTTCCCTTCTCGGCAACTCCTCATGCAATCGAATCACGCGTGTGATTGCTGGCGAACGTGACCGTGTAGCCTTTGAAATTATCGCCAGAGTTCGACAAGATATGGAAGAGCTTATCGCGTATCTCATCGGTCCGAATGCTGTTCTGCCCGCTCGAAAGCCTAGCTGCCCGTCTCAGCAAAGTCACATCTACTGCGCCTACCCCGGTCAACGTACCATTTTTGAGAAGCTCAAACTTCTTCACGTTGAAGATTGCTCGTGCCACACCTCCAACTACATCGAAAGACTTCACCACGTCGATACGTGGAACATGAGGGAAAACAGCTTGCCGACATTTCAGAAGCTCTTCCAGCCTCCACACTGGCATGAATATTCGCTCGGAATTGGGTAGCTTCAAAAACTCCTTAGTTCTCTCAAAGTCAGGTGATACCAAGACGACCGTGGTGCCTTTGAAACTCTCCTTAGGCCCACCCTCCGGGTCACTCAAATACCAAGCAGTTGGGTCCTGGGTAAACCCAGCACGACGGAACTCAGAATACGTTCCTTCCTGCGCCCCTTCATCACCAAACCGGTACCAGTCGCCCTTCAGTTCAAACACTACAGTTTTTCCTTCGCAGCGAAACAGGTACAGAAGATAGTATCCGAACATCGATTTGCCGATTCCGGGAGTGCCTCTGACCACAACATCTCGTACTTCACTGCTCAAGATGAGATCTGCCATTTCCTTGTAACAAGGACGGATGAACAGCTTGGATCCCCAGTCACGGTTGCCGAGGAAGAAAGTGCCGTTTGCAAGTTCCAGGGTGTCCTCATCAGTTACCACGGCTCCGGTTAATGCCGCCGCAAAATCCGATACGTTCTTATTGGCTGCAAAGGGAAGAGGATCAAAGACGGTCATGGCGGAATAGAAAAGTGTTGGGGACAGCCTTGATGAGCAACAATATTCTGCCGGCGAAGCCGATTGCAGCAATCGCACAGGGGAAAAATGACGGGCATCTGCATCAAGCATAAAGCCTGACTGGCCCTGCTTCGACCAAGTCACGAGACATGAATCAAAAGGCTCGTTGCGAGTCAGCAAACGAACATGAGCATTAAGATTAGAAGGATGTCCAAGGTCCGAATGCATGCCATGGTTGCAGACCAAACCCACTTTCGAGCAAGTTCGGTGACATTGAAAACACAACAAACACACACGGATAGCATGTCCGTGCATGAAAAAGGATACACCACTGTTCTAGCGCAGATTGTGCACGACTACATAGGAGTGCACGAAACACCCTACATTGAGGTTACGGCAAGAGACACGAGCGAATATCGCGAACCCGTCCGCGTGGAAATCGCAAGGGGGCCATGGAAGAGCCCAGCACAGGGTTGGACAGGCAGCCGTTGTCGCTGCACTACTCCTACCAAAGCACCTGCTCCCTTGCAACACTTGCGATCCACATCTGTACCGGAATCAGCAAACATCCCCGGAGTCGGTCTCACAAAGTCGGCATTCTTCTCGAACATACCAAAATTTCACCGCATCCCCACAATGCGTCCGTTCGAAAGGATCTGCTGAAAGACTACATACATACAAGAGTATTTATCAAATCACGAGCCACGAGGGCCCCTACCTCCTCCCGTTCATGCCATGGCATACCGTCAAAAAAACCATGCGAAAAAGCACTGGCACGAAGACAGCTACGTCAGAGACACACAAGACACAAGCAAGTGCTCTCCGAGGGGAGGGCGTGAGGAAGGCTGTGGGTGCATGTCCTTAAAATTCTTGAAGAAAGCGCGATCACCCGAAAACTTGCCCAGAGTACACAACCAGTGTGGAATTAAGAATGGGCTGGCTTGTAGACCGCAGGCGTTTACCAAGACAGTGCTTCGATTATTTTGCGGCATACCGTCATTGCTCCTTCCCCCTACATCAAGGATCACGAGGTTATAATGAGCCGAGCGAGCGAAGCGAGCCTTTTGTTCTCTTCCTAGGAGGTAAAAAAAGGATGTAAATATCGGGCTGGCTCTTTTCTCTCTAGGGGGGCCTGAAAAAAAGTTCGAATTCGTTGAAGCCGAGTTCGACAACCTTTCCGATCAGCCCGAGATCTACAGTGCAACGATTGAAGATCTGTTGGCTTCTGGGGGGGAAGAAAAATAGGAATTCCCTCGTCCCGTCGGCTTTTGGTTGGGTTCCGATAAGAGATGGCCGTGCCACAAGGTCCCAAGTCCAAAAACCATCATAGACGTCTATCCCATCTCTCGGGGTTTCATGCCAAATGGCTTAACCCTTCTGGGGCTTCACCACATAGAAAAATTGATCACAAAGTTTCATCACTGAGACGTCCTTTTTTCTGCGGACCCGGGCAACTTGGCACATCGGGATCATTATCCGAACCCCCAATTTGGCCATGCACGGAGGTTTACCGCAGCAGTACAGAAGTTCTAACCCTTTTGGTACTAGAAGCCGTTTTGGAGAAAAGTTTGGAGACACCTAAAACTTGGCCACGTTCTTCGACCTAGACTTGCAATGGTAGTCTTTTGAACCCGTAAAACAGCCTGGGGGCACGCCACCAAGGGGTATGGACACTCCAACCTGCCCTACTTGCCCTGCACACAGCTCCACAGCAGTGCTAGAGACACAAGTGAGTTGTTGCAGTTATCTCATCAATCTCGGGACAAAAAACACGCCGCGATTCAAACCTTCCGCGGCGCCCCCGGCGGCTTCAGTTGTTGAGCCGCATAGCACACACGTCGCTTCACTGTCACTCTCGAGAATCGCCGTCTCCTGAGCTTAGAGCAGGTTGCGTCGCCCGCCACGCTCTTTCGTGTGTTGTGAGAGCTGCTCCGTGTGTTTACACACGCACAGCTCAGGGTTTCACGTCATGTCTCTACAGCAGAGAAGTTCTGTATTGTCTGGTACGCTAACAAAGCTTGACTAGCTTGTTAGACTGCTTTTTCTCCAAATGCTGCCGGGGCTCTGCAGC
This sequence comes from Ectocarpus siliculosus, assembly GCA_000310025.1. Classification (NCBI taxonomy): domain Eukaryota; class Phaeophyceae; order Ectocarpales; family Ectocarpaceae; genus Ectocarpus; species Ectocarpus siliculosus. The sequence continues at coordinate 1,010,889 of FN649730.1, read as the reverse complement.
TGCAAGGGGCTCTGCAGCTGCAAAATGAAGAGACTGTTATATCTCGGCCAATTAGCGGGCACCCAGCAGGTGCGATAACTTTTTCGCGATATTTGTTTTTCGGGGACCTGGCGTACCAAAAGGGTTAATGCTGGTTTCATCTCCACACAGTCTGCTGCTGACGTTATCACCGCCGCTGCTGCGGGGCTCTGGCCAGAGCCACACGGTCGGGGCCCTTCCCACTCGGCCCCAGATGACATGACTTCTTTGATTCGTGCCTTCAGCGGTATGCAGTCAGCTTTCCTCCTCCCACAATCAACAATCACGCCTAAATATGAGCAATCGCGGACTTTGACACAACGTTCTGCAACCACTTGGGCCAAAAAAAAGGCATTGTTGCTGAAGAGTGGATCTCGTGAACTGGCTACCAGGCGACTACTCCTCGACTGCTGTTCCACACGTAGTTGGTGGGCAATTCTTTTTTTTTTGCTCTGCGCTTGGGGTTGCTGTATGCTCCATCGATTCGGGATACTTGACTTGCCTTGGCCCACCAACACTCGGCTGGCAAGACCCAACGCGCCCCGCGTGTTTCATACCCATGGTGGAGAAACCAAATTCCTCAGGATGCCTACGAAACGCAGCAGGTACAATTTCAGAGAGCAGTGGACTGCTGCTCTATGAGAGGGGTCCGGCTGTGGGATTTGTGGGAACGTGCACACCCAGATCTTGTTTCAAGGCCGTCGGGAAAAAGCTTGATCGAACTCGAGGACGCTGAACAATCATCACGGATCATAGATGGCAAACGAGAGTCCGTGTTGGTACAGTTGTAGGTACACCCATCGGAAAACCTGCCACTCTCGCCGTGTTGGACAAAACGGTTAGGAAATAAGTCAGACAAACGCTGTTTGGAAACTGAAAGTCAGAAGGACCGACAAAAGTCCGGCTGTGCATTATGATTCAATGTTCTCAAGCGGTCATCAACATTTTTGAAAGCGACAACGGATGAAGCAACACCAATTGTGGGATCGGGGGGAGCTGCGCGTGAAATATTCAGCTCCCGGGGACAGAAAAGAGGGAGAAAGGCCCGGGATAAAGGTGCGGTGACCATCACAGATGCAGCGGTGGTCAAATAGTTTCACACATCGGATAGATCATGATCTAGATCATCTATGGTGTATAGATCAAGAGCCGGTAGTATCACAGATGATCTGTGGAGTTATAGATCAAGAGTCGGAAACATCCACAGATGATCTATGTAGTTATAGATCAAGAGCAGCAAACATGTGTAGATCTATCTGTTTCTATAGATCAAGAGTCGGAAACATCCACAGAAGATCTATGTTATAGATCAAGAGCAGCAAACATGTGTAGATCTATCTGTGTCTATAGATCAAGAGTCGGGAACAAGGACAGATCAACAGATCGCTATAGATCAAGAGTCGGAAACAAGGACAGATCGACAGATCGCTATAGATCAAGCGTAGGACACAAGGACAGATCAAAAGATCGCTATAGATCAAGCGTCGGAAACAAGGACAGATCGACAGATCGCTATAGATCAAGAACAGCAGACAATGTTGATGTTCCGATCTGTGTCTATAGATGAGAGCCGGAAACAAGGACAGATGATCTGTGAGTTACAGATCGAGAGTGGCAAGCATGTTCGGAGCTATCGATGTGCATAGAACAAGAGTCGGAATATCAATATCACAGATGATCTGTGGATTATGGATCAAGGTTGGCATACATGTTCGGAGGAGTATATATGTCTGCCCCGACACCACTCTGATACAATTGCACACCAAGATGTAAAGGTGAGCATTGTACAAGACGAAGGAAATCTGAATGTAAATGTAAATGTGGTAGCAAAAACGTCGTGCCTACCCGCCCCCCCCACCTCTGAAGTAGCCCGGCCGCACGAAAATTGTTGTTCGCAAAATAAACGTACCAACAGCATTGTTGTTCATGTTGTCTTCGCATCACAAACTGTTCCGTTCTCTCTACCCAGTACCTTCTTCTGTCCGTACAAATCAAACACTTGACGCGGTCGCCGTAGCACACACAAGAGAAGAAGCGAAAACCATGAATCTGAGCAGTTCGCAAACAGCAACGGCATCCACAACGACGTAACCCCCCCCTGCCCCCGCCATTCAGATTCATGGTGATGCAATCTCGACCTCCAACGACTCGTCCGCGTATTCGTCGTCGTTGGTGTCCGGCACCACCTCGCCCACGGAGAGACTCTCCGTCTCCTCGCTGGGGTTGGAAAGCCGCCTTGGCACCGCCTTGATGCCATCCGCCTTTGACAGTTTGGGCACCTCCAGCGGGATGTACTCTTGGTTGCCGTTGAGGAACAGCAGATAGATGTATGCCGCATTGGGAGTGTGGGAGCTGTGGGCTCTCTCGAGGAGCTGACGTGGCCCGTGACACGTGGTACGAAATACCACGTGATCTGTGGTCTACAGACCAAGAGCGGAAATACACCGATGACCTGTGGTCTACTACAGATCGAGCCCTGCAGATCGAACAATCACCGATGACCTGTGGTCTACAGATGAGAGCAGCAACCATATTCGGATCTATCTGTGTCTACAGATGAAGAGTTGGAAACATCACGGATGATCTGTGGTCTGCAGATCAAGAGTTGGAAATATCACAGATGATCTATGGTCTACAGATCAAGAGCAGCAACCATGTTCGAATCTATCTTTGTCTATAGATCAGGAGTCGGAAACATCACAGATGATCTATGGTCTACAGATCAAGAGTCGGAAACATCCACAGATGATCTATGGTCTACAGATCAAGAGCAGCAAATATGTGTAGATCTATCTGTGTCTGTAGATCAAGAGTCGGAAACAAGGACAGATCAACAGATCGCTATAGATTTTGGTGATCTGCGACCGAAATGATCTAGAGTGATCTATAGAGATCTGATCTACCCGATGTGTGAATAGTTTTGTCAAGGGGATAGGCGCTTCGGTCAAGCTAGACCCACCAAAATTTATCCGAAGGACTGATACGTATCCCAGTTTTCCGTGCAACTACAAAGCAGAGACTATCGACACGCACGGGCATGACGTCATTTCGGAGGTGAGACCAAGTAGCAAGTAGTGGGGTGGAATTCTTGTCACGAAAAGGTTGTACTCCTCGATTGCTCAAAACGGTCGTACATGTTTTTGGCGCTCGTTGTCGAGATTTGTCGCAGATGGCTCTCTGGAAGCGCGCACCAAGAGTTCCATTCCAAACGTCAGGAGCCAAAGGCCACATTACCCCAGATACTACTACTGTTCAACATTTAAGGTTTCCGTTAAACAATGTAGGAACTTCTGCTCCGGCCCGAACTCACACACTTCAACCAGTTGTACCTGGGAGAGAGATCTGAGTCTCCGAAATCTCCCAAAACAAATGCCGCCTTTGGTACCGTCGGGATTACAAAAGCGGCGAATTTACGCCCGAAGATCCGGAATCACAAATCAACACCTCCCGCACTCAACCACATCTGAAATCTGTCGTCCCATACCTCTTTCACCTGTAGCCACGAACATTTGCCATCGGAACTACACCCCTGTCAGGATAGTGCGGCCTGCAAACACACACACTCACCCCCGGCGGGAGGACTGGGGGGCCGACAGGCCCCGCGGAGCTCTTGTACACACAGACGCCGTTGTTTAGGTCGAAGAGAGCAACACCGCTCCAGGGCCAGGGATCAACCTCCTGTTTCTTGGCTCTCAAACAACCGTCTGTGCTGCTATCAAACCGACAAATCCATGCAAGCGTTGTTTGTTTGAGTGAGCCCTTTGCCAGAGGCTTCTTTCTCTCTACGGTGTCGTGTTGTTTGAGAAGCGGTGAACCAATGCGCGATGTCTCACAGCAGTACTAGTGTACCTGGGGACAATGCCTGTGCTGGTCGTTGACGGAGCTCCTTATTTTCCTCCCGGAGCTGCCCCTTTTCCTCTCGGAGCTGCATCTCCTTTTGCTGGAGCCGCTCCAGCTGCTTCAAGAGGAAGTTGCCGTCACTGACGCCGAGATACGCAAGTCCCCCAGAGAGAGCAGTCTCCACCGCCTCGATCTTCTTCTCCACCGCCTCGATCTCCTTCTCCACAGCCTCTATCTCGGCTTCTGTCACCGCGATGGCAAACTGCGGGGGCGTTGCCGGTGAAATGCTGCCACTCCCCTCCTCATCGCCGTGGACTCTCACCGCGCGCGAGATCGCCAAATTCCGCCCCAACACCTGACGAGGCAAGCGATAACGATCCCCCAGGCACACCGCACCTCCTGGAGTAGCGCCACCCGAGTGCACATCTAGAGGAGGCAAAGGGTGCCACGTTCGGCGCGAATGCCACTCCGAAATTTGCATAGCACAGCAGCTGTAAACTGGAACGCATTGCCTCAACTGGCCCTCACAGCTTCCCGCCGGAGTGTAATACACCCTTCTTCCCCTCGCTGCCTCGGCAAGGTTTTGCTTAGGCATGACCCAAAGCGAGGGGGGGGGTCTTTCTAGCGAGCAGGGCTAGACTCACCCTCAAGGGACCGATACCTTCTTGCTACGGCGCACCCGCCGCGAGGCGTGCGTAGTGGTGGAGTTGGGTCGGCACTGGTGCGTCAGGTACAAAGGTGCAGATGCGCGGGCCTCGAGGCCGTCGGTGTAGGCAGCAATGCCCATCTCATCTTTGTGCGCAGAGGCAGACGCCATCAGAAAGGTGGACGGGCACTATGTACACGGCCCTAGGTTTGCTAGAGGGAGCTGTACTGTCTCAGTAACATGGTTTTGCCATCAAATGAGGAGGGGACAGGTGGTGACGAGCTGACTGGGCTGGTTGACCCTTCGGCGCGAGAATTTTTCAGACCAAGAACCCTAAGTGCAACGAGGGAGAAAGCGAGGAACCGGCTGGGAAGGACAGCAACGAGAGCGTGTACGAAGCGGAGCGGGTCGATTTTGGTCGTGCTAGGACTGGCCACAGCGACACCGGAAAAGCGGCACCGGAGCAGCGGCACCGGAGCAGCAGCGGAACCGGAGCATGCGGATGGCATCAAACCGTGGCGCACGGACAAACATCTCTTGTGTTATCAAATATTTTCTGTTTTTTCCTGAATATAGGTGTTAGGTATGTGTGATGACGTCACTGGTTTTGTAGAGAGATGCGGCAGAGATGGTGAAGATAAGCCGGGTGCCTTAATTGTGTACCTGCATCGTGGAAGACCCCTTCAATGTGGAACGATTCCTAGTCAGTGTCAATGTTTACACTGTTGTGTCTAGCACAGATGATCTGGATAGATTCGGGCGATTGTCAATTGCAATGATGGCTTTGATTGATTGTTCTTCTTCATTGTATGTCCACGGACCCATTCTGACAGCACTTCAGACAGCAGCTGCATGCCACGAGCTTGTTGTGTACCATACACCATGGTGTTATTTTTGTATAGACAGCACTTCAGACAGCAGTACGCTGAAGTCGACAAACATTCATTTTGGTGAAGTGCGAGACAAGGGGGGTGATGCGCTGTTGTAGTCGAATTGCAGTGTGTGGTCGTGTAGTTCAGTTGTGAGCACGCAAACGTGCTGCAGGGATTGTAGGTGTACCTCCTCGGGCTTGTGTACCCTCTTTCTCGATATTGTCATCTTCCATAGGTGAAGGCGGGCGCCTAGTGCGCCGCTTCGGGGGGCACGCAGATATTTTTCGTGGCAAGGGCAACGAGCCACCGCAAAAAAAAGAAAATTGCCGAGAACCGACCTCTCCACAGAACCGAGCATTCCTCGGCCCACGAGGCCGAGCCTGAGGCGGGACATCGAGGGTGCTGAGAAAAGGTGATGAGGAAGAGTATACGCCACAGCGATGATCTTGTAGGTACCCTAGCAAAGTTGGATCGGCGCGCGAAAAGAGCAGTCCAAACACCCTTCGGCAGAACTCCGCCTTATTTAGTCGCAGCATGTTGGAAATTGAGGAGGAGGCCACCTATATGGCGACCGAACCAAAGTCGGAGTGGCGAGGTTGGGGTCTTTCAAGCCCAGGTCGAGGAGGGACGGGCGGGCGACGGGAAGCATGGAGGAGAGGCTCCTGCGGAGGCCCACGGTCAGAAGGGTGCTCTCCCTGAAGGCTTTCGAAAAATGGGTGTGTTCTTGTTTATTTTGTAGCTGCTACATACAGGCAGCTCGCCCGGAAACGCAGTCTACCAGTCGGACTTGTGTTTTTTACGATACCTCATTGCAGGTGGGGCCGGGCCCAGAGGAGCCTCTGTGGAAATTGAGGAGGACGCCACCGGTGGCGCCCCGGCGGGAATTGGAGGGTGCGAGGTTGGGATCGATCAAGCCCAGGCCGAGGAGGGGGCCGGTGGCGGGCCGCATGGAGGAGAGGCTCTCGCGGAGGCCCGTAACCAGAAGCGTGGTGTACCGGAGGGCTTTTGAAGGTGTGTTTTGTGTGTACTGAAGTAGTCTAGCCTCGCTCCCCGCTCCCGGATAAGCGGTCGGAAACGCAGTCTACGACCGGATTTTTGAAGGTGTGTTTTTTTACGAAAGCTCATTGCACAACTCCAACCGTATTACCCCACCGCCCCCAATATTGCCAGGCCTTGCTTTCATCACCCGTTCGTGCGGAGGAAGAGGGTTGTTCGGCGTTCCCGCCACCCTCCGAGAACAAGGGCGACAGTGGCACGCGACCTCGGTGGCAACTGCGCCAGAATGCCAGTCGCGTACACTGCAGTGGGGGAAGCACGGGCGGCTAGCTTTTGGGGGGAGGCCTTAGGGCCTGGCCTGCCTGCGGGGGTTATGTGCACGGGCGGCAGGTGATTCTTAGCACATTACTATTAGAATAGTCAAGAATCTTGAGATTGAGAAATTGAGGCTGGGCATTTCACAAAAAAAAAAAAAACGATTTAAAACATCCTGCTGTAGTAAGAAACCATGGTGAAACGTGGTTTGCTCGTAAAGCTTGGACTAGGGTGGTTCGGGTTCTATCTCGCAGAGCTCACCCCAGCTCACGACACGACACGAGTACGACTACCATGTCATTCTTCACGCCGACGGGGACACGCAAAGCATGAAGTTGCCCTTGGAGTCATACAGTACATGGGCAGATGCCGCCGCTGGGTCGTGGGTGCTGCTGGAAGTAGACGACGAGGAGGGGATCAGGAGGTCCAAAAGGGCGACAACCCTCAATGTTCGTAGAACAGAACCGCCTAGTAGATTGATGGTTTCTGTCTCGGCAGTTTTCCTCCCGTGTGATTTATGCAGTTCTTCGGATGTTTACGGTTGTCGCACATGAGGGGAGGCCGTACACCTTGGCACCTTTGTAGCACCAGACTAAAGCAGTAGGCCTGCAGAGTTGTGATCGTGTTTGGTACATAGTCTGTTGGGTATATTGGTGGTGCTTTCCACCACACCGCCCGTCCGATGTTGTTGAAACATTCAAACACGGTAATATCCATGGCCTTATTTGACTCCTTCCGAAGCAGGGTGTTGTATCCTGTGTAGGGCTCATGGGGATTTCCCCGTCTTTTTTCCCGATGTTTGTTGAAACACTGAAACACGGAATATTCATATGCCCATGGCCTTATTTGACTCCTTCCGAAGCAAAAGTTTGTTTCTATGTAGGGCTCATGGGGACTTCCCTACCTTTTTCCAACGCAAAGCAAAGGCCTCTTATTTGAATAATGTCGGGAACATGTATGTATGTCTATGGACGATCGTCACGCTCATGAGTCTGGATAGTGTACCAAGCGTAAACCATCATCCACTGGAACCTTAGCTATGCACATGATGCGATACACCCCAAGAACAATACGCACACCTTTGTGTGTCTTCCGTTGCCAGGCTGTCCGTGCCCTGCGGTATAAAGTTCCTCTCAAAACCATTGGTCCATCCTTTCAAACTGTCTCGGCGCCGGTGTAAATAACCCGCCCGATCTAAAGGCCCTGATTCATGCGTCAAGGCATTGTACAATACCTACATCTTAAAGCACCGGATTCGTCAAAGCATGGGCTAGTCCAACACAGAATTAGCCGTCCGTACTACTCTGCTTCAGCATACATGAGGCTCGCACGTTGCAGCGTAGTTGCCACCAATATCTCTAGCCACTCTCGCCCTTGTTCCAGAGCGAAACGCGGACGCCGAGCACCCCTCTCACCCGAACGTTTTTTCAAAAGAAAGTCGGCCTGAATGTGTCTGTACCAGGAAACACTACGGGGGGAGGAACGGGAGCAGGGCTAGATTGTTTAAGTGAAGTACATGAAATAACCAGAATCCAACCTGGGGATAGCAAAACAAAATCACACATTCAAAAGTCCGATGGTAGACTGCATTTCAAATCGCAGGACTCCGAGTGCTGAACAGTTATCCGTTCGCCCGATTTTCGGCTTCATGTTCCACCGCAGAGTCTGCGGTGGCAGAGGCGGCAACGCGCACGTGATCCGAATTAGATTTCAGCGATCATAAAATTACTCCCTTGCTTGACGACTGCTCCTACTCTAAGAACTGACACGCTTCTCACGGCGCTCACCTTTTTGTTGGGCCGATAAGAGCTGGCGTCCGGGTTCTCGGTCTCTGGTGCTGCCCGCTTGTTGCCGACTACTTCCTCCGAAGGCGACGCCGTACTCCCACCGGCAGCAACCACCGGCTCCACCGTCTCGGCCGAAGGGGACGGAGAAACCGACGACGACATCTCACCTCCACCGATATAGCACGCACCAGATCCGTCGTCTCGACTGAAGAGGTCGGAGAAACCGACGGCGACGCCTTACCTCCACCGGTAGTAACCCCGGGGGTTGGTGACACCACAACGCGCCTTTCAGCTACATGTATAGTATAGGCAGGTGAAGTAAAATGCGGCGCAGGTGCATGGATGTTTGGATCAGTTGAAGGGGATCGCGAGCACAGATGTCGACTGTACTTGTATTCGAGCAGGGAGTGTTTTCGGCCCGCAGCAGGGCATCACTGCAGCAAAGTATATGCAGAACGCACACGAAGATAAAGTACTAAAACAAAACCATATCTACTGCTGTAGTGTCGCCTGGGTCCGGTACTGTCAATATGTGATGATGGCGAAGCACGTGCATGTGGAAATTTGCTCGACTGATTACACTTGTGGCGAGCATCTGCAAGGCCCAACAGGGAGCTGCGCCCACACAGCAGTAGGCATAGAGGTTTAAATATACAGCAGTTGAGAGGAGTACATAAAGGTGTGAATGGTGCGTTCAAACAGCGCTTGCAGCACCGGTGAGTACAACATCGGGACCGGCGAGCCAGCACATGACACGTGCAGTCTTGCACATGAGAATGTTGTGTCAGCTCAGCTCGTTGCACCCGGTGCACTTTGAACCGAAAAATAATATGGAAAATGCTACATATGGGAAAAAAACATTATCGCGACTGTAAAAATGAGTAGAGAGCTACAAGTAGTATCCTCACGTACAGATACCCGCCGCCGCCGCCGCTGCCGCTGCCGCAGCAGCAGCAGCAGCAGCAGCATGCAGCAGCAGCACGGCGAACGCGGTTTGTTTGTGGATGATCGAAAAAAAAGCCGTTGCGAAATTTAAACAAAAATCAAACACTCGTTGCAAGCTTCCAAAGATGTTGCTCCCACACCCCTTGCTTACAGTAGACACCAACGAGAGTGAGTGCACCGCGCAGCAAAGCCTGCTGTAGTGTACGCACGCAGCGCGCGCTTTCGACCACTCGCGATGTCCGCAGTCTGCTGCCACGAACAGCACCGATTTGAATTTTGAAACATTATTGTGTGTGTACCCAATTCGCGACTTGCCTGCTGGAAGCGCTGCCGCTGCCGCCACAGCTGCTGAGGATGGGACTGGATCTTTCATCGTCGCTTGTAGAGCTTGCCGCGATGACTGTACTCCCAGCCTGTCCTGAAGTCCAAGATGCCGGCAAGCACTGCCTCTCGAGAAGCAAACCGTGAGCTATGCTGTCTTTTCGCCTTGTCACATTTCCGCTTTGTGGAGTTGAGGAACAACCACCACTTGCCAGTCAGTGTTCTTCTCTGGATAGCACACGGGCATGGACGTCTTCTCCCACTGGTCTGTGGCTGCGGGCAAGCGGCTGGAGGCGATGCTGTCGCTCTCTACACGGTGCTGCGCAACAGCAATTGTGTGCTGCTGCTGTTTTTTTTTTTTTTTCTTAATATGACACAACGAATCCATCTATTCTGAAGTTAGCTTCAGTCTCATCTTTCAATATCCGTGGAACTTATATTCGCATAGCCCACCCCTTGCCCGACACTGTCTCAAATGCCGATCTCGAGCTACAGTGTAAATCTCGTGGCGCCTCGAGTATGGTTCGGTGTGGAATCGCAAATCATGAGCCGCCCCCGAGTTTGAGCAGCTTCCGCCTCCTGTGACCGGCAAGAATCGACCCTGACTATTCCTTGCCCTGTTTCGCCATGGGAATGGCCGGTTGAAACAGCGAAAGAGGGTCCTGCGGGCTGCGCACCACAATCTTTTTTGGTTTATTTTTTGCATTTGTTCTTGAGCGACCATTGTACACATGCGGCTGCTGCTGCGGTTGCTGCCGTTATGCTCGGAATGTGCTGCAATGATCGTACGGTTATCGTAGTCAGGTTTGACAACAGTCTGCTCGTTCGTATAGCGGTAGTGGTGCGCATCTATCGCGACGGCAAGCGCATTGAGATAATAGTTCGTCCGTCGTGCTTCTAGTCTACACAGATAGATAGTCGTGTTCTTCTTTGTTGCCACTTCATACCAGAAAAGAAAGAAAGTCTCCACCAACTTACAGTATCTCCACAGCAGTTCGGAAACGCCGACTAGACTATTTTTCTTTTGTCGTGTTTGTTGTTGCTGAGCGCACATCGGATGTCGCCGTTCATTACACGTGTTCAAGCCTGCGGTGGGCCAGAGGGATGAGAGTGAGTGTCTTTCTCGACCAGAGTTCATGCCTTGTCTTCTCGAGTCTCTCTTCCTTTAGTCTACCTCTCTCTTTCTGTTGCATTTTCGCCGTGAGGGTCCCAATAGCATCAAACGCCAACGGCAATCGTTTTGCATCTTGCTGAGTAGGAGGCTACCCGTGTACCCGGCTGCTGCATGTGAGGCGATGGGCGCCGCCTCTTTCCGTCAAACAATGCACATGACCCCTACGGTTCGCCGCACATGCAGTGCTCTTTGACAGCTTCCAGCGGTTCAGAGCGGCGACGATGTTTTTCGCCGGTAGGGCCCCAGAACAACGCGAACCGCGACTGTTTCGCTTTTTGGGGTCCCCCCACTCACCCAACCCACCCATGGCATGAATTTTGTTTTTTCTGTTTCCCTGCCGACTAACAACCTCGGCTACTGCAGTGCAAATTTCATGGCGCCTCAAGTACGGTTCCGTAGGGAATTGCAAATCACGACCCCTCCCCGACTTTGAGGATAGCTTCAACCTCCTGCGGCGGATAAGACCGACGTCAAACCCTAGATTTTGTCTGTCTGTGTCGCCATGTCGTCGCCATCCACGAACAGCAAGCAGTTGGAGAGTCACAATATAGAGGGTCCGCTTCGCCACCAAGAAGACAGTTTTTTCGATTCTTCTACAGCTGGATATGATGCTACCATATTCGGGTACAGCTGTGGTTGAGCTTGAGGGATAAGGTCTACGGCAGCATAATATTCTGTGCGAGGAGTCAACGCCTTCCTCGCGTAACGATGCGCATCTCCCACGGCAAGCAGAATGAAGTACGTCATCATGACGCTATTTCTTGTGACTACAAGTTCAAGTTCGCCCGGGCGTTTATTGTTCTTGCCGGAGAAAGAGACTAAACTTCTACTACGTACCATTCCGTGCATGTATCCGGCTACTGCATGTGAGGTAGTGAGTGCTGCCCCTGCTGTTTGCTGCGGTACATGGAAAGCTTCCGGTGGGTCAGAGCGGCAAGGGGGCCTTGTTTCTTCACTTGTTTCTTAGCTCTGCTCTCCTCTACTTCTTTGTTTCCGGTCGCTGGCGGTCTCTCTTTTGTTATCGCCCTTCGTTCTTGCTTGCAAGAAACTGTGAGGATGTAAACATGTAAACAGGCTGAGTCTGGCTGTTCCTTAGGGTCCCCCGCCCACCCACGACCCACCTGTCGGTTTGATTCGTGGTCTCCAATATTTTCAGCAGTAGTTAGTTGTCTACTACATACAGGACATGCGCTACTGCTAGCAACGTCCGTCCAGGGTGGGTGTAACAGAAGAGCCCCGGGGACTGGTGGCCTTCTGACCTGATCGTAGAGGGAGGTTCCTGCCACTACCACAATACGACTCTTATTAAATGTCCATAACGGGGAACGCGTATTAGTCTACGCCTCTTCTTTTTTCTTCTTTTTTCCCTCTCTCCCGTCCGTTTTTTTCGTTTCGGAGAGGAAACCTACTGTGAAAAGCGCATCTTCTGGGGTCCGCATTCAATAGTCCCGGATTCTTCCCCAGCGTGCGGAGAGCGCGTTCTGGTGTGTGTTCCTTTTCATTCGGGTGTGACGTGCGCACTACATGTATGTATGTAAACGACAGAAAAATACCAACGAGATGATTGGCGGCATCCTTGAAAGCATGGAGTCCCTCGGCACCAAAAGGTGCATGCGCATGGATGGGCGTAGTGAGAAGTGCCGGTCGAAGACTGACGTTTTTTTCGGGTGCGCGCGAAGTCGCCTCTATTATTATTATTATTGCTCATTTTTTGCTTCATTGTCCAGTCTATAGCTACTACCCACGTAGCGTATTGAAGCGAGCGGGGGTTCCTAGACTAATCTGTCGTTGACTCGCGGACCCTTCTTAGGGTCAACTTTATTTTCGTCTAAGTTTTTTGGGTAAGTTAGCCTGTGACCACGGCGGGGATCGACCGCGTCAAGTGTCAGACTATACCATACTTCATAATAGTACGGACAGACGAAGAAGGTACTGGGTAGAGAGAGCAGAACGAACGGGATTGTAATTGATTGTGAAGACAACAACAACGGAACTGCTGGGTTCATCGATCCATGGATAGTTTTTGCAGCACTTATGAAGTATTAGCGTATAAAAAGACTTCTTCATGGATGCGTATAATGAGAGGTTTCAATTCAACTATTAAATAAATACAAAAAATACACAAAACGGTAAGAAAATGGTGAGACCACTCCTCCCGTGTGTCCGCACATACTCCGAAATGTGTCCGCACACATGCATGTATACGCGTACCACACTGAAAACACGTTTAAAAAATTGAGGAAGATTGCATGCCCTACGACTAAAAGGGTGCCACGCACAAAACGCCAGACTACCCAACAGTACTTAACACATTCCTTCTGCACCTTCCCAACATAACATATATGAAAGCTACCAAACTGTTTTGTTGAGCCTGTTACCCACAGGGGAGATGCCCCTATATGCTGTCTGGGAAATCGTAGACATACGGGTACTTTCTGACGCTCGCTATGAATTCATTGCTAATAATCTGTCTCAATCTCTTTTCTATGATAGAGATGGATTGGTTGTGTCATATAAAAATAAAACAAAAACTTACTGGAGTATGGAGGGTTCTCCTTGTTGGTACGCATGGCATGTACCGGCGGTAGGTGACATAATATATCGCATCATCGATATCCACAGCTAATAATGTTAGTCCACGACGACGAGGATGTCAAACGATCGGTTTGTTTCGGAAAGCTATCGGTGCCAACGCCGCCCGGCCACGCCAAGCTTTCTGCTGTGGAGTAATCGACCTTTGAAAATTAAAAACAAATGTTCAGGGTGTGTGGCATCTTATGTCATCTACTCTGTGTACAGAACTATTTGTCGTGCTGGGTGGGCGAGCGTGTCGCCGTGTGCGCCCTCGACTTCATTAACCGCTAAAAAACTGGAAAGCTTCAGACAGGCAACGCGATGATACTCGTCGAGTTGTTCTTACAATATAGACCTATAGACGGATTTCCTACGGGCTGAGGGCTCACGAGATCGCAGGAAAGGCAATCCTGATGATCTCGTGAGCCTAGAGCCCTTTTTTTCGAGGTTTCTCCGCCCGTTGACCTCGCCTCGAAACGAGACTTGCACCTACCGATAGCCCTGTGTTGCGAGGGCCCTCCCGGCGTGCCGCGCGCTCTCGGGGCGGACTGCGTGCAGCGCTAGCGAGGGCAGAAAGTCGCGTCTCCGACATCTACCATGGATCCACCAATCACACCCCGATTTTTTGACAGTGCAGGCCACTCATACATACATTCGGCAAGCGGCTGACGTGGATTGCGCGTGTGCGCTGGCTACACACCACACACCCTGCCACACACGACAACCAAGTCACCAAGTCTCCGCATGAGACGAGACAAAGTACTCTACTGCTGTAGTGCGTCTCCCTTTTGATCCAGGCGAAAGGCGGGGGGGTTAGCGGCCAGTGTCGTGCGCAAAGCTGTCTGCAAAACTACACCCGCCCGAGAAAAAAAAAAAAATGAAATACGTTGTTTGTTCCTCCGTTTCATGGAAATACTTTTTTTTTTCCCCGGAAATATCTTCTGGATACCTACCGCACTTTACTGTAGAGCGGCTACCGGGACATGCTCCGCATCCCACCCACCAACACACACCAACACACGAACTTCTACAGTCATCTGACTCCCAAAACCCTCTAGCAGAACATATAGAAATACTAGACTACTGCTGCTGTGGGTTTCCATATTTTCCTAAATTGGCAGAAAAAGTTGTCTTCGTGCTGCAAAAACTAAAAAACTACGGTGTGGAGCTATTATTATGTTACGTAACCAACCCTATTGTCCTACTTTTTTTGTGGAAAGTGAGCCTTTGTTTC
>FN649730.1:953536-995317 GCA_000310025.1 Ectocarpus siliculosus | reverse complement strand
GGGCCCCAGGTTTCTTTTTTTTTTTTTAAAGAGTGGGGGGGGTGTTTCCGTTGGAAACCGCAGGGCAGGGTGGATTTACCTTTTCCTCCCCCCAGGGGCTTCAACGGGTAAAACCCCGCAAAATGGGCGCCCCCGTTACAGAAGGCTTTTGTTCATCCCCCCCCCAGTTTGTGGCGGCAGGCATTTTTTTTTGTTTTTTTTGGGGTTGAAACTCCCCTTCCCCCGGGGGCAGGGAAAAGGGGCATCCCCTGTTTTTAAAATTTTTAAACCCGGGGGGGGGGGGGGGGGGGTCGCGACACCTCGGAATAATATATCTCGTTCCGGCCTCACTTCTTTGTGCCCTGGGCTGCGGGAGGCGCGTCCCCGGAAAACCAAAACGCCAAACCATTTAAATACTTCACACCACACAGCACGCTCAGCACTTGCATATAGAAGCCACAGCAGGCAACCCCTCTGTTGCTGCTGGGCTGCATGTCTGCTACTGTAACCAACGCAGACGGTTGCTATGCCATGAGCTATACAGCAGTGTACCACGGGGTTGCCCGCGCAGCAACCACTGTATAACGTTCGTAGCAGCTCTCTACCTGCTGCTGCTGCTATGCTTCTTCTCGGTTACGAACCGCAGTATTGTAGAGCAGCGTCGATGTACAACCCTCTCCTCCAAGCGTGTGCATCAACAGGTACAACCACACATCATGCAGGCACGCGTAACATACTAAATCGTCATCACAGCAGTTGGGGCACGTCTCTCTTGGCTCGTACTCTCTGCTCTACTGCTGTATCTCTGTCTCGTGCTCGAATTCACCACCCTGGACTCTCAAACTGCTGCTGTGGGGCACGGGAAAACTGCATACATACCCCCTAATTACAAAATGTGCGTACGGGGGGGGGGGGGGGTCAATTTTAAACGGACGGGAACACTACTCCTGCCCGGGTCGCCTGCTGCCGTCCACGCTCGTGCGTAACCCACTTCATGTATCGCTGCCCGGGTATGTATGCACAGAGTGCAAGGGGTAGGGTTCGAAAGGGTGGCCGTGTGGATTCCTTCTAGAGGGTTCTTCGCCCAGGGTCAGGGGTACACCGCCGTGTCCAGGGGGAAAACTCTAGACGGCCTGTTCTTCGTGTTACCATACGATGTCTTGCAGGACAGAGAGTTAGCAAGAGATTTCCTCAAGGAGGCGTTCCAACCGCCCATCGATACCATCAACCCTCTAGCCGACATGCGACAAAAGGCACCGGCCACTGTTACGGTTAACGTGAGGGGTAGGGGAGTTGCGTACACTACACTGTGGGACGAAAGACGGTCATACGAAGCCCCAGACGGGTGGGCGGGTGTGTGGCCTGGAGTTCTTCTGTAGAACGGTTTGGGTGGGGCAACGCGTGTCGAGGGGGAGTATGCACTTACTTGCTGAGCGGTCGAACTATTAATCATCTTGTGTAATATAGCCAAGTGGCTACGAACGGAGAGAAGAGAGGCACACCGGTGTGTTACGAAGCACATAATAAGGAACTCCCCGAGAGGGGGAACATGACGACGCTGCTGCTGCGCATGAACTGCCTTTGAGTACATACATGCGAGCAACACGGCACTCCTGTGATGACGCACACTGCACGACGCTCGAATCCCCGTGAAGTACCTTCGAACGAAGCGAGTCACACGGCACTGGCTGGTGACCGCACACTGGACCGCGCCCGAAACCCCGTGAAGTGTCTGCGAGCGAAGCGAGTTACGATGCCACTATGTCTTACTCCGAAACCATTACACCAACAACACACCAAACCCTGCTATGAATTTTTCTTCGTAGCTCTCATTTCAAAACTCCACCCGCACACACTTGCCATCGCCATTGAACCTACGAGCGTAGCGGCGACCGCGAAGCGGTACGCCGCGAAGCGCCCTTGGTATATATATATATATATTTACTTGTTTTGTCTTCACTTCAAATCAGCGTTCCCAGCACTAGTAGGGCCGTTTTACTCCAACCCGTGGTCACACAGAAGAGCCCCTCTCTACCCTCCCCTCCTGCGGTACTTGGCCTTCGATTTTTAATGTGAGAAGAGTTCAGCACTCTCTTCCCTCTGTGTACACACGAACTAGCGCTATCCACTACATCAGGAGCGGAAGCGAGAGAAAAACTGACTTTGCAAGAAATGCTCGCTTACGCCGGGATTCGAACTCCTGACCTGACCTCTAGAAGGTTTCGCGGATACCAACTAGACCACCGGGGCGACCATCTATATCTTAATAGGTGGTATTTTCTATGATAGAGATGGATTCGTTGTGTCAGACCCATGTTTATGGTCGCCAAATCTTTGCGAAAATGTTTATTTTTTCAAACATTTGCGGACAAAGATTTTGTTTCACTGTTTATGGGAGAACATCTTCGCCAAAATATTCTCAAACATTTTGTTCGACTGTGTGTATATCTCGAATGGGTAGTCTTTCTGTGTGTGTTTATATTATTCCTTAATTTTGAAATGGGGCAAAAGTCGCTCGTTTGACAAAATATTCTCAAACATTTTGAAATGGGGCAGGTCGCGAAAATGTTTCCCAAGAGCGGCGGGATTAGTAAACGACCGCCCCTTCCGTCCTAAACACCAACCACTGCGTAGCGCACACTCAACGTAGCAAGCTCATAGAGGGATCCGGACAACCCTAGAGTCACCGTGTCAATGTTTTGCCGGCTGATACATGGCGGGAGCTCGTCAAGCGTGCACAAAAAACAAACAGACAGGGGTGGTTTGGAGGGCACGGAGAAGCAAGCGTGGTTTGTGTCTCCAAACGGCAAAAAGTCGGCTGCTTGAGAGGAGAGGTGGCTACAAAACTATCCAGCTCTCGTCCTCTAGACCATCGATTCATGTTTTGTCTTCTTGGGTGTCTTCTCCATCAACGGCTCTCATCCGGGTGTGCGTGGTTCAGCAGCGGACTTACTCCACAGGCAGGGAGGCGCGTCGCTGTGAACTCGATGTGTTGAAAAAGTCTTTTTTGGGACGGAGGAACAAGCCCTCTATATTCAAGTGAAAAAATATACCGAAAAAAACGTTGTGTCCACAACTTTGCGCGCATAACGATGTGCCTCCCTGCCGGCTGAGCGCGGCCACTGCCAACCCACGCACAACCGGATGAGAGTCGTTGATGGAGAAGACACCCAAGAAGACAAAACATGAATCGATGGTCTAGAGGACGAGAGCTGGATAGTTTTGTACTCACGTGTCCTCTCAAGCGGCCGACTTTTCGCCGTTGGGAAGCGCTGACGCACGTTTTGGTCTCTTTTTGACACCGAGAACATTTTTTCTCGCACGCCCGGAGCGCTACCGCCACATATTGGCGGGCACAGCATCAGCTCAGTGCATCAAGGGTTGTGGGGAGCCCTTGGCGAGCTCGTTACATTCAGTTTCCATGACGCATTTGTGGTGTGTTGTCTGTCACAAATCGTTTGGTAGCAGTAGACCACGATTCCCGCCGCACGTGCGATGCATTTCGAGAAACCACACGATAAAGATATTTTTGTCCATAAAAACGGTACTCAAATGTTCCTCTGGCAGATATTCGCGCGCATATGTTTGACAACATTTGAAGATTTGTTTCAAAGATTTGGCGACCATAAACATGGGTCTCATCTTCAGAAAATTTAAAAAAGGGTGTTTCTTTTTTCAAAAATCCCTAATTCCGCCGCAAAAAAAACGTTTCAATTTTTTTTTAGCTACTCTAAAACCTATATGAATTGGGGGTGATATCTTCCGTTTTGAGAGAACGTCGACTATCAGACTATCAGCTGATCAGCTGTTTGCTAACATGTGCGTACCCGCCTTGGTTTGGAAGCATGAGCGCAACCCCTCCGTGGCGCTTCAAGAGAACCTGTAGACTAGAGTCGACGTTCGCGAAATCCTTTTGCGCGCGCAACACCGCCGGCATGCTCATCTTCAGGTTAGGCTCCTGACCCTTCTTGCCCCCCAACACGGTCATCCCTGGGATCCAAAGCCCCCTCTCAAACAGGATTTGCTTCATCCCCTTGACCTTGCCTACGTGATCGGTGGCGTCTGGCTCATAGAATGGGTACTCTCCCTGCTGGAAGGTGAGGTGCTGCACCGCCCCTTTCTTGAGTGTGGGTGTGTCTTCCAGTATGGTGGTAGCACTCTGAGGAGCTAGATCCTGCCCTTTTCTCACCCCCCGTACCCCGCGTTCATTCTAGATACACTCGGTGCCCCCTCCTCAACGCAATCATGGCACGATGACCAGTCGAAAAAACAGATGGGCCTGTGGTTCGGGAACTTGACGGCCAACAGATCCAACACATCCGCCATGTGCTCGATCATCTTCTCCCCCGTCCAGTAGCCCTCCTTGTTCTTGCCGTACTCGAACTTGTAGTACGTCGAGAACTTGCGATCGTCGCCCTCGCCCTCGAAGTAGAGCATGTTGATGTCGCGGTACTTTTCAGGCCTGGTCTGATCACCTGCAGCGTGTTTTTCCTTCGAAATGCGGCAGCGCTCACGCCGCAGATCTTGGGCCTTGTCGATGTCCTCTTGAGTGCCCTCGACGAATCCAACGTCGCCCACGATGGTGCCGGAAATCATGATGCCCTGTCCTTCTCCCTTCTTTCTCAGCCCGTGCATCGTCGGCGGCCACCACGCCATACGCTCCCCGTCGTTGGCCCTGTAGATGCACTCGTCCTGGAAGCAAAATATTGCCTTTCTGCCATCGGCGTACTCTTTCTTGCTCGTGACCCTCGCTCGTAGGTCCGGGTGGAGCTCGGAGAGAGTTTCCGTGAAGGCATGCACGCAGACCCAAACACGCCCGTTCTCCTTCCTGTCCCTCGGCTGCGTCTCCACGTCCCAGGTTCGCGCCTCCTCCATGCTCGCGTCGATCCAGATCTCCGTGTAGTCGCGGTGCTCGAAGTACGCGGGGAGATACGTCTCGACCCGGTACTGCAGGACGTCCTCACGGTCATGGCCGTCGAAGTACAGGCCCGACTTCATGTCGCGGTAGGCGCATCCCAGCTTGTGAAGCCAGGACCGCGCTGTGCTCACGGTGATCGCGTACGACATGGCTTCACCGTTGTCGTTCTTGATCTCGGTCACGGGCGCGTACTTGAAGGGGTTGTACCCGTCGGCCTTGGTCGCAGCGATCTCTGGCAGAACATCCTTGTTGATGTAGTCGCGGAACGTCTCAGATGTCAAGTTCGGCTCCCCGTTCTTGACAGTGCTGTTGCGAATGTAGAAGCGGATCCTAACGAGAAGCCCCTCGTCCAAGCTCAGGATCCAGCGTCGCTCGTGTCTCCCCGTCTGATCCAACTTCAAACACATGTACATATCAAGAGCACGGGGAAAATTACATCATCAACAAACGAGCCAAGAGAGAGCCAGCGTGAAGTAAATACTGTTCGTGTACACATGTGTGTGGAGGTGTGCAGCTGCCGAGCGCTCGTGTAAACATATTTTGTTTCTTTATTGCTACAGGACTATTGTATGTGCTAATCACCACATTTTTGTTCGTTGCCTTCTGCTGCATGACACATTTGAGTTGCGTAGCAGGGGGATCATTGCACTCACCACGACATGACCCTTGGTTCGGTACTCGAGCTCCCACTGCTTGATGGTGCCCGCTGCCACCTCGAGAAACTCGGCCGACGCCTCGAAGGCTTCTCGTCTCGACGCCCCCTTGAGTAGCTTGCTGTACACCCCTCTCAGGGCGAGGACTTTGATGAGCAGTTTCCCAGATTGCGCGTGAGAAACATTCATGGACTCCTGGGGCGGCAAGGGTAAATCATGGCGATGGGAGAACAGGGCAGGGTTTGCATCACACACGCAACACACACACGTTTCCGATCTCGGGAGGGAACACCGTCGCTTGCAGTAAGACAGCACAACTCCAACAATGTATCGAACATGCAGTAGTCAAACAGATGATCAAACGCAACTGCTTCAGCAACAGTGTCAATACTACATACTGTACAATACCGTCAGCAGAGCATACAGTACATACGACAACAGAAACAACAGCAGTTGCATGAGGCATGCGCATGTTTAAGTTCTGGCGCATGTTTCAGGTTTTCAGTACGCCGCTTTTGCACCAGCGGTATGTACAGCAGTAGCACAGCAGTGTACAGCAGTGTACAGCAGTGTCAGGCAGCAACAGCGATGGAACATATACTGTACATACCTCAACACTAAGGGGCCACGACGGTGTGAGTGTCAGTACACAGGATACCAGCCAGATCCACACTCACATCGAGCCCAGCAGACGTTGCCGCAACTGCACTTCGGCACTCCTTCACAACGGCGCGGAAGTACTCGACTCCTTTCTCCCAGCCTGCCTTGCACGCAGTGGCCGCCAAGGCTGCCTTCTCCAGCTGCGATCTATGCTTTGTGAGCTTGCGCAGAGCCTCTGCCCTTCGCACACCCCTGTTGCTCTGGCGCTTGAGGAATGCCGGTCGCCAGACCTCCTCATGTTTGTCCACTTCTACCGCCGCATCCAACATCGCGGTGGAGAGGTCCCGCACATGCATGTCAGCAAACTCCAGCTGGCCTTGCTCCACGCGCGCCTTGTATGTTGCCATCATCTCATGCAACCTCTTCCGGCCGAACCTTCCCTTCGGTCGGCCAGCCCCTACAGGTGCAGCACGCTTTGCAGGTGGTGTGTGGCAGTGGTCGCGCCCGCAAGAAAGATCTTGCTGACAGCAGTCTCGTGGCCGTTTGGTTCTTGGAGGCGCCGGCTCGACTTTGCTCGTGTCTTTCGAGAGTGTGGCATAGCGGTCACAATGAGATGGCCGCCAGACAGCAGCGAGGGCCGCTTCGGCCGCCCAGTCACGGCCCTTCTTGTTGGACTTCGGATACTTGATGCAGTCGGTGCGCCAACGCGTGGTGACTCCGCCCAGGACCGCTGTCACCTCCAACCGATACTGTTTGGCACCCTTCACTTGCTTTACACTGAGAAGCTCACCACCGCGTTGAGCCAAGCCTGCCCTGATGCTCTCCAGCGGCTTAGGGCGTAGTTGAAAAGACATCGGGCGTGAACCACGAAGTCTTTGGTGCAGCGCGTGAGCGCGGCCGTTGGTGTGATGTGCGACGATTTTTGAAAAATTGGCGGCGCAATTTTTTTTGCGGTGAGCCCAAAAAGGTTCGGAAACGGAACCAGTTCAACAAAATACAGCAGAAAGAGACCTTCAATAATCTGCAATTCCGTGGTTGTCGAGGAATCGGGGATTTTGTACGGTGAAGTGTCCCCCGCAACGATGGTAATAGGTCCATAACTTGTTATTGAGAAGGAACCAACCGCTGTTTAGTGGCTTATTCGAACGCTGCTAGCTAGAGCTTTCCAACGCATATTTGTTTGTCGCCCAAATCCTTTGGGCTCCCTCTTTTTTTAATTACCCCGCCCCAAAATGGCGGGACGATCGGTTCCACTGTAGTAAGGCAGCACCGGAAGAAGCACAACCGCGGGATACTGCTGACCTCCTGGCTGTTAAAGGAGGGTACCACCACGGCAGCTGGCAGTAAGTTGTCCTCCGTAGTTGCTGGTGAAGATCAGCTCCGCGAAAAGGGTAGAGAGCATGCTGAAACCATCCAAGAACGAGCATCAAAGCGCGGCAACCAAAAGGCTGCTGCTGCTGCTGCTGCTGCTGCTGCGGGGAAGGCGAAGCGCAAGGGGGCGGACGCAGCTCTCTCCGACCCTCTAGCATTGGCTCACGATGGCGGGACGAGAAGCCGGGCTACCCCAGAGGCTTCGCGGGAGGAACAGGTGAGGTTTTGTGTTGCTGAGGTGCTGTTGAAATGCTTGGACTACAATTCTACTTCTTGGCGCCAATTCGTGCCGGTCTAAATGTAAAATTTGAATTTTGGTTAGCACTGCCCTTGGTTGCTCGTGCTCCCGAGATTGAGCTCCATTCCACGACATCGTGATGTTAGCGTGGTAAGCGCATGAAAAGTTGCATGGGATCAATGTTGTACCCGCTGCACTTTATCTTCTACGTGTGGCATTTATTGGTCGTCCACCCATACTCCTGCAGACTATAATACACTCCCCCGACTCCTCTCCAATAACTCCTGATACATGTACGCAGGCTTCGGAGGAGCGTCGCTCTAGCGCGCTGGAGTTGATCCAGAAGGACCCCGTGTTGATGGAGCGAGTACGGGTCATGCTGGGGGCGAGCGCAGCAGACCAAGCAGCAGCAAAAGAAGCGGCGGTCAACGCGGCGAATGGCACATGTGTGATGGAGATTCTCAGAGATTGCGTTTGTTTTTTCGCCTGCAGGAGCCAGGGATATGTACAAGGAGTCTAAGAAGAGAGACGCACCCTCTCACCCTCGGAGACAGCTCATGTACAAGGGAGACAGAGTGTGGAGGATGTTCCTCGAGAGCCGGCGGTACCTGACGCTCAAGGGAAGACTTCTTGAGCAGGACAGCAGCTTCACCGACCCCGGCAGGACGACGTTTCTGTCGACGCGGTGTGGGTGTCTAGGTGGGCCGCAATGTGTTTGTAAGGTTGGGGTGACCAAAACGGTACCTGGTGTCTGATATACCCAATCAATGTTGCTGACGCATGGCTTTGTCGCCGAGGAATAAGACCTGACGTTTATTTTTCTCCTCTGCTTGCGTCTTTTTCGATGTTTCGGTGCTCCCTCCGCTTGCATCTTTCTCGGTGTTTTGCTGCTCCTTGTCAGTGGAGCCAACGGTTTCGCAATGTGCGTGCCAGACCCACACGCAGCAGGTGTTATATCTCGAGTCCCTTTCGTTCTTGATGGGGTCGATACACCAAGACTGCGACTGCGAGTGTGACTGGTGTGACGGGCTTGGTTGTAAGAAGTGGTCTGTCATGTGCCGGGACCTGAGCAAGTTTTCTGACGCTCTGGCGTGCGAGAAGGTGAACCTGCTGGAAGGAGATTCCGACGGGGGGGTTGAGTTTTGGGGTCGGAAACCGGCATGCGCTGCGAGTAAGTGCTCAGAGTGCGGGTTCGGAAAGCCTGGAGGTATTCCGACCAACTGCACCGCTCTTGCGAAACACAGAGAGCGAGTAGTGGCTTGAATACGCTTCGAAGACCAGGTCATGCCTGACGGTAACGTGCACAAGAAGCAGCAGCTACCGCAGACGGGAAGCTCGAAGATCTGTGGGACGAGTTCATGGCACACTCGGTGAAGGTAAGCTCAACAATCGTACGTCATGAAGGTTCACAGTTAACTATTTTAAGGCAGACCTGTGCGCTCTTGCTAGCGATTCATTAAAACATGCCTCTTCATGAGAACAAAACACAATCCATGCCCTTTTTGCCAACCCATCCCCTGTTTACTTTCCCTTCCTTCCATTCCAGAGCATGGAGCACCACGCCTTAGCGAAGTGGAAGGTTGGGAGACGCACGCTTGGGACTCAATTGACCGGCGTCATTCTTCCGGTCATGTCTTCGGACGAGTCCCCAGTGGCGCCTACTCCCGACCCCATCCCTAGTCCGACGCTTGACGAGAGCATGGGGGAGGGGGGAGCGGGGTGGGAGGAAGATGGGGGGGAGGAGATGAAAGAGGAGAGAGAGGAAGGGCAGGAGGGAGAGGAAGAGGAAGAGGAGGAGGAGGGGGAGGAGGAGGAGGAGGAGGGGGAGGAGGAAGAGGGGGAGGAGGAGGAGGAAGAGGAGAAGGAGGAAGAGAGCTACGTAAGCTCAAGAGGGCGCGTACGCATTGCGAAGAGGAAGTTCCGAGCGTTGGGCGAGTGATGATGTGTTGACTCCCAACCCTGAAGAAGAGTAGAAGCGACTAAATCGACCAAAATATGGGAAAACCCCCATATTGTCCCCGGGGGGGGACGGACGTTTCGTGTCCCCTGTTTCGTATTATCACCGTATCATTGCAACAAAGTGTAGGGACTGTTTTTCCGGAATGGCGGTCAAAAAAGCACTCAAATTGGCCAAGAAATGGGCAAATCCCCGTTTTGTCCCCCGGGGGGGACGGAATTTTCGTTTCCCCTGTCTCACTTTTTCCCCATGTCATTGAAACAAGGTGCAGGGATTGTTTTTTCGGAACAACGGTAAAAAAAGCACTCAAATTGGCCAAGATATGGGCAAATCCCCGTTTTGTCCCCGGGGGGGGACGGAAATTTCGTGTCCCCTGCTTCGATTTTTCCTATACATTGAGTAAGACAAATCACCAAGTTTCGCTGAAAACCCACCTTCCCGACTTTGGTTGAAAAATCTGAGACCGGATATCGCATGTACACACCCATAGCAACGGACAGTAGGCTTTTCAGCGCTTAGGCGGTTTGGCAACAACTCCAATCTCAATCTCACTTCGGCATACGCCGGAAGGCGCCAACAAACAGTGCTTTCTTTGGGTACTTTGTAAAATACAAAGAGGATCCCCAGGAGGATCTTTGCTACGAAACTTGCCGGAGGGAGGGGCGGACGGAGGCAAGAGGCACAACTCTTCCACCTCACTCGAAACTCTGCCTTGAAATCCAAAGCATATCGACCGAAGAAAACCAAGTAAAAATGCGGAATGCGGCCAACTGGGGGTCAAGAAAGTAAGGTCAAAATCGAACAATGTTTTGAGAAATTGCCAGACACTAGGTAGGGCCCTGAGGCCTTTCAGGATATCATGTGCGAAGTGATAGAGATGCTGGGGGATTCTAGAGGGGGATCCGCGGCGATCAAGTGGGGGCACGGTGATGGGATAGGGGGACTCCGTAGATCATTTGTAGGGCCACATTTTCTCAAAACGAAAAATATTCTGCGCCTATCGACGTATGTATGTATCTCGATGAGGCGATCACAAAATATCGTTGTCACGTTTCAATTCGTTTTCATTTAGAAGTTTTCACACAACACGTGAATAGACAATCAATCAATGCGTTTTGCATGACCAGACTTCTTGCGGAAGTGGCCCCTCGCAGACATGGGAAAAGTGATATATTTGGTGGTACAGTAGAGGTCCCTGTTTGGTGCCGGTTGTCGGTATAGTGCCGTTCAAATCTCGGCGCACAGACAGAGCCCTGACTAGTGCCAGACCGGCACTATTGAGGGATGCCAACTATAATAGTGCCGGCTCGGGCACTTCTGTACCCCACGATAGTGCCGGTTCACGCACCCACACTCCTCATGGAGTCCCAAAACATTGCCTTGAGAATCATTTCTGTTTTCAGCCCACTGACACTTGACGTATTTATTGTCATTGTTCAGCCGGTTAGAATACAAATATACACACTTTGAGAAGAGAGGTCCGCCAACATATTTTCAATCATGGGCGATAAGAGTGGGGGTGAAAAAAAGGAGGACGGTGAAAGCACTGCGAAAGGAACCGCGTACAAAGCGGCAGCCGGAGACAATTGGAGTAATTTAGCTGGGCCGGAATGAATGGTTTGATCCTTGTAAGGCCAAAGCCACAGCTGTGAGGTATATATACTTCGAATATCGAATATCCTTTGCGATATTCACGTAAAGGGTTTACGCGACATTCAGGCGATGTGTCTGTCCCGCCCAGTTTCTAGAGCAAAATCTGTGTGTTCGACAGGGTAGGAACCATTCCGATCGTGTCAGCAGTCTACCCGCGCCGCCCATGCCATGACCTCACCATTTACCTTACATGCGGTACTCTGTTGGCCCCGTAAAGCATAAGCGCTGCACTCTGAAATCACACAGTTGTCCCCAATAGTGCTGGTCTGGCACTGTTGAGGGGGTTAGGTTAGGTTATTTTCTAACCCTGAATAGTGCCGCTTTGGCACCATTCGGGCAATCTGAACAATATCATTGCCGGTGCCCGGTAGTGCCGGTGGAATTTCTGTGCACACCCCGGCACTAAACAGGGGCCTTCACTGTAAAATGAGGATGAGCACATTTTTTTGGTAATATCGCTTCACGCCTGTTTGAGCGATTCCAACACAGGTCAGTGGAGTTGATGCCTGGCAGAAGTCGATGAAAAATACCCCGGAACAAGCATACTCGATAGGCCCTCCATAACGCTTTTTAACACCCGTGGACACGTTGCAACCTCAGCGAACAATATGTGAAAGCTCCGGTCTGACGTAGGAAGGCCGAAACGCTGCCGTAGACGACTCTCAATTTAGAGCAGACCTCGCTCCACGAAATAAACATGTGCTCTGGATGCCAGCTTCACGCAAATATATCGCTTGCACCGAATGTCCGATTGGAAGAGGGCAGGAAGTATCTTAATGTTCCCGTTGGCACATTCTATTTAACTCGTCCTCCAAAAACCCAAAAAAAAACTGAGCCAATTAAAAAAACCTGTAGACACAAAACAACGTAGGTATGATGGATGTCATACGTTTCTACAGTTGTGCAGGTATATTGGGAGTTCTTTTCGTTTCGGATTTTGGACGGCACAGTCGTCTAACAAGAGCGCCAGGTGAGACGCCAGAAAAACACAACTTGTTGGACGGAGACCCCAGAACTACAGGTACAATAAGAACAATATGCGTGTACTGCAGCGCGCTCTCGCAGCAGGTACAGCAGAAACGTATGACATCCATCATACCTACGTTGTTTTGTGTTTCATGACCACTCTTTTCGCACCTGGAACTATCTAACCCACATATATATCCCTTTTGGGAAAATGCCTCCACTTTTCCATCAGAAGTGCCAGTTCCGGCACTATAATATTAATACTTAATTACCGAGGAATCCCCACTGTACTACGAAAACGACATCAACACAGCTTACGTTAGCTAACGGAAACACTTGTGAAAAACGTGAAAATCGACACCACACCAATGTACTCTGTCAAAAACGATTTAAGCATTTCTGTTCCTGAACCTCTGCGCGAGCTCGCTAGAGGACTCTGCTCCCGGAGACGTGGGGCCTTGAGCGGGCTTCGATTGAGCGCGGCGCAGGCGTTCCTGGAGACCAGCTGTTGTACCGCTGCTGATGCTCTTGCTGCTGCTGGTGTTCTGCTGCTTCAGCGGTTGCGGCCTGCCAAAACACCAGCGACGATATTACATTTGTTTGAACAAAACAGTAGTTCGGTCTGGTAGTAAATCTTCTCAACTATGGGATTTCACGCGCCCTGATTGGTCGGGCGGTCGATTCCTCTCCAGCGCCCTCTCACTGTTCCTCATTCCGACAACGCGGCGCAACCGCGTTCTCGTTCAGTGCGCCGCCGCTAGGCCATGCGTTGGCCGTGTGTTGGCCATGGGTTAGGTTGGGTTGGGTCGGCCACGGTGTGTGACACATACCGTGTGCAGAGCTACATATACGGTTCAACGTCCGTTCAGACCTAAACGAGTCACATGCAGAAATACAAACAAGGGAGCAGAAAAAACAGGACGAACCCACCTGCCACCACCCGTACCCACAGCGTCTCGTGCACCCAAAACACCCATCCTCCTCCGTATCTCCTGGAGGCGATTGGTCGATCGGGTATCGTCCTGGTCTGCGTGGGACACTTGGGTGCCGGGTTGGAGGCCATTGTCGAATGTCAGAGACTTGCGCGCGCCATCGTCCTGCGCGAGCGTCGCCGCCGCCTGCCCTCTCCGCAGGCTTCCATGCACGTCCGCCATACGCCCACGTAATGGGGTGCTCCGTAGTCCGGCTTCAGCCGTTTGTTGTTGCGCTTTACAACCTTCGAGAATGAACTGGCGAAACCGTGGCTTCAACCGGTCTACCTGAAGAGAGGTGAACAGATGTGGACACTTTGGGGTCAGAAAATTCTTCTGCCGTACGAAATAAGGAAGCCCCTGACTGATTTTGCCCCAACACTTCACGTGAGGTACAAATATGACCGAGGTAACGTCACCTGGTGTTCAAGTGTCGATTGGGCTTCAGGCCACCTCTGGACGTAAGCCTGAAGCTCCGTCAACGCAGCTGAGCCATCGCTGCCATCACCGACGTTCTGGGATTCCGCCGAAACCAGTCCGATAAGACGTGCAATCTCTGCCACGTGGTCGGTCTTGATCGGAGCGACTTGGGACGAATGCCGGCGGTCGGCCTGCTTGCCAGTTCGACAAGGAAATTGAAAATGGAGACACGTTGTTAGGGCGACAGATTTCACAGTAGCAATCGTGACATACGTTGCGGCGTGTATTTTGTTGAGCAACTGCCGGTCGCCCCGAAAACCTTGTAGTGGCCGGGGTCAGGGGTTCGAACCCCGGCGTAACCGAGCTTTTTTTGCAAAAGGAGTTTTTCTCTCGCTTCCGTTCCTGGCTTGGGGTGGAAAGCGCTTGTTCGTGTGTAGACCGAGGGAAGATAATGCTGCACTCTTCCCTCAATAACAATCGAAGGCAAAGCACGGCAGAAGGGGTGGGTAGGGGGCCTCAGGGAGAGGAACCCTTCTGTGTGACCACAGGTTGGAGTAAACAACACATATGCTGTGAGCGCTGATTTGAAATGAAGACGACACAACAACAAAATATTGAACTGGACCGTCAGGCCTACCGTATTTTCCTTCATGGTGACCAGGCATCGGCCCAAAGTTGTTGTCCATGCTTCGACGCTCGCTGCGCTCTCGGAACCTTCTTCCTCCCTGCGTACAAATTAGGGGAGATGCGCTGATCAAGTCTCTGAATGCAATCAAAGGGTGCGTGCGACCTGGAAAACACGTGGTCAACCTGCAAAAAGACGTACCTCATGACGTTGGAGGTTCCGACCACCGCTGAACTTCCAAACGCGCTACAAAGACGTTCGCACAACATCGACACCAAGCGTTGCGCGGCGTCACATGCAGTTCGGTCTTCCAGGTTGCTGTGATTCACCGCGTCCCGCTGCTTCTCGGCGAGGTGATACTTGTGCAGCGCCCGTAGAACAAGCGGAAGGCCAAGCCTGGGGAGCGGTAAAGCAGGCTCATGGTCAGGTAGTTCTACGTGATAGCCGCACGATGTTGAGTTGGGAAGCCGGCATACACCTCACAACAACGAGGCGCTTGAACGTGTAGCCGGTCACCCCGGTGGTCAGGGTGGTACGAACTTGAGGGATAGCAATTATCGATGTAATTTCGAGTCAACCAACTACAACAAAATACACCCCACCGCCGCGCACGCTGTGTTTTTGTCGCAAAAGGTGACATTTACGCTGTTCAACAACAGACAACAGCATGCGACTGCAGTTTGGCATCCACCACAACATTATGCACTTGGATTCTGTGCGTTCGGTGGCAGTAAGACTCTTATTACTTGCCTGAGGGGATTAGTCTACAGGAGCAGCATGCACATGACTACATCCGTAAGCGGCTTGGTGCGCAGCCTGTTACCCGAAGACGCTTGGTGAACACAGGTTCAGCTTGTGACAACTCACACACTTGCGATCTAAAGAGGACAACTTTTGCGTACACCCCCCTCATGCTGACTCTATTGCTTCGAAGGTTTTGTGGGTGGCGGAGAAAATATATCCTGGTTGGAATTCCCCTTGGAATTGATCGTGGAGTTGGCAAGCCAGACAGTCCCGTCAAGTCGAAGCCTGAGTGATCGTTCTCTCTTTTGCCGCCGAAAAAGGGATGTAACCACGGAAAACGGTGAAAGCCGATTCGATAAGCCGGGTTGCAGTATATCGCCACGTGAGCCGCCAAACACGTCTGTGGACAACGAGCCTAAGGTTTGGAGGTCATTTCCTGGATTCATTTCTGAAACACCGTTTTCGGTCACTATAACATCTCCGACACACCTGTTCCAATCGTCTGACCAAAGAGCGACAAAAAAACAGCAACACCTCACACTCGTTTGCGTGTTGTCAAAGGATCACTCACTCTTTCGACCCGCCATCGTTTCTGCCGAAGCTGTCCTTCTCGGAGTCTCGCAAAAGTCTCGCCAACAGCTTGACGTACACCTTCAGCAGCTTCGTTTCCAGGGAGCGCTTGCCTCTGCCTGAAACCTGTTGAATCCATCACGCACGGCCGACGTGTGATACGCAACGCTGAACATATTTTTCTCGAACGAGTAATCTGCAAACAATGCCCATCGCTGAAATAACTGATGCCGCTGCCCTGACAATACAAATCATACACTGGGTCTGACTACGCCCCGTTCTCGAACCTGTTCGGGTTCCTGACGTCCAGCACTCTTTGCGTGGGCGTTGGCCATTACATCTAGCAGGGCTGACATGGCAACCAAAGGGTTTGCTGAACCAGATGCCGTCGCCACACGGTTGAGTTTGTGCTGCACCTGCTCAGTACAAAAACGCAGCAGGTTGTGATTCATCACTATGCGTGAAAGAGGGAATAGTTATGGACGGCGATTGGGGAGACGCGAAAGACACTTGAAAGGTCACCTCTGCTATTTAATACTTATGGCGTTACAAGTTTCCTGGGTGATTTATTGATGAGATATGGTATACATTTGAACCCACGAGCAATCTGAGATTGCAATGCGCCTCATTTGATGCTTCTCCAAGGCGTCTATGACAGCAGAGAGCTGATCGTTGAGTCATACAGCCAAGGCGCTTCAAGCAAGCAGTACAGACCTGCGCGTACGGATCACAGGACTTGTAGTTGGAGTGTTGGGCACGAGGACCGATGCGCTGCTCGACCAGCCAGAGGCAGACTTCTTCAAGCAGCGCCGCCAAAGAGGGCGCATCGAAAGACCGGGGTGACACCACGCACACGTCGTCCAGAGCAGTTACCACCTCGGGCGCCAGCTCTAGATCAATTCCGCCTGCAGAAGATTGATTGCGACAACGAAAAGTATTCCAGAATAAGTATTGGGCGCAAAGCAAAACAGAACAAAAAACAGAGCGGCAGCCAAACATCGAACCAGGGGAACCAATTCTTACCTGCACCTGCAACCTCGGCGTAGTGAGCATCACCATCGGCCACTGCAGCACTTCCGGTGAAAGACAGCCGGAGGCAGCGTACGAGGGTTTCGATAAGACGAGAGTGGTGCCGTTCCAGGACGGCCTCCCCATCGGTCCCATCAGTCCTTTGGCCTTGCGCTGTCGCCCAGCTGGACAGGTTCTTGATCTGATGCCACGAGTAATAAAATCGATGAATACGTCTTAACGGCATGAAGGCGAACAAATGAAGTGTGATGCGGGGTTGGCCGTCACACCATAGCCAAGGCAGCCTACACACAGCGTCTTTACTAGTCGCACATGGAACCACCATATTGAGAAGGGACAGAACAGCTATGACAATAGCAAATGTGCTCAAGTAAAATGTATGACGTCAGCTCATACCTGATCCACCGCAGCCGAACGGTCTTGAGGAGAAATATTGAGCAACGTGCGGCACTGTAGAAGCCCGTCGTCGAGCTGGAAAAAAAAACACCACGAAACCAACGAATACGGGTGCCATGTGCCAGGCGTCAGCGAGCTAGAGTCGAGACCTTCAAAGTCTGTGTTCCGTCAAAATACGTCAATTGCGCGTTGTGATAAGCATGTGGCACCAAGTGCACAAAGCGGGAAGGTCCAAGAGATGAATTGACACACACAAGGCGACCTCGACAGGGATAACTCTTACGAGTAAATAATAGATGGCAGGCTGCACTGGCAACTCTGTCATGGAGACTATTCGCCGTTCAAGCCGAGGGGCTGCAATGACATGACATGTGTAGTTGTGTGGTGCGAACCTGACACACGTCGACATTACCGAGCTTCGAAGCATCATGCATCACACAATTTTGCTCGTACACTGTATGACACACGGACCAAAACTAGACTTACCTCTGTCAACAAAGAATTGAACTCCTCATCTGCAGCGGTGTTGCTCGTTTCTCGCTGCCGGCTACGCGGCGATAGTTGAACTTCCAGAGCATTGCAGTCGAAGCGGAAAGGTCCCTCGTCGTCACTGCCGGCGTGCCCGCTGGTGTTCGAAAGGGAGCAGCGACTTTGTAAGCGATTATCATCAATGAAAACTTCCATGATATATCAAATATTAAATATTTAGCGTGCTGGGAGGGAAGAAGAGTGAAGGCACGGCAGCGTTTCTCCACCTTGGCGTGCATCACTTAGGGATTTCAACACACCTGGAGGTGTTCAATAGGGCACCCGAAGAACCGTCACCCCAGGTGGAATCAGCTCCCAGTCCTCCGAGGCTGGCGCGGTGATTGTCATCCCCAGAACGCTCCGAG
This sequence comes from Ectocarpus siliculosus, assembly GCA_000310025.1. Taxonomy (NCBI): domain Eukaryota; class Phaeophyceae; order Ectocarpales; family Ectocarpaceae; genus Ectocarpus; species Ectocarpus siliculosus. Next base: position 977,334 of record FN649730.1, on the reverse strand, counting down.
TGAGTGTCCACGGTCCTAGCTGGCGTCGATGCTAGCGCTTGCGGTGTTGGTTTCTCTAGAGCTCCCCCTCCTGGTGAGGTCTCCGGCGGGGGCGGCGGCAAGCGTGCTTGCTGCCCTCTGCGTACAAGAAGAAACCGCACCATTAAGAGGCCGTAAGAATGCCGCGAGAGTGCCAATCGGCCAGGCCCTGAAACATTGAGCGAAAGCTGGTGCGACGAAAAACTTTGCACAACGCAAGATAAACGACAACGAACTTCTTCAGGAGCTAGACCTGTGTACCTCTGTTCTGAGTCAGGTATGGCAGGTGCAGCAGCCGCAGATTCCCGGAGGCCCCGCGTGTTTGCTTGGCTACCAGACGGCGCTTTGCTGATGTTCTTTCGGTCTGCCGCTTTCATCCGCTGTGGAGGGAAGAGCCAAAACAACAAAAAGTGTCGAAATAAGTCGTGAGCTCGAAGCGCTTTCAAGGTTGGGACGCCTAAGAGCTGAGGGTCCCCCCCCTACCTGCTGGAACAGGCCCTCTGTCACAACGTGTAACACGAAGCGGTAGAACCTCACGCAGCATGTGACATTCTTTAATTCTTAACGTGAGCGCACCTCGTCGATGAGAGTCTTCGTCTTGTCGTTGACAGCGCCCAGGAGGCGATGAATACGACTAGAATCCTTGTCGAGGCCCAGATAACAGGCTTCAACTGCATCCAACGCCGCGGAACGCACCTCCGCTTGGTCGGAGTCCACATGCCTACAACACAACGAACCAAAGGTGAAACAACATTCGAACAAGGATCAGATTGACAAGCAAAAGTCATTTGACCAACTACTCTGCATTATTCAACAAACCATCCAACGAAACAAGGGGGTCCAGAACAACCAAGTACCCTTACTTGGCAAGCTCCTTGAGCCCCTTCTTGCCCAGCGCACTAGCCGGTCCATCTGCCCCGATGCAGCGTGACAGCTCCAAAAGGCAGGCGATACGGGTACGACTGTTTTTGGATGCTGTCGCCTGCATGAAGAGCGAAGGATCACGTCGAATGCGGGCGATAAGAGAGTATTGATAACTGCACGTCGCAACGTTTACACCCGTTTGGAACAGCAGTCCTAGTCACAATACACACGCTACATACTGAACGTTGATAAAGCGCCTCTTTGGGTAACATGTGCTCATTTATCGGACCCATGAATGAACATGTTGGTCACAAGTTAGAACTCACGTAAACAGACTATTTACGCCTTGACTTACTTGGAGAAGCAGCGGGGAGTACTTGGCGTAAGAGCACAGAAGCGGGACTTTGGTCAAGAGCCCGCGGATGGCAACACGGAACCGCTCCTTCGCTTGTCCACTTTTTTCGAGCAACGTCGGGAGGAGAGCATCAACCTCCATATCCTCCAGCCGGTATTGCGCCGCAACAAGCGCATCGAAGGTGTCTCCCAGGAAGTGTAGAAGCTGAAGAGTGGGTGAGAAGAATGCGGGTTTCACTGTCTTGAGCAACCGGAAGAAAGCAGGGCACAAGTTTTGACTTCTAGCTCTGCAGTGTACTGATGTACCGCCCTGGCGGTAACAAGGCCCAACACAGCAAGAACAATCACTCAACAACCAAACGAAGCAACCCACAATATTGTACGGTAGAACACGAAAGCACCTTTGCTCTTTGATCGACAGCAGCGTGCCTTTCGAGAAGGAAATGCCATATCCTTCTAGACTGCAGCAGCATCTGGCACAGAGTTTGTGGCATATGTAGCGCAGTGCAGTCAGACGGAAACAAGATATTTGGCTCGCAGTTCCATGGTCATGATACTCGGCGCCAAACGAAACAAGAGTGGCATCGCGTCAAATCAGACAATGACACATCAACCACCCAGGTTGCAGTTTGCAAGTCCTGAAGAGACACAAGAGTTGCAACGTTCTATCGCAAGCGTGGAAACTAGGCTCACCTGACCCATGGCCTTCACGTTCTCCTTCTCGCAAAGCCGTAGCGATATCCACTTGAAAATGAGATCCAGCTGGTCCATGAACGACACGCGTTGATCGCGCAGAGCACAGGACAGCAGTTCCATCCCCGGAGTTCCGCATTCCTACATGGTGCAGCAAACAAACAACACGAACAGGCAAGGAACACTTGAGTAGCGTCCAACACATACCAATAAATGAACGTTGCCTCGTGAAAAAAACGCACACACACGTCCTGAATTGCACAAAGGCACATCCCGATGTAGTTTCGCTCACCGATCCCTGCTCACCTTCCGGCAACATGCCATTCTTTCTCTGCATGAACTTGAACAACACTGAAGCAAACATAGCGGTTATCGGACACACGCCTGTCGGAAACACGGAACTCGAACTGTGCGGTGTCCTTCCTTGGCCAACATTGTGTGCGTTGCGCACCAAGACTACCAAGCGTCGAATAGACTCCACACGCTTCACACGAGTGCTAGGTGACAACTTGTGGGCACGTACCATGCTCCCGACCCGAGTGGGAAACAGTATGTCGACGGCATCCGATCGCGCAAGTGGGGACCAAAGCGCCTTGAGTGACGAGGTCTGATGGTCTCGAGGCTCATCGGACGAGACGAACCAACGAGTGCGCTTCTCTGATTCGAGTCTCTTAGCCTTGGAACTGGTGGAAAGAAGAGGCCCACCAGATGATGAGGGTGTGCCTTCGCTCTCTGACGTGCTCTCTATCTTCTGGGCACTTGATCAAGCAACGGGTAGAGACGAGGAGGTAAAAGCTTCAAAATGGCTGGACGCGCCAGGATGGCTGCGGATGTCAGGATGTCAACTGCGTTAACCCTACGTGTCGGAACCAGCAATGTCGTTCATTAAACCGGTCATCGGACGGAGAAGACAGACACGCACATGGTCGAGCGCAATGGCCGTTTGGTTTGGACTCCTGAAGAACCCCCGGTGTGAGGCCCACCACGAACTAGCTTCGACACAACTGTCGGGGGCGCCGCCTGGGTTGCTGCCGAGGGGGCGGCGGTATCTGCGGCCTCTACAACGCCCGAACCAGCGTCTCCTGGATGGGAAATACGGCGAGCGAGAGGAAATTGGGGAAGTTATTGGGCGACGAATGGCAGATCTTTTCGTAAGATCTGGTTAGAGTGAACCCATGAATAGAACTCAGCACTAAATACCGCCCTCAATATCTATTCGGCTTCACACTTTCAGCGCCAAAGCGACCTCCCCACGGGCAAGGGAAAGGGTGGTACTGCATATCGTTCTCATGCAGGACCGAGCAAAAGTGCGTCTCGGCGAATAAGGTGTCCCAAACTCGTGTACTAATAAAATGCCGCAACTCTATCGTCGTACTGGTAAATTGAACATGTTCAACGTTCGCAGTGCCTACAGGCCCTCCAAACTTCATGATATGCATGAACTCGAAAATCATTACATGGTGAGACCAGGCCCTAACGTGGGGGCACGAAACATGTTTTTAGAGTTTAAGTTTCAATATTTCCGTCCTGTCTATCGCTGAAACCGTCCAACCGTCCTCAATCTCGGCAACATATCAGTGTAGCATGATCATGGTTGACAAGCTACTTACACAAAAGCTATCATGGCAATCGCACCTGAGTTTTCCAATATTTTCTCCAGCGCAGGTTTCAGCTGGCGCATTACAGCCGGCTGGAAGTCCCGAGTTCCCGCACGCACGCGAGAAGGTTGCACGGTGCCAGCAGCGACGAGCACGGACAGACATTCTTGCGCTACCTGGCGTGCGCCGGCACTTTTGTCTTGCATGCACACCAGCAAGGGTGACACTAGACTAGTGGGCCCCTGCGGTAAGGTTGGATGCATAGACAGCAACAGTTCAATGTCATTGATATTTGTTTCACTTTCACACAAGGCAGAAATTTCGTTCATACCTTGAAACGTGAACTAAAATAATCCGACATAAACCAGTGGTACCTTTTCGGGCCATCACAACCCCTTCCAGATACTCGAGATACAGCAGTGCATCGCAGCTTCCGTAGCTCGGCCACCGACGGCCACCATGACAGATATAGTAGGTACAAGTAGCATTTGCTGCGGTGGAGGAGCAGCTTAAAACACGCGGTTGCATCGGACGCACCTCTCCCGAAGGAATTTGCGCCAAGAACGACTTGAGCCACGTGAGCAATTCGATTCTCCCCACTGTGTTGGTCATCGCTACAACCACAGGGCCGATCAAAGCCTCTGTGGTCGGGACGTGTAGTGTACCTAGCGATGAAACACCAAAGAGGGGTAGAGGACATGGGAATGGACTACGCCGCGACAACCCGTCATTCTGAAACACTTGTTTGGTATCATTGTTCGCGATGAAGATATCATCATGCATTTACTTCGTCAAAGTAACCGACATAGCACATCCCCATCCATATTCTATGCCTGATTTGTGGCTGAGGTGGTTCAGTAGGTGACCTGGTATCCGAATCTCGGTGCAGTCACGGGAACACGCCTTGTTTTCATAAAAATCCAAAAATGTGGACACAACGACAACATTTCATGTGTACGCAAATATTCGACTGCACGGTGGACGAGGGGAAGGAACGGCTGAATCCTTCTCGCGATAAAAGTCAAGGCAAGCACCGTAGAAGGAAGGTAGATTAACACCTCCTGTGCTGCCTTCTTCCTGTGTGACCCCGGCTGGTGCGTCCAGAAATTGTACAGCAAGATGGAAGGATCTAAAAAAAAAATGGGATGCCAAACAAAAACGTTCCTAACTCATGTACGTATGGCCTCTCACCTCCCGAAAGGGTCACTTTCTCGAGGGCAGCAATGGCAGCGTCCCTCATCATCTTGCGGTTGTCCGCAACACATGCCAAGAGAGGCTCTGCGTAGATGCGGGTTAGCTGCGAACAGTCGCAAAGAAATGGGAGCAGGTAACGCTCAGGCGGGCCCCATTCAGAGCTATATCAATATGTTGTGTTCGTCAGAGAGTACGCGCCAATGTAACAATTCACACAAAAAAAAGGACCCATCTGTGCAGCACATCTTCAATGACACCACGAAATGCGCTCAATTCAACCGGAGAAAAGCAAGTCTCTATCCATACCCAGCTTAAGAGAATTGGCATGTATGCATAGCAACAAGAAAAGATAGTGCCACGCACAGGCACGGGCCTTGTACCTTAGGGGACGAATCGGCTCCGACGCTGGAAGCTACTTCAGCCAGAGCACTGGCAGCCAAGGGCTTGAGATTAGACTGGGAATCCGCCAGTCGCGGAGTAAGAGCTTTCAGGACTTCCACCATGAAGCGGTTGGCCTCGAGATGATTCCCCGACCTGAAAACAGAAGATTTGACGAGCTGGAGGGTGTCGAGCACTGCTGACACGGTGCTTGGGACCAAACGCGAAACACGTAAGGAAAGTCACGACTCTCGACATGCCAAACCTCCTGCAGGCGTGGATTCGTCATTAGATGATCTGGGCCTCTCGTGCCTCTGTGAACAGGAATGTTCATCTGTTGGAGAACATGAAATGGATTTCGATCAAGGAATGGTACATAGAGGTCACAACATTTCGTCATCTGAAAGGAACATTCGGAATATTCGCACAATGGAGGAGTACTGCATTCACGGCTGTTTCACAAAAGCAAAGCAAAGTATGCATTGGTGAGAAAGGCCTCGAGTGCGTTTCCAATCCGTACCCAAGGCAATATCCAAGGGGGCATCCAAGGCAATAAGAAATTGTTGTTGATATCGACGTGTGCTAAAGCTATCTGCTGCGTGCATGCTTCGGGGTCGGAGGTGAACGCTGCAAGGGCGAGGATGGGTCCTCACTTTCCGCATGCTTGCACAACCTCTTCGATCGCCGCCTTACGCCCTTTCCATGCCTCCTTCCCCTTGATGCACTGCATACGAGGAAGGCAATCCTGCCACGCAAAGGGTACGGTTCAAGTGGGTGAGTTCCGGGTTGAGCATGTCAAAGTCACCTCAATCTCTTCCACGTCCCGGCAGGTGCAAACGACAGCTCTGTCCCTATACCCATCGCCACAAAAAGAGACGGTAGCAATTACCTTCTCCAGCAATGTGCTGAGGTCGATTCTTGGAAGACCGCCACCGGCAGCAGCTTGGCCCTGCACCTCATCACCGACGGTTGGTGCTCTCCGTACCACTTGCGCATCAGCTGTAGGATCATATCCTACCTTACTAAATACGCCATCCACCTGAGGGAGCAGAGCGAAGGAGCGCAATCGAGCAGGGTAAGGGTTCAACAGCAATATTGGCAACATTATCTCTCAAACAACCGCTCACATGGTCAGCAACGCTTGCAGGGTTCACAACACCGATTTGCAAGAAATACAACGAGCATGACACTTCGATCCAATCGTGCCAAATAGGTTCCCAACACTCTTACTGTAGCCGAGGGCAACCATGACTGCTGAGCGTCGTGACTCGGGTGAAGGTACCTGTGACTGCAGAGCTGCCCGTAGTTCCGGCAGGAGAGCTTTCATGGGCGGGCCAAGACGGTGGTACATACTCCCCAATAGATCCAGCGAAGACGTCCGTACCTGGTGGGGGCAGGAATATCAACAGAGCATCGTATGGTTCCTACATGAGAGAGAGAGAGAGTGCCACGTAAAAAAAATCCTGCTGGGTGAAAACCAGGGCAACATCCGCGGGGTCGGTAGCAGCCCCCAATGGTTGCGTGCGCGTCAGACACCCCAACACGCACGAGCGCATGTTGAGTGTATCCTGCCGCTGCGGGTCTCTCCGGCACGCGATACTAGGCCATCCAACTACCCAGAAACCACGATTTGTACTGGGAACACATACGAAGTGGCATACATGTACCCTAACCACATACCTTGGGGTTAACGTGCTCGAGCTCTGATACCGCAAACGCCACGACTTGCGGGGCAGGAAGAACTGCAGCTCCAAAGTCTTTCACACAAGCGTGGAGCCACGTGAGGGCCTCGCTGTGGACGAGAGGGGCCTTTGCCTGTCCCGCGGCCTTCATCACCCTATGCATAGGCCATGAAAGATCCCAACACATGATTGTAGCGGTGAGCGGAAACAACACCCACTCTTTCATGAATCGACCGACGAGACGTGACACCCTACAACGTATGCTTCTATTGGTAGGCCTCGTCACTCGTTGATGCACTTGATGCAATAAAACGAGATTCGGATTCCTCGACAAATTAGTACTTCACCTGCGAGCAACCCAAGAAGGTCCGAAGGACTCGGCAGCGGATGTCAGCAGTGAAGATGTCGTCTCCTGTCAGTCAAGCCGGAGCCGAGAACCCCCCGTGGGAATTCAGAAAGCGGAAAGTGGACATACGCTAACATGCTCGCCGAGGCAGTGAAGGCCACCATGCAGTCGACAAAGCATGTCCGGCCATCCCGCGGGTGTCCCCCAAGGTATGGTATGTCGGTTTCAACGGTACAAAGAGGTAATCCGATTCCTCAAATACGAAAAGCATGAGTGGTTTATCTCTACTAGTTCCACAACATGAGCGAAGCGCCCTCTGTCAGCAGAAGACTATACTATTGTAGTATAGCTCGCATTCGTAGCGGCTTGAGCGACTCCATGTGTTGCCCGCCGGCAGCGAATCAAAAGCTATGTATGTGTAGCTCGATATCGAGGAGTCCACAGCAGTTCACTTTTCGGCTACGTACACCATATGGCACGCTTTGACGTTTTGGCCTCCAGAGCCTGAAAGATATGAAATCAGTCGCGTATCGCTACATCTACTCACAAGCACCAACCACATCAAATTTAGCACGTCCCACGTGGGTGAGAGCTTCACATGCACCAGGCAGCAGCCGTGGGCACCCGAATAACGCCTCCCAACGGTTGGTCTCCTATTTCGATACAAGGCTGGCAGCCAGCAGGCTGAAAAACACTTTTTGCTCCAATGAACAACCGAATTTGACGATAATTGAACTGGTGGGCCATAAGGAAAATCGAACGAGCTAATTGAGCGTGTTTCTCAGAAATGGGTGAGGCCATGAAATATGATGCCGTCAGAGGCAGTGCATCATTGACCCCGTATGAAAAAAAGGGCGAGCAACACTGAACATGAGAAGGGGTAATGTTTGTCCCCACGGGCACGTCCAAGCAAAATCTACCACACTTGAGCAAACTCCTTTCCTTTCCATGCTCAAGTAGTTCTGGCAAAGAAACTGGTTGAAAGAAAATTCACGATAAATGTAATTAATGACTGCCGGTATATTCCCGCGAGCTGGGTGCGTTAATATCAAGGGTGCCAAAGCACGAAAGAGTGTTCGCGTTTATACACTCCGTGAGTCAGGAGGAACGACGAAGATAGAAAAGAAAGACGATCGAAAACGGGAGTATTATGTACAGGGTAACTGCTTTGTTCACCTGGAGCTTCCTGTCTCCGAGCTTTTCCACCGCTGGTGCGACCACCGTCGACACAACTGTCTGGTTCCCTTTCGCGACACCAGCCGCGTGAGCAGCTTCGAGCAGAGTGGTGATACCCAGGAAACTTGCCTTCAGCACGTTAAAGTTGGAGTCCTTGAACTGTTTCGTGTGCGCCGCCAACACCATAACCACCGGAGTGAGGAGACTTCCAGGATCTGAGGGCCGTACAACAACAGTTATTGTATTGTTGGCAAGTCGAGCAAACAACGTTGCCCCACAAAGAACGGGGTTTTCTGTTCGGCTCGACGCTTTGCAGCAATTTTGCCAGCAATGTGCTCTTCTCGTGACGCGATTCCCAAACACCAAGCTCACCTGACTGGACCCCCTGCGTGATGCGCTCGATAGAGGCCACCTTTTCTTTCCAGGCTGTACCGCGCAGCCCAGGCAAGATGCTATCTCCCCAGCCCTGGCGGGGGGGGAAGTACAACGAAACAATTACGAGTGGGTGAACACAACACAACAAGGGGAAAGACACTACACAAGTGTATATGCATACTCTATTTATCGGTGTTGCGCGGTCAAGGACACGCGGGCAAGGGAAAAGTGGAGACGCGCACTCACCTCGATCCCGGCCCCGTCGAGTTTGTCGACCGCCTCCTCCAGCGTAATAGAGACGGCGTCGTCCACAGCGTCGTCACTCGTCTCTGCGCGTTCAAGAAGGACCATCACAAAAGCCATGCATCAAAGCGGGCGTGTTCTTAAAGCTGAAGTTTTACGTATTCGGAAAAGTGCCAGGGCGGTCCAACCGCCGTGAAATTTGAAAATGTACCACCAAATTGAGCATAAACTTGGCTTGCGCCACGCCCTGCAGAAATACAACAAGTATACGGGCGAAAAGGTCGCGTATCGTATGTGTCGGCAAACCACAAGAGGGCGGTTGAACAACTCATGGTCATGGCGACCGTCACCTTTCGCGGAGGGAGCCGAAGGTTTTCGCTGACCCGCCGACGAGCTCGGTGCTGTTCGGGGCTTTGGTTGTGGTTTGCTGGTGCCTCGTGTCGCTGCACGAGCACGCACAGAAGGAGGTTTGGAGCTGGTGCCAGTTCCACGTTTAGGTCCTGCTGAGAGCATGAATCCCGATGGTTGCACGACAAGAGAGGTTCATCCTGTGAGAAGAAACCGATGGTAAACTTCTTCAAGTGTTCGTCACCCGAAACAACTCGCCAAAGTTTGAGAAGCACCATGAACGGGCGACAGGGGCGCACTCGCCCTGTTGTACGCTAGTGTTCGTTCACGGTTTGGCCCCCGGCATTGCAACTCAGCAACAAGCAGACATGATCGTGGTCCTTGGTACCTGCGGCTGATTTTTCGGTGGCCGCTGAAGTACTTTTACCCGCAGAACGTTGACCCTGGGGAGGCGCCGACGGCACCTTTTCAGGCTGTGTGGGAGTGTTGCTGCCTGCTCCGTTCACCTGGCCTTGAATCCGTTTGAAGGCCCTGAAAGTGGCACGATTGAGGAAGAAAATTGTCATCCGTGCTTGCCCATAGACACGCATTCAGATTCGGATAACAAGCGACCGTACCGATGCTTCAAATAAACGCCATTCCCTGAATCTCTCATTACAAGTGGGCATTCATAAAATATCTAGTGGTTACTGCCCTCACAAAGCTGTAGCCCTATTTCTTTGTGCTTGTGGCCGCGACAGGCGATCCAACTATTATCTCACTTAAAACCCAAATGATCTAAGCATGGCTACTGACAGGGGCCACGATGCACGTGCGCAATCAAACAACACGGTTGGCACACACCTTGCATTGGCAGTCTGTAGCTCCAGCACGACCGCCCACACTGGAGGTGCAGGTCCCTTCGCACCTCTGACAAGATATGGGGGACGACGAAAAACAAGCAAGTCAAGCAAGTCAAACGCCCGTGTCGAACAGGCTTCAACACTTCAAAAACTAGACTTGAAGTGTATCCATGTAACGCAGGCTGGCCCCGAATGTGTGGGTGGCCACGTGCGTGTTGAGACTCCATGAAGAGGGCACGTGACGTTGGCAAATTCCAATGTGAATACTTCCGAAACACGGTACAAGTAGCACCAATCGCCATAGAGCGAAACAGTCAACAGAAAAGATAAAAACACCGAGTGCGTACAGCCACCTGGACGCGTTGGCAATAGCTGCCACTGTAGCGCTCCCGGCTTCTCGAATCTTGGGGTCCGAATCATCCACAAGGCGGATCGTAGCCCTGGCGATAACATGTTCAGAGAACGAAGTGTAAAGTATCGTCGTGGAAAATCCAGAAACATGGAAAGTCAGAGACGGCCACAAAGGATAGAACGGTTGCTCCCTTACTTTGCCAGCGTCGTCAGCGTTGCTATCCCCACAGCAGGCTTGCTCTTGGCCACACATCGAGAGATCCACCCGAGAGTTGCCACGCGCGCGTGTATTGCCTTCTTGGTGTCCAAGGCGGCCACTACCTCATCCACCACCTGCCGAACAGTTTGCAGTGTTCGTTATGCAACAGTGAAACGTTAAACGGAACATGTCCAAACAACATGACGAAGCACTGTCAACAATGGCTCGCGCAAATACTCAAACCACAAATTGATGTTGGATCTTGAGTCGTGAGCCCCACAAGACTTTGAGCAAACACGAAAACCGGCAGAGCAAAACGCACTTGGTCCAGAGAGTGCGGGTTCCCGTACACTCTGTCCAGGCAAGTTCCAAGAACGCCTGCGCATTTCTTGTCCTTGAGCTTCACCAGCATCGCTCCCAGAATGCTTCTGAAATACGGGTGAAAACCCTGGCCAAGTCCCTCCGCCATGAGAGAAAGAAGCCGGTGCGAAGTAGAAGCAACCTGGCATGACAGTTGAAGGAGCACACCCCGTATTTCAACAACAAAAAGGCCATGTGAAAATGATTCCAGAAGTTCTAAATCCATCTTTACGGGTGTCGATCTGCCGGGAGAAGCAAACTTCACATTTCCATCCTCATCTACTTGACAATCACACTCCCGAAAACTTGAGTCACGTCCACGCACGCAGGCCACCCCTCTTTATCATGATTCAAGGCGCTCTCCACCGCTTGTTCAACTGTGACAGAACAGGCAAGAAGGAACTGCGTGACTGCGGGAGTCTATTCATTGAGCTTACAACTCCAAACAAGCTAGGCCGCATGCATCACCTGAACGTGTGAATGATCCCCCAGGCGCTTCAGCTTTTGCACCATGTCACCGTAGTCGCCCGCAGTCAGCTTAGGCACATCGCCGATCATCTCGATGGCAATGTTGAGGCCCTCCAAGATCTCGCTCCACTTCGTGGCTGCAACCTTTTGGTTGAATTCGGTCTTGGGTAGCTTGGACAGGATGTCAACCTGTACCAATGTATTATTAACAAGCTGGTTGGAAAACACAAGCCTGAAAGGTCTTCCACTGTGGACCTAGCTCGCCATCGCGCTACGAATAGCAGTAAAACGGCGATGTTCCTCTTTCGGACCTTGACGTGCGCTTGAAGGGGGGGAAGAGGAGCAATTTTGATACTGACGAATTTTGAAAACAAACGCAAGAGGTCCAGAAATCTCCTAAACTACGGGTTACAGCAGTAGCTGATGCCACGAGCAACTGCTGACACTCCGTTCAGGGATTTACGGTTCGTGGCGGTGAGCATGGCTGTGACAAATGTTGGATGCCGCTTGGTTCCGGCGCAGGTTTCGGACTGTTTTCAGAGGCTGCTGCGACCTTCGATATTTCAGCTCCAGTAGCAAACCTGAACGTGTCGGCACGCACGACGCCTCTTCATGGTGTCCTCTACCGATGACAATAGAATGCCTGACGTAACGCTGGCGGGAAGGTTGTTTTCTTTTTTTGTATAGGATTAAAGTATGGGAAAAGAGCCAGCGTCAACACCCCTTTCTTCCCCCCTTTAAAGCATGCCCACAGCGAGATGCCACGTGCAGGTCGGACATAAAAGTGCAGGAAGAGCAAAATCCTGTGGTGCTCGAACGCCCTCGGGCTGTGGCACATCGTAAAATGTAAAATGCAGCAACGTTGGTCGCCTCCCGCGGTGCACCTCTGACTACTTCAGGGTCAGTTCGGCGGCCCAAGTGGCCACATTCTTCTTTGTCTTCAAAAGAAATATCTGGAAGTTTGTGCAGCATCCTGGGAAGCAGTGGGCCATACGAACGGTGGAGAGTTCGACACGCATTCACGTACCGGTTCGATGAATTCCCTTGGGTCGAACACCTCCTCCACTGCGGGACCCTTGGACTCATCTCCGACTTCGTCCGACTCCGATGGCCTGATGTACAACGCGTCACAACAATATCGCTAATTGTTTGTTATCTGCCAAAAATGATAATATGATATTGACCTCACTCCATGGATTACGCACGCGCCTTAGCTTGTGGTCAGTGAGTTGGGAGAAGTCCGATATTCTAGGCAGTAGATCAGGTAACTGGTGCTGTACGGTTGAGTTTCTTGAACAGATCAACATTCACACGCAACCACGGTGGATATGTTGCTGTTCCCCTCCTTGTTCGCCTCCCGGTTACAAAACTATAGAGGTAACATGAACACGACGGTGCCCGTGCCACAATCTACGGTAAGCCCCCATCCGTGGATACAAGCTCTCACCGGTCCTTCCTGAGGTAAAGTGTTGGAACCCGAGGCGAGCCTGTTGCCTTTTCTTTTACAAGGCCATCCAGATCAGTCTTTTGGGCTGATCGCAGCTCCGAAGTGACCGATGCCAGCATAGGCTCACCACACCAGCTGATGATCTCAGCAGCCAATGCTAGCCCCTGTTGACGCACGGGCACTACCTTGTGCGATATCATGCCTGTGGTACATAAATAGTTAAAACACGGTGAAGTTAGTCACATAAAACCGTGCGATGCAGGGCAGCATCATAGCCCCAATGGCCCCTTCCTTGGCGCCAGTAGAAAAAACCACATTCGAAGAATTGAGCAGTATAGTAAAGCTGCCAGATGATATCCAATCGTGTAGGATATTTATGATAGTTCGATCGAATTGGCATCGTCATGTGCTTCCGGCATTCACCGCGATACCTGGCAGAGCAGCCTTGAGATCTTTGAGAGGCATTGCTCTCGCTCCGAACAGTTGAATCGCGTTGGCGAGGATGCCAACACAGGCGGGTGGTACCTTGGGCTTCTTGTCAGAAAGCCCCTCCAGCAGTACGGCTGCCACGACATCAGGCGTGTCCACCTGTAACCCAGACAAAAAGGGGTTTGGTGTTGAATTATTGTACACGAGGACAAGTTGGCCGCAATCTAGACGTTAGCGCAGGCACGAACACATTCTTAAGCCGCGGATGCGTACTCCAATTTTGTGCAATCGCTACAGCCATGCCCTTGCGAACATCGACGAGTACACGAGACTCTGTTTCAAGGCCGTGGTGTACGACTTTTGTCCTCACCTCCATGAATTTGAGCAGCACTGCCTCTGCCCGAGATACAGTGCCTGGCCTACCGCTCAAGCCTTTTGCCACGATTCCTGGGGCTAGCTCGGGAGCGTGCTCACAGGCTTTGACATAGCCGTCGGCAAATGCCAGTACGGCGTCCAGAGCCGCATCGAGACAAGACGCGTTGGAATCTTGCACCATGCCCTTGAGAAAGGGTGCTGCCAAATCGGGAGGAAAGGTGCAACGACACTCTGTGAGAATATTGGCGCAGCATACTTGGGGTTGATGTCAAAGACGTTCTCTGCCAAACTGCCCCATAACAATCCCACGCCGCGCGTCGCTAATGGTGCATGCAGCAAAGGTTCACATTGCGTCGGGCTGAGCGTCTATGGATTAAGGACTCCTTGCGTTTGTTGGCGTGGCACACTGAAAGAATAATAAACCGTTGTAGATAACGACAAATTCAGATCCGTCCACTCACCGTAGTCGCGAAAGACGTCGCTATCGTCCGACATGGCCTGTTGATAGAGACTCAGCACTTGATCATACGCCGCTTTACGATCTTTCCAGTTCTGCCATCGACGAATAGCGAATAGAAGGCCAACCAAATGCAAATATGAGCATGCATGTCAAGGCCTCTCGCGAAGCGGGGCTATTTCTGCGGTAGCGCCGACCATCGGTAGATGGGTCACGCCGCATTCAGTTCCACCTTCCCTCTGCTGATCTATATTCTAGACCAAATGAAGGTACAGTAGACGTCCCTGTTTAGTGCCGGTTGAAAAGTGGCGATACTCGGCATAGTGCCGGAGTTTTCGGCGGGCACACGCTGAATTTCCAAGCCATTCTCAGTGCTTTGAACAGTGCCGGTCCGGTTTAGTGCCGGTGAATTTTCTGGGCACATACATGTACCGGCACGAAACAGAGACTTGTACGAAATACTGACCTCATGAACACGACATGAGACCTCGAGGTCTGCTGTTGTAGAGCAGCGAGCAGCCGTGTAGGAGGGTTTACCTTTGAAACGAGTCGACCTTCGAGAGGTCCATCTTCACCAGTATCACCAGCGGCACCCCCGCCCTGTGACGCGGCTACTGGCACAGCGGGTTGCGGCGCTGCTGTGGGGACCGCTGATAAATGATCGGACGAGGCAACAGCGGGGGAATGTTTTGCGATGTTCATTCAACACGTCATGCCACCAGTTAACCTCAGCCAAGTAGTTCCTTGAACGTGATGTACCACGCAACTGCCTGCCGTGAATACATCGGGTGAGGTGGGAAACTTTGCGTGGTAGGGACGGCGGTGGCTGGTACGCAAAAGGTTGGATTTGGTATTTTGGCGAGTGGAAATTGCCCAACGGCAAAAAACCTTTCGAGACACAAAGGAGTGCAGCCAGCCGTACCGATAACGCCAACGATGCTCCTTGTCCACGGCGTGCGAAACTATTTATCGCGAAGGCAATTGAAACTGTTGGTTTTCATTTTGAGGCGATGTGATTTGACGTACAGCAGCATACAGCATGAGTCTGCAGCAGTAAATTGCAGAAGCATGCTGTGATACAAGGCCGTTGGATGTTGCATTTGAATCTGAAGAGAGTGGTGTCAACATCTCGCTCTATCTGTCGCACAAACACCTTTCAGGAAAAATGGCCTATGCTTACGACATAACACTTCCCGATCACCTGCTTTTGGAACTGGAGCGGCAGCAGGTCGAGGTCGGGGATTGGGCTTGCGCTTGGGAATGGGCTTGGGTTTGATCGGCGGTTGGGGCTCTGATGGGGAGGTGGAATCGTTCCCTTCTTCTTCCCCATAGTCAATCGCAGACGAAAATTGCTTCAAGTCCTCGACTGAAAACTGCGCAGACGCTGCCGCACACTGCGGGCAAGTGCAGTCCATTGAGCGCTTGCACTCCATGGTGCGTGCAAGTTTTCTGTCGCGGAGCAAGCAGACCAACAAACGAAGGATGTGCACAGAAGACACACACAGCAACACAGCAAGCAGCGAAGCCGCGAACGGGGAGCCCCGCGGATTCATGATCTCAGGAAACACTCCTAACAGCGAGTCCCCCCTATCCTTTGCTTTGCTTTCCTTTTCCTGTTTCTCCCTCTGCCCTCTTACTCATTGTCACACTCATTTCATTGCAAGAACTTGAACACATCCCATTCGACTGCGCCATTATCTCGAACGGGAAGTATTTTTGTGGTTGTCGTTCATTTCTAAGAAGTATGCATACGAAGTTCGTGTGTATCTCGAACACCCGTAAATACATCCTTTGAACTGTGAACGGACGGCTGTTGTGTGGTTCTTTGATGTTACTATAGTACTGCTGTATCGCATGTACATCTGGGATGTTTGAAGTAAGTGTGAAAAATGAAGTATTTTCTAAGCACCGCCTGTGTCCCACCATGATTGTTTCCGGGTTCGATCGCCGCCCGGCCTTTTATGATCTGCTGTAGACTATAGTTGTTATCGCGTCTGTTTGAGGGTGGATGTTATGTCGATTCTATTCCGTCTGTGGGTTATTAATTCTAGACGTAAGTGTGACCCATGGGGGCTAGTTGGCCTGTGGCCACGGAAGGCCCCCGCTTCAGTTAGACCGGGCACGGATATGTTAGAAGATGCGAGCAGAGATCCGTACTAAAATCAAGATGAAGCGTGCATCATTACCACTTCTTCTGCAGAGGAGCGATTAGCCGACCGAACTTGGGGGTGGCAGGAAAACACGTTACCCGGTGGCGTAAACACCGGCACTAAATGGGCGCTGACACTTTTCAAAAGTCTTCGGCTCGAGATACCATCGCCACAAAAAGAGAATGTTCCGGTAGTTGAATGAACCTACGCCGGAAAAAAAGTTCTTGACAAGCTCATGTGTAAAGATTTTCGTCTGCTGTGTACGTCCGAAACCATTTCGTCAATTTCACGACACAGCTCTGCAGGGCATTCGTGCCCGCTGCGAGTAGCTTGTACATCCTAGAGAAGGGCGTGTACACTGCGCGAAGAGATCTCTCACGACGGACTCAACTACGACTACGCGGCAAGGAACTGCTATGAAGGCTTTGCGGGTGTACAGGCCCTCGAACACCGAATACTCCCGCAGAGTACGCGACACACCTCCTTCTGCAGGCTCGGGTTCTCATTGACTATGCAGGTCACCAACAGCCACTACTGCTGTAGTGTACATAAGGGTCCTTAACCGGGCCATCACAAACGTGTGCTAGTTCTGTGGCGACGCGACCTGTACCCCTGCGTGCAAAAATCTGTCAAAGTTTCGAGCCCCGATCCACTCCACCTGGGAGAAGGGGGAGGTGGGGGGCTGCAGCTCGAGTAGGTTTAGACAAGTGAAGCCGCACCTGCGAAAATGGGTTGTGTTCTCGTAAGCTCACGTTTGTCAACAAGCAACCGAATAACGCAAGCACAGTCGAAGCGTCTACCAGCATGCTGAAAAGGGCGATATTATCCCACACGTACTCTCGCCTCTGTACACATCGCATTTGCAACATCAAACTATATCTACATGAGCTCCTCCTACACTGCCCGGGGCACAGAAACATACGGGAACGGCTCTTGGGTAGGCAATGTGCCTCTGCACGCCTTGCAGGCACGAGGGACTGGGGCTCAGCTGCACTCTCCAAATCTAGGTGCTGGCTAGCCATCACTCCCAAACCGACCCTCCTACTCTTTGGCAGACGGTGGTTTTGTTGGTGTCTCCTTCGTATCTCTTTGATAGATCTCGTCGAATACATGCTCCGCGTCCTACAAAATAGTGGCAGCGTGCAGCGTGCGTGCGGCGGGAGGAACAGAACGTTGGTGAACCGCGTATGGAAAGTCACTGAGCGCGCCTGTACCCTAGTGAGCCGCGGTATTCGGATAACAAGGACAGGACGTCAAATGACGGCTACACTAAAGCTTTCGAGGGCTATGCATAGGGCAGGCGAAAGGGGCATATCTCACCTGTTCCGAGTTTTTCCTCACCCACGCGATCAGCTCTGCCACGCTAATCTGTCCGTCGGAGTCGGTGTCCATCTGAGGACACAATTTGGTCACGGCATGTCATACGCGTGTTCAGCGAGCTGCCCTCCTCACTTGCGGTCAGAACCGCGGTGGAATGCACCGACAGATCCCCACGCACCTTGACGACGAGCTGCAAGCATGTGTACGCACAAACAAGACTTGCTGATACTGTACGCAATTAGATGCAGATTGGTTTACTGCATCATTCATCTCTCGGTACCACTACAACATCTAGGCAAACAAAAACACATCATGCTCACGTCTTCGGCGATCGCCTTGGCCTCCATTGCCGTGCTTTTTGTTGCTAGTACGTGTTGCACCACATGTGCAATCTCTTCCGCAGACACCATTCCATCGGAGTCTCTGTCCAAGACGTGCATTTTGTCGCCGATCCGCTGCTCCACGGACTGGATCTCCAGCTCAAGCCTATTGAGCATGGATGCCAGCTTCGTTTGCACCCGCTCTACGCTCTTATCCACAGCAGGCTGTATGCGGCAACAAAAATAGGGCACATACACCGAGTAAAGGGAGGATGTCACAAGGGTCTATGAGAAAAAAAAATCAACACACATGGGCCAACTAATCGAAAACCGGGGTCCGTGGCGGGGGGCTGACCCCAATTTCTGTATAATTGCGTAAGGGGCGCCGTGCATAGAAGACTCTGTAGTAGGGGGGACAATGACATATTTTCGTGAAGGAAGCCCCGTATACTAATAATTTCTATACAACACTGAAATCGAAATTGCCCTCCCGGGGTGTGTGTGGCCAATGTGTCCAGAATTTATGTTCACATTAGACCCTTGGATGCGTGGGTTTTAAAGGCGTAACGGTAGCCTAGTGCGACACAAAATTCTGTGGTAACCATGCTCAGACGGTACAAACAGCAGGCATGGGTTTTTCAAGGAAACTTAAACTTCGGGCCGCAGGGGTCAAAGCCAAACCCCAAGCAAGAAAAAAGGACGTGGAAGGATTCGTCACAGACACAACACGTACTAATGAGCCCACAACACGTTTTAACGAGTCAAACGAGTCAACTAAAGGGTCGCACAAATGTATCCATGTTCAAGTCGATCAACGAGCATCGATACCGGTCCGCAAGGGTTCAGGATTGTCTTGATCGAAGCTTCGTACCTCTTCAGCCTTGGCATCCTCCTGAACGTCGGCAGCACCCTCAGACCCTGGAGTAGCACCATCTCCTGATGTATAGTAAGTGCAGGGAGAGGCAGGAAAAGGGCAGCCAAGCGATTGGACAGCACCGACACGTTTCATAACCTATAACGACCACCTGTAGAACAATGCGCTCGCCATTTACACAGATTGTATGTAAACCGCGCGTGCACAGTGTTTAGAACCTCCACGCCACAAATCTCGCTAATATTGACAACATAGTCTCGATGGAATCGTTCTCCTCTGCTCGACAATTCGAAAATACTGCCCTACCTGATGCCATTGCGACCGATGGTGATTCCGTCGTCTCCTTCAGTGTATCAGGCTTCTGTGCAAGGGGAGAATAAGGAGTACGTGTGACGGAGAAAGTAGTCAACGAGATCCAAGTCTGTGCGACGTTTGATCGAAAAGAGAGCCGCAGCGCGTGCGAAGACATCAAGGTAGGCCCTCACATGTACCAACGAGGTTCGCTTCATCCATCGCAGCCTTAGCTAGACGATGACATATCATGGTAGTGATCACATGCGACTTATCGTATATTTTTGCCTGTGCGCACGCCGCAATTTCGTTTTCGGCCTCATGGGCACGAACCTCTGCTGGCGGCATCTCGTGCTCGTCCTCGGGCTGTGTCTGCTGACCAGCCCCACCACGCGTGGTGTCGTCCTTCTCTGAGGTAGGCGGACCAGACTCCTTGGACGCTCCTTCGGCGTCGCTGGCATCGCCCGTCTCGACGTTTTTTCGCTCTGTTCCGTCAGGCTGTACAGAACAATGCGACGTACGCTTTCAATCATGGGCCTGTGAGCAGATACACTTAGTATTGCCCGCGTGCTCCTTTACATCTTGAAAAACGGTGTACAGAGATATTGCGGGGGTGGAAATACCGCCCTTTCACCGGCAGAAAGCTATAGAGCTTCAAGGACTAGCAGGCACCCGCATACAGAAGCCCTTGTGCAACACATATCTTATCGCGCATACCTTGCCCAACGACTCTTGCAAGGCCGCCTTCATCATAGCCAACTGTGCCTTCTCCTTCTCGACGCTGGACGGACTGGCCAACGACTCCAGAGCAGCCAGCTCAGCGTTCTTCAAGAGACGGGCACGTCGGGTACAGGGATCACGGCCAGCATGGGCGGGCAAGTTGGACTGAACGTGAGCGGCGATTTTTAGACTGGTTTTGAACTTGACGCAGCAAGGCAGATTTCAACCGCTGGACACAACAGGTGGCAAACCATGCTTCACCGTGAGTTTGTTCCCTCCATCTTCCGCGGCGTCCTTCACTTCCTTGCTCGACACCTGGCGCTCAGCATCAGTCACGTCTCCCACGCGCTGGTCCAGCTCGACCTGGATTGGTGGGTGGCAGAGATGGTGAAAACTAAAGGGGTGTGGCAAAGATTCCCTTCCGAAGGGTTTCTTGGATGGTGAACGCAGAATACAACGCTACCTATCATCCAGAATATACTTGCATGTGTCTGAAGCTGGACACGAGTCATTGCTTGCCACACCACGGCCATGATCAACATGCGTTACAAAAATGAGCAAAAATTGACACAAGCTCAAGCAGCACTTTTTCTAGACCAACCACATACCTTCGGCGTGTTCATAGCACTTGTCTTGGATGCCTTCTTGGACTGATTTGACTTCGCTGCCTTGGAGGCCACCAACCGGCCTCCCACCCCGACACCCGTCGAGGGTGCAACAAGATCTGCTTCAGTGGTGATGGGCTCCGTGCCTTTCTTTGCTTCGACACCCGACGCTGCCCCAAAGCGCTGCTGCCCCTCCTGCATCTCAACCTGTGGCAAGGCGTCCCCTGGCGCTGTCCTAGCCGCTGCTTCGACCGCCGCCTTCTCGACGAGCTTGTCGACAGCTTCATCCTCCGCGGTCTCCTTCACCACAGTCACGCACACATTGCATGTCACATCGCCCCAAGGGGGAGAAAGGCATTAAGCAACCGCGCACTGGCGTGGACAAACATGCCCGGTCAGGAAGTCTCAAGAACTGCTACGTACACTTTCACACGAAGGGCCTTCAGGCCACCCACAAAGCATCTCACCGCCGTGGCCTTCGACGAAACGCCGTCAGCACCAACTTCGCCCGCCTCCTTGAGTTCGGCAGCCTTCAGCTCTTCAGCCTTGCTGGCCTCTTCCACCTTCTTGGCTTCCTGCGCGCAGTAGAGGCAATGTCAATTAACCTTTACGTTGCAGGGATGTAGGTGTACCTCTTCGGGCTTGTGTACCCTTTTCTTGCTAGTTTGCGTGTTCTTTGGATCTTCTGATGGCTCTAGCAGTTTTGTGACCACGGATCGCGTCTTTGCTAAATAGATTTTGGGATTAGCAACTGACACGAGTTTAATGTGAAGACAACAATTGTAGTGTCTTCTCGCTCAGATCGCACCCATTTGTTTCCTCTCTAGTTCTCTCACAGGCCAGCATTCCGTTCTCTCGGCGCACCACAGGCCAGAAATACAATTGACGTAGGAATAGAGTACATTCGACTGCCTACCGTGTCGTTCTTTCTTTTTGCGGGGTTATCTCCGCGCACGGCAGGCCAGGATCACTTGACTTGAGACTTCATTCAAAGATTACACATCCGACCCGTTCGACAGCACGCTGCCTGTCTGTCTCGCTGCTCTCCGTTGCACCTTGCACACTCTGTGCTCGCATCACTCCATCCACAACAGCAGCCATTTATGCGCGCAATATTCTCGCATATTCGACTCCCATTCAGAATTACCATCCGCTGCGATCCGTTCGTATATTGGTTGTTTTGACACATCACACCTACTAGCAATACGGTTAGGCCAGTCTGGCCTTTCTCTACCCGTCCGTCTGTTATCTAGGTCATGCTCTCGCTCCTCACCTCTTGTTGGAGCTCTGCAAATGTGCTGTCTGCGCGTGCATGCGACATTTCGGAACATACCAAACGGAAGTAAAAAAAGGGCCCACTCACGTACGCAAACCACACTGGTCATGAGCGACCATAGGGCGCAGTATAACACCACCAGCCAACATGTCTAATGACCATCCACACGCAATCCCCCTCTAGGTCTAGTGCTCTACCTACTCGCATCTCGAGGCACGCCATTTACCTCCCTGAGTGTTGGCACAAATCATGCGTACAACAAAGTCCACAGTAAAACGCGTGCACGGTCAAGATAGGGTCGCTAGGTGAACTATACTAGTTGGTCGTCAACCATGCGTACAACAAAGCCCGCAGTCAAACGCTCGCGCAAGACGTAGTGACGGCAGCAATATCAAGCATTACATTCCCTCTCGTCTCTGTGCATGCATTGGGTACAACAACAATGCGCCACCATCACCCGCCAGGTGTGGTACGCGCTGTTTTTCACGAACGCGCAAAAAAAAAACGAATCCTTTCTCTCTTTGGCATGTTGCATACATACAGTGAAAGAAAAGTGCGCACTTTAGGTTTTGGTGTGATGGTGAAGCGTGCCCACAGCTCGCGATGGGTGCGCAGCCTCTTACCTGCGCTTGCTCGGCCTCCTCCCTCTTGCGGTTCTCTTCCTCGATGAGCTCGTTCTGTCTCGTCAAAGACTCCAACTTCCTGGTGCGGTACTCCGGCGTCTTCTGCTCCTCGCTGGAGGCAGCCTCAATCATCACCTGCGACATCAATAGCAGGAGGAGTTGTTGAGCAATAATGCCTCGTGAATGGTGCTACTGACATAAAACCTCCCGTGGTCCTGCGAGCTGAACTATGGCGCACGAGAACAGGGGCAGTCGTGTGGTTTTTTTTTCTCGTCTCCACTAGAACCGGTCGTCCCGGTGGTCTAGTGGTAACCTCGAAGCCGCTTGTCGCAAAGTCGTGAGTTCGAATTGGGGTGACAAGATATCAATTTGCGGGTGAATGAGCTGAAAAGCTCGTGAGTACCAAACTTCGACGCTAGCACCGTTCACGAGGGAAAGGGGCGGCTGCACCCTTCTCGCGATAAAAAATAAAATTCAGCACGCACCGTAGGAGGAAGGTGGGGCACGAAAATAAATAAAAAGAAGGAAGAAAGCCCGGTGTTTACCCTCTACTGTGTGACCCTGGATGGTTGTAGTTGTACGAAAAAATACACTGAAAAGTGTAGTACTCTACATACGTTGGAAAGTGTAGAACATGTCTCAGCACGAACACACACCCGAAGCGTCGCAGATTATGATCTCATTCGCCCAACAGCGTAAAAACAACACAAAGGATCTCACCTCGGTCACGACGTCATCGTCCATGGCAGATATTGATTGCGCTAGGGCCTTTGCCGGGTCGGGCGCCTGAAGAGTGAATGCTCGGCTCATGATGAGCAGCGAAATAGGCACACTCTTCTTCGTACTGCACAGTGGCAACACAAAGCAACACGCAGAGAGCTGTTTGTCCGGGGGGGTTTACACCAGCGTGAACTCTACCCAGTGTACCGTAAGAGTCGGAGAGTTGGCACCGGGTGCGATCGTTTTTTTAAATGTTTTTTCCTCGGGTTTTTTATCGCACCCCGGTGCCATCTCTCCAACCCCGGTGCGGAAACGCAATTAAATGATGTCGTTTAGAATTTTCTAGGCACCCCGGTGCGATCTCTCCGACCGGTGCGATCCCCGATGAAATAAATATGACAGCGATCTAGAGTTGTTGGGCGTGTCGGGGGGTGGGGAGAAGGGAGGAGAGTAGACGGAGTTGTGACAATCGGTAGTTCAAAATGCTATTGATCAGTATAGAATCACACGTTTCGGTACCGTTGTTGTTGGTTGGAAGCACACCAGTAACGGCAACGTAGGCTGGCACGTAACAGCTTTCCATGCAGTGAGTTGTCTTGTGTTTGATGCGAGTTTGGCTATGGCGTGACAACAACAAACGATGTCGTTTCCATCTGATGTGGTACCAGTACACACGGTATCAATTGTTTCCCGCTTTCGTTA